>JARDAA010000113.1:0-413259 GCA_029448695.1 Elsinoe perseae
GAGCCGGGCTCATAACCTGTTGTGACTAGCAATTTTGGACTCGAACGCATGATCTATTAACTAACTACTCCCGTAATGCTCAAATACTACTGTGGGCTTAGTCATCAGTACCAGTAATGAATGATGAGTGATCACAACACATGCCACCCCACTCTGGCTTCCAATCAATTGTTATTTCGCTGTCGGAAGGCAATGTGGCAGGGTATGTGTGCTGAAAATGCCCCGTCACCCCACGATCCCCTGTGCAGACAGACGGACTTGCAGGATTGCTGCGCCTTGCATACGATTCTACTTTAATTGCCTTCTCCCAGCTCCATATTGAAGAACTTGTCGGTCAGCCTCAGCGTCGAACGAGCCTCCTTCGCTGCGAGGCTTTGCAGGTGCCTCCCAGCTTTGAATCTGGCGAGATCCGTTCGGCACCATTCAGCTTGGCTAGATCGAAATGGCAACGCCAATGACAATAAGCTCTTCCACAAGCGGTACTCGGCCTGAGAATATAAATTGGTACAGCCTACTGACAGTGGTAGTGAGCAGCGCTCGATTGTCCAGGACCAGCGACGTCGTTGAGCATTTTTGCCGACCTCTCGAGGACGGCGAAAGACTGAGGCTCGCGTGAGCATACTTCGCAGGATTTCAAGTGTATTACTGACAGATGTCAGCTTTGTGCACTTCAAGCCAGATGAGACCAGTCAGCATCCTAATGATGATGAGAAGCGTAAGCTCGAAGACGCTCACGGACTGGCGACCTGGTTCTGGTCGAAAATGCAACAGGACGCTAGTGGCTTCATAGGAACTCGAGACCACCCAGATGATACCGCCAACCTTGCATTTCATACTACTACTTTCCGACTCCTCATCAAGGTGGCAGGATCACTGGAGAACCTTAGGGCCGAACACAAGGGTGTACCGTATGGCTGGGCAGACATCGGAGTCTTCACACGCTGGCAGGTCGATGGCAGAGCAGTGGTGCTCGTGCAATGCGAAGATCGACCCGAGATCGTCGAGGCTATCAAGAAGCTTCGCTGGGAGCCGATCCGGCAGCAATGCTTAAAGGACCCGTACGCCATCCATGCATTGATCCTGGAACAGTTGATCCAAGAATTCAATCAGTCCGTGTGGTCTTGGAGGGATTGGGTCCGCGAATTCGAGAAAGGCAGGTCCTTTGCAATCAAGAATCATGATGGGTCACTAGGGGGCGGTGATGATGGTATTGACAACGGTGAAAAGAAACCAAAACGACCAACGGCGGTTGAGCAAGCCCCTACGCCCAACTATCAGCGCATGCACGAAGTTGCGAGACATGTCATCCACTGCACCGAAATGCTTGCCACCGCAATCAATGTTGTCAATAGCATCATCGAGGAACATGACAAGTTCCTTTTAGACAACGCAGACATTTTGACCGACGCCCGTTGGGAAGGTCGCAATGTGTCTAAAGATCTGAGGATGCGAAAGTCCTTCCTACAAAGCTTTCACCTGCGCTCGAAAGCTTTGGAGGACAGACTTGAGAACGAAATCAACTTGGTAAGCGTGACGCCTTCAAGTAGATCGCAATCAGAGCTGATCAAGGAATCTAGGCTTTCGCTATCGTTTCTCAGCACGACAGTAAAGTCTCTGTGCAGATTGCTGAGGCTGCTCAATCAGACAGCGCATCCACGAAAACGATTCAATTCTTAGGTCTTATCTTCCTTCCTAGCACTTTCGTCTGCGTAAGTGATCAACGGCATCTTACGAAAGATCGCAATTGACAAGATTGTAGTCACTTTTCAGTACCTCGTTCTTCACACTCCAGCCCACTGTGGACCTCGATGTCACACAGAGCGTAGCAAACATTGCAGGGCCGGACAAGATTCCTACGTATTGGATGATGTCGGACAGATTCTGGATCTATTGGGCGTTTGCCTTGCCATTGACAGCGTTTACTGTTCTCATCTGGTCTTTATGGCAAAACTACTCATCGCTCAGACACCCCACCGCCAGCAGTTTTATTCCCAAGAGAATAAAATTTAGAGGTATGTTCGATCCTCGCTCGAAAGAACGCGAGAAGCACATCAAGGCTGCCAACGAGATGGAAGCATATGGGCCACCAGACCGCAAAGTGAAGGAAGAAGTTTGAAATCTACGCAAGCAAAGGCTAGCACTTGGACATTGATATGTCGATCACCAAATGCATGTAATGATATGATAGATGTAATTACTACTTGTATCTGCTAGACTATCGCAATACATATATAGTCACTAGGTCATGTTTTAAGTCCGTCGTCAGGTAATAGACAATTACGCCTTTTCGAATGCGGGCCGCAGTCACATGGAAACAGTAGAGGGCGGAAGCAGACCGCTGCAACCAGAAGCTACACCGGGACCAGTCGGCTTGCGAGCCGACTCATACATAGCTCTTTCAAGTTGGGAGATTTTTTTCCCGAGTACACTTTGTTCTTGTAGAGCTCGAGTCCACGGATATGGCGGAGGTCCATGGCGTATCGCGTGGTGTGAAGCGACCGCGCGAGGATCCTGAGAATGCAGCGAAAAGTGCCTTAAATGGCGGCGCACATGAATCTGAAGGTGAGTGTCTTCGTGCCAGCAATACGCCCTTTACTGAACAAAACAGATACCTCCTCAGACTCAGATGATGAAGTTGGACCAGCGCTCCCCTCAGAAAATCCCAAGAGTAAGCGACGAAAGCTACCCTACGAGAAGCTCTATGTCGCAGCTCTACCGAAATCTCAACGCTACTCCAAATCGATGATGCACAAGGACCAGCTGTGCTTCAACGCTTTCACTCCGTACACGGACTTTCTCATTACCTCGTCAATAGATGGATTTGTGAAGTTTTGGAAGAAGTCGTCGGGCGGCATCGACTTTGTCAAAGAGTTTAGGGCACATGATGGCGAAATAGTGAGCACAACGACGAGTGCTGATGGAAGGAGCTTTGCGACTGCAGGGCAGGACGGAACGGTCAAGATCTTTGATGTCGTCACGTTCGATCTACTTGCGCAGCTCACACCTGACAAGGCGCCGAATTGCGTCTGCTACGTGCACAGCAGAGGTGCTTCGTTTCCTCTGCTGGCAGTCGCGCATGAAGGTTCTCCGGCAATAGATATCTACGATGGTCGGGGCGAGCAGCAAAAGCCGATACATACACTGTCCAAGCTGCATCGATCACCAGTGCAGACCATGGCGTACAACACCAAGTATGATTGCGTGGTCTCAGCAGATGAGTCAGGCATGGTGGAATACTGGCAGCCATCTGGAAGCTACGAGAAGCCAGACACGGTTTTCAGGATGAAAAGTTCGACGAATCTCTTTGACTTCAAAAAGGTAAGGTCCTCACCATCAACTATCACAATATCTCCTTCGGGCGAGTACTTTGCGACTTTCTCCTTTCCGGATCGCAGGGTACGATTATTTGAATTTGCGACCGGCAAGCTATACCGCACATATGACGAATCTCTTCCGACCATCACCGAGATGCAACAAGCTGGAACAGCATTGGAGAAGCTCGATGATGTGGAGTTCGGACGACGACTAGGCGTGGAACGAGATCTGGAACATCCATCTGTCAGGAGACGAGTGAATATCATATTTGACGAGACCTCGAATTTCGTCCTGTATGGTTCGCTATTCGGAGTGAAGGTATTGAACACCTTGACGAATAGGGTGGTGAAGGTCTTCGGCCGAGAAGAGCCGTTCCGGCCAATCAACCTTACATTATACCAAGGGCAACCAGAGAAGAAAGGCGTGGTTACAGTACAGATGGCCGCTTCCGACAACCCCCTGCTGCAAGAGGCAGAAGCTCGAGATGCTATGCTTGTCAGCACAGGACTAGGCAAGATCCGATTTTACATGTTCACGAACGATGCGGACATCAACAAATCAGATCGTGACATCCACAATGAAAAGCCACGTTCCCTCAACATCAAGGACAAAGGAGCGCAAGAAAAGAAGAAAGCCGAGACCGGAAACATTGCGACACTTCACACCACGTTGGGTGATATCGCATTCCGCCTGTTTCCTCAGTATGCCCCCAAAGCTGTCGAAAACTTTGTCGTCCACAGCCGCAATGGGTATTTCAACAACCTCACCTTCCATCGAATCATCCGCAAGTTCATGATACAGACTGGCGACCCACTGGGTGATGGCACAGGTGGCGAAAGTATATGGGGCAAGGAGTTTGAAGATGAATTCACACCGCAGCTCCGGCATGACAAGCCGTACACGGTGAGTATGGCGAATGCCGGACCAGGGACGAATGGTAGTCAATTCTTCATCACGACGGAGAAGACACCGTGGCTGGATGACAAGCATAGCGTCTTCGGAAGAGTGGTGAGGGGAATGGACGTGGTCCACAAGATCGAGAACGTCAAGGTCTGGAAAGAGAAGCCAGTCGACGATATCAAGATCGTCAGTGTGGATATTGAATAGGGCTGATATATTAATTGAGCCGCACGCGAAGCAAATTTCAAGCTTCGGTCATGCGGATATCACAAACTAATTTCTCCACCCTGGATGAATACAAGAAGTAGTCGTCAGCCAGGTGGATTATTGCTTCCCTGCTTGACCCTGCACATCTTCTGGCTCAAGCAAATTACAAAGACTAAGTGCCGCCAGTACCGAACTCTTCGCCTACTTCAAATACCCCGGACCGGCAATGGGATGTGTCCCGTGGGGAACAAATCAGGCTCAAGCGTTACTGTACCGGCTAAATGCTGCAGCCATGCGGCAAAAGTCTGTCAAACTTCACCACATGCGTGGTACACGAGGCGCGTCAATTTACATGTCGATCTGGATCCATCCACAAATGAGATCCAAAGTAGAAGGTGCCGGTTGATGGACAGATGGAGGAGAAATTTTCTGGTAGGTACTATAAGGGCTTGTAGACCAGCATTGTGTCTATATGTCAGATCCTCCAAGGCACGAGACAAGCAGAAACCATCTCAGTATGGGTATCATCACGAGTCTCACTGTCGCAGTAGCCTGCATTGCAGCTGGCACCGCTGCACATCCTTCTTCAGCCTCAAAACAGTCTGGCAGTATTATCTCTAGCCAGAGCTCCCTAACGTTCCTTTTCAACAACAACCTCAATTTTACTGACGATGCCAACCACATTGGAGCGATCCTGCTGGACCCTCTGCAGCCATCTGCAGCCGCCGCTGCTTGCGCCGTAGTAGGTGAATCTCTCCTGACGCAGCAAGCCATTCAGGCACATTCAGCAGACTTCATCTCGCTCCTCTCATATCAGTCCTTCACTGGTCGAGCACTGTCCGGACAGTCCTACTTGATCTCAAGCGGCACCGTCCGGGTGTCTGGCAACTATGGTGCAAGTTCTCTACAGTTTGGGCCAGCATCATATGGCTCTCGCGCATTACCTGTGCTCTGCACGCAGTCCAGCAACCAGAACATGCCCTCCAATGCGCAAGCTACAGCTTCCAACCGCGTGACTGTCGCTGGTGGCAGCAACAGCTATACTGGATTCCGCAACCAGAAGTCATTCCGATTTCTCGGCATCCCTTACGCAAATCCGGTCGATCGATTCGAGTATTCGACTCTGTCCACAGCTTCTGGACAAGCGTACGATGCCACTCAATATGGCGGCCAGTGCGCACAGCCATACAACGCTGGTTCGGTGGAGAACTGTCTGTTCCTTAACATCCAGACCCCGTACTTGCCACGATCTTCGAACGCATCTGCCGCGCGCAACAAGCAACTCCGTCCAGTCCATTTCTGGATCCATGGTGGAGGGTTCACCGGTGGTACTGGCGCTGATCCCGGCAGCGATGGTGGTCAGATCTCTTCCCGCGAAGATGTGGTGGTAGTTACGATCAACTACCGTCTTACGACCCTTGGCTTTCTCGCAATCCCCGGCACAGATATCAAGGGCAACTACGGTATCGGCGACCAAATCACCGCCTTGCAGTGGGTCAGAGCCAATATCGCTGCCTTTGGCGGTGATCCCAACAAGATTGTTATTAATGGCGAGTCCGCCGGTGCTGGTAGTGTTCGCACCCTTCTCGGTAGTCCACCAGCTCGTGGTCTCTTCCGTGGTGCCATCATCATGTCAAATCTTGGCGGAGGGCAGACTCTTGGCCTGAGCGGTGACTACTCGACCACTTACAGCCAGTACCTCACCATCAACGAATCCTATGCACGTGCCGGCCAGCAGATCTTCGAGGCTGTCGGCTGCAACCAGACCTCCCTCAACGACCAGATCGCCTGCCTCAAGACCGTTCCCGCGCAGACAATCGTCAACCTCGCCACTGTCGCGCGCTACGTCGTGCAAGACGGCACTATCGTCAACACTCCCAACCTCGACGTCGCCAACCGAGTCAACGGCGCCGCTCACGTCAACACAATCTGGGGCATCGTCGCTCAAGACGGCGCAAGCTTCAGTACTTACCCTAAAACACCAGTCACTTCCCTCCTCCAGGCGCTTGAAGTCGGCCTAGGAATTACCGCCCCTTATGCCCAAAGCATCATCGACAGCGGTCTGTTCCCTTACACAGACAATACCGGCAATCTCACCCTCGATACCTTCAACGTCACCGCTAGGGTAGCTACGGACAAACAATTCCGGTGCATCGACCAAGCGACCGTGTACGCTGGCGTCGAAAGCGGCGCCTTCAAAACCAGCTACTTCTACGAAATGGAGCGCGCAAGGGGCGGTTACAATCCGAACAACGTCGACGGAACCGGGCCCATCGAGCCAGGCTACCCCAACGGCAACCCCGAGAAGCCGTACTTCAGGCTGCACGGCGCCGATATGCCGTGGGTCTTTGGCAATCTGTACCCGCTGAGGGACACGCAGGATCTGCTTAGCACCCAGCTTACGACGGCTTATTTCGGTAGTTTCGTGCGGAACTTGGACCCGAATCCCGGGAATGACTACCTCAGGACGAGGGGGTATGAGAGCGTTATCAAGGGCACGCAGGCCAGTGGGACGTGGCAGCCGGTTAAGAATAACAAGGGACCGATCAAGGCGCTGGATGTGGTGAGTCGGACGATGGATTTCAAGGACTTGCAGCAGTGTGCTTTCCTGAACTACACGATTAGTTACTACTTGGATGGGGGAAAGTAGATGCAGTGTGAATGGATGCTAATTCCGTCATGGCCAATGGTGTACACGTGTCGTAGAGGATAGATCTGGTTCATTATCGGTCGTCTACTAATATGAGAATGCTTTTGCTTGCTGATCTTGCTCTTCTACTACTGTTCGCCTTGGCGCACCTTGGATCTCGCATCCCCGACTTCATGCATGGCCGTTCGAGCTCGACGTCTTTCTCCGCTTGGCCACCGCTTGTGCCAACTCTTCGAGTACCACTTCCGTCGTCTCCCAGTTGATGCATGCGTCGGTGATGGACACGCCATACTTGAGACCAGCCTTGCCTTCTTTCGGTACCTTTTGTGCGCCTGTACTTGTCAGCTAGCGTTGCAGAGGGGAGACCTGGCAACCTACCCTCATGAATATGACTCTCGATCATGACTCCCATGATCGCCTGCTCTCCGTTCTCGATCTGGCCAGCCAGATCCTTGACCACCTTTGGCTGATTTCTGTGATCCTTAAGACTGTTCCCATGACTGCAATCCACCATGAGCCTCGTGTTCAGACCCGCCTTCGTCAACTTCTCCTTCGCCTCGGCGATACTCTTCGCGTCGTAATTGGTTCCCTTCTTTCCTCCTCTCAGAATCACGAAACAGTCCTCATTGCCCACCGTCCCAACAATAGCCACATTTCCCGGCTTCGTCACCGACAGAAAATGATGAGGGTGCCTGACCGCACCAATCGCATCAACCGCCACATCTAGACTCCCGTCCGTCCCGTTCTTGAAGCCCACGGGGTAGGACAACCCGCTCGCCAGTTCGCGATGCAGCTGGCTCTCCGTCGTGCGCGCCCCGATGGCGCCAACAGACAGCAGATCAGCGAGGTACTGCGGGGAAATGGTATCCAACATCTCGCTGGCAAGCGGCATCCCTTTTTCCGTGAGATCAATGAACAATTGCCGCGAGACCTTCAAACCCTTGTTGATGTTGAACGTGTTGTCGATGTCCGGATCGTTGATCAGTCCCTTCCACCCGACCGTCGTTCGTGGCTTCTCGAGGTAGCTCCGCATCACCATCAGCAGGTCGTCGGCGTACTTTTTCTTCAGCGCGACGAGTCGGTCGCAGTACTCCAGCGCTGCCTCGGGGTCGTGGATGCTGCATGGTCCGATCACGACGAGGAGACGGTTCTGTGGGTCGGTGCCTTGTACGACGGCCGCGGACTCGGTGCGGCCTGAGAAGACGGTGGCTTTTGAGCCGGGCGTCTGGCGGATTTCGTGCTGTAGGAGATCGGGAGCGACGAGGGGATTGTAGCCCCGGATGCGCCAGTCTTCGGCGGATTCTTTGTTGCCGACCGAGGCATTGGTGATGAAGTACTGCAGTGCTTTAGCAAAAGGCGATGGGACAGGGGCGAGGGTGTGAGGCGTACTTCTGGCATTGTTGCGGTGTGCGTTGGGGAAGGTGTTGTAGTTGGAGGTGAAGCAATAAAATTATTGCTTGAGCCCTGATTCGTGGTGGGTGAGTCGAAGCTGGACCTCTGCCGATCTCGGGGGGCAACTTCAGGGCATGTGAAGACTCACGGGTCGCAATGGATCTAGACGTCTAACTATGACCCCTCTGAATTGTGTCTCATCAAATGTGCTATAGCAAGATTGTCATACAGCTTTTGTGCTCTATGAGTGCTGGTGGGTTTACCACGCAATATCGCACAAACAAAAATCGCCCTTCGGTACGACGTCATTTTGGCACACTGGTTGGAGCTTTGACCGGTCTATCCCAAAACATGCTTTGGGGTATCTCGACTTCGATGCTATACGTTCTCACGTCTTCTTGCTCGGACTCCATCCCCAGAAGATCAAGACCAAATGCTCCCCAGCGGGCCGTCTATCACGCTCATCCATCCATAAATCCTCCGTCTCCCACTTCCTCTCCTCATCCACAAGATCACACAAGTGCTTGTATCTCCTCACCTCCCAGTCCTCTCCTCCAGGCTTCGTGTTGTCCACCAGCGTATTGGCTAATCTCTTCCTCGGCTCCAAGTCCACATACAATCTGGCGAATTCCTCAGCATCTTTCATACCCTCGGCCTTTTCCAGCTCCTTCTTAGCACCAAATTCACCTTCATCATATCTTTCAAGGTAGGCTTTGACCTTTGGCTTGCTCAGCAGCGGGAATGGTCTTAGCTCGCTCTTGCGTTGCTTGTATCCTTCCGTCCACTCCTGGTATGTATCAATTGCTTCTTTGATCCCCGGCGTCTTGTGAGCATGTCCTCGTGCTCTGTGCAGCATTGTATTGATGGTCTGGAACTGATAGGTGAGGGAGCGTTGAGAGACGAGCTCGAGAGTGTGCAGAGCGGTCGCTTTGTCTTTGAAGCCAGTGCCATGAAGAGTCGTCTCTGGATTGTCATCTGTGTAGAGATGCGAGTCTTTGGGATCCTTAGTTCTTGGACGTTTGGCATCCGATGAGGAAGCTGTAGATGTAGCCTTTCGCTTGTTCGTGGTGGTGGCTTTCTTGGGAGGCATAGTGTTTGATGAACGATTTCCGGCACCCAAAGCTGGGAGAATCTAGATGACGATGGCTGCAATGTAATGACGAGAACGCTTGCACGTATCTGTGCAGACCGAGAGAACAATAAGTACTGACAGACTGAGATGTAACAAACCTGGAAATCGGACACCTTGTTTGCTAATGACGTCGGTGCAGATCGTTATATCTGTCTGTGCTATCGGACCGCAACTGTCACGGATGCAGCTCGCGTAGATATTCACGGGTTGTTCGTAGTATTTTGCATCTACCAAATTGAAGATGCGATAGTGAGGTTGTCAAGTAGTGGCAAGCTCGGCAAGCTGCCCAAGCTGTCACATTCGAGCTCCCCCAAACACAAAACGTCATCATGCATCCCACCTCGACTTCACCTCTACACGACATTCTGACGCCTCAGCAAAACACAAACCACTTAACAACTACTCGTCAGCCCTTCGGTAAGTATACACAGTAAGTCCTCTCCCAGATATCAACCACAATCACAATGACCGTCACGCTCTCCCTTCTCCAAAAGATTCCCACCTCCTTTGCCTCCTGCTCCCTCCACCCCTCTCCCGAGAAGCCCCTCCCCGAAATCCTCTCCGCCATCGCCTCCGCCCAATTCACCGGCATCGAGCTCTCCTTCCCCAACCTGGTCGCCCACGCCTCGTCGCTCGTCGGCCGCTCCGTCTCGGAAACGGACTACGAAACGCTCGAGGGCGCAGCCGCAGACATCAAGAAACGATGCCACGACCTTTCCCTCGAAATCATGCTCCTGCAGCCATTCGCCAATTTTGAGGGCTGGCCAAAGGGTTCCGAGGAGCGTGAAGATGCCTTTTCGCGCGCCAAAGGCTGGATCCGTATCATGCTTGCGTGTGGGTGCAAGACGCTGCAGGTCGGCAGCACGGATACGCCCGAGGACAAAATCAGTACGAAACAGGAGGATATAGTCTCTGATTTGCGCGAATTGGCGGATATGTTGGCCAAGCATGGCCTGCGCATGGCGTATGAGAATTGGTGCTGGAGCACGCATGCGCCGGGGTGGCGGGAGGTGTGGGATATTGTGAAGGCGGTAGATAGGGAGAATGTCGGGTTGTGTTTGGATACGTTCCAGACTGCTGGAGGGGAGTGGGGTGACCCGACGACGGAGTCGGGGGAGGTGGAGCTGCCCGGGGATGAAGATAGGAGTCTGTTGAAAAAGAGTCTTTACAAGAGCTTGGAGGATCTGGCGGAGCAGGTTCCGAAGGACAAGGTTTATCTGCTACAGATCAGTGATGCGTACAGGATGGAGAAGCCATTGGAGGCGAAGGAAGTGGATGGGCTCAGGCCGAGGGGAAGGTGGAGTCATGATTATCGGCCACTGTGTGGCGAAGGAAGGGGCTACTTGCCTTGCGCGGAAGTGGCGAGGGCGGTGAGCAAGACTGGTTTCACAGGGTGGTGGAGCTATGAGGTATTTGACTGGCCCGACTGGGAGACCAAGAGCTACAACGAGGATAGAAATCTAGAGGGGTACGCGAAGAAGGCAAGAAAAGCACATGAGAGCTTTTTGAAAGAGGTGGCTGAGAAGTAGTCAAAAAACTTGTGTTCAAAAGTAAAGCTCTTCTTGAGCTGTGTATATTATGTTGCATAGATACTCATGCCGTACATTTACGTTTCGATCGTTATGATGTCGATCAACGTCTTGATAGATCAGCAACCCGATGCTCCTGGAATAGGATAGATGCAGACCGGTACATCTGACTTCACAGGCTGCTTGGTCGCTGTCTTAGTTGGCTCCTCAATACGAGAGGGCTTCAAAGCATCCCATGGATTGGTCACGCTTGGTGAACTGGATGTAGTGGTGGTTGTCGTGACAGAAGGTGCCAGAGGGGATGAGGTAACAGTGGAGCTTTTCGGAAGAGTGACGGTGCTCTTGATAGTACTCGTGTGCTTGAACGTCGTCGTTGTGGTTGGGCGCGATGTTTCGGCGACCACTGGAAGTGTGACATTGCGAGCCGTGCTACCAGTAAGCGTGGGTTTCGTGGCAATTGAGCTGTCAATGATGTTTGGATTGTCAGTGTACATCTTGAGGGTCGTGGTGGCCGGCTCAGAAGTAGATGGTACGACCTTGACGGTCTTGGTGGTTGTCACAAAGATTGTCTCGACGCAACTGTCATTCATAGACGAATCCCATGCACGCTTGATTCGCTTGTCGGGAACCTCGACCAATCCAGGCACGAAAGTTCCATAGGTCGGCTTGGCCCCAATCGGCTTGTCAATCACCTCGACAGCACCAGGGTTGAAGGTCTTGAGGGTCTCCCTTGGTGGTGCAGGAGCTGGAGCAGGCGGAGGTGGAGCATGCTTTGGCGGGCCATGGGGATGCTTAGGAAACCAGGGGTTGGGCTTGTTGGATGGCTTCGCCCACTTGCTCTTTGGATCAGACGTTGGGATACCTTTGAGCGCACCAGCGATAGCCTTGCTGGTCTGTACACCCTTCAAAGCACCTATGATTGCGTTAGCACCACTCTTGGTCGACTTGACGCCATTGAGAGCCCCCACGACATTGTTGATGCCACCATTGCTGGACTTGGTGCCCTTAAAGGCGACTACGACGGCGTCGACCCCCGCATTATCTGGTCGACGTGATGCTGGAGGAGAAAGAGGCTTGGGAGTAGGGGCGGCAACAGGCTTGCCTGTGTATGGGACTATGACTGTGTTAGTGTAGACCTCTGTAACAGTAATGACATTTCGAGAGAGAATCGCAGCGGCCGCTTGACCAGCAAGCAGTCCGGCGATGATCGTAGTAGGATGCATGATGTTGGAATTTGAGATCGGGATTGCTGAAAAGTTTTGTCAATAGGAAAGGCACGTAGAAAGAAAAGACAGAGCGAGTACCGGGCTCCGGCACAGATCTGATATCAGCGAGCCATGAGAAGTACCGTGTACGAATATCTTCCTTTGTTCGGCCCAATTCAAAGCATCAGAACAAAGCCGATGTCTGTTCGATACTCATCGTCTCTGGCTCGGAACAAAGGCATAGTCTCTCGATTGTCTTTGTGTCGGACATCCTGGGATTTCTTGATTGTTTACGATTCGATTGGTTTTGATTATTGATCTACTTTGGCAGTTCGAGCGACTTTTCTGCTCGCCAGTGGTACTGACCACCGTCAACTCCCTTTTCTTTAGGAGCTTGCGCAATCGCGTTTTCATGATCGGTTAGAGATCGCTCTCCGTCGCCAAATATTGGCTTGAAAAAATCGTCGTACGAGATCCACACCGCTCGGAACAACGCCGCCAGAATCCATGCCACCCACCCAGGGGCCTTGCCGTCCCTGCCAGAGAACATCTTGGCCAGAGTGAATGCCAGCAGTATGAAAGGTGTCCACAGTGTCATGAGCACAAACATGCCGATCCGCTGTCTTTGTTCGGTGATCGTGTAGGGTCGAATTTGCTCAAGGAACTCCTGATATTCGAAAGGAAGCTTTCGCTGTTTGGCGCCATCTGTGATGAGCTTGAGGTAGCGGGCCGAAGCTTGTGCGTAGGACGGATCAGGTCTGCGGAACGGTGCATCTGTACTGGCTGTTGGCCGAGATGTTGGGTCTGCAGGGGCGAACAAAGTATGTGCCTTGAAAGCTGCCGTGGTAGGTATTTCAGGTACCAGCTCATTCTGATCGTCCGATAATGGGAAACAGTCGATCAGGATATCATCGTAAGAAGCGCCGCCGCCTTCTGTGGCAATGATGGTCCAGTAGTCCTCCTTTGTGACTTCATATACGACACCGACGAGGCCTTTCTTCCAGCGGTCTTTGTGGTAGTCTTTGTTGGTGGCGTTGAGAGGACGGCCACTCTGGTCAGGCCCATGATATCGTCGTGCAGAATTCGCGAAACATGGCTCGGAGTAAGGTATTCCCGGTAGATCAAATGTAAGTCGTAGGTCTGGTACTACGACATTAATCGAAGATAGCGGTCGGATTCCTCGCTTTCCCAAGAATGTCTCATCGCATAAATTTGAGCCGTAAGCAAGATAGAGCACAGTATCTGGCTTTGCTTGTTCGATATTGACAGGCTCGCTCAAAGACTCGCTTCTTCGCCGTTCTGCCAATTGAAGATATTGGTCACCATTTCGCGAACTTGTACGACCAGTAAGAGCATTCCGTATCTGGGTGCCTAAGCAGGCTCCTGCCATGGGAGCTCGGCTGGTTGCTGACATGGTGGTGGTGGTGGAGTGATGTAAGGCAGCTTCTGATGCGTTCTGAAGCAAGCTATACCGCGCTTTAGCTCATGGAGGCCCGTATATATGGAGACGCAGAAACCCGGAGACGATATAGACTGAGGTAAGCGAAGTCAGGTCAGGTTTAGTCAGAAGCAATAGATCGCGCCCGTTTGCATGACGGTACGACGGCGTGACGGGTTGCTGGCTCAAGTCGGATCTCCAATCTCGCCGCTCCCGACAAGTCGGACCAGGTTGTCCGGGGTGCAGCATGGACATGACTCGTAAGTGAGGACTGAGCCTGAACCTTTGGCTTCCTTTCCAAGGGCTTCTTTCCTCCTTCAATACTTATGCTATCTCTACTTGGCTGCCACTTCATTTGTGCGACCTCCATTGTATCTGCATCGCTACGTGAAGTCGAATGTCTGTGCCATTTCGAAATTTGACCTGCTTGCAATCTAAGAGTGCCAAATTCAATGTTGCCTTCGCAATATCCCACTCCGACTCGTTTGCAACAACAGCGGGTAATTCATTGGCCATTTCATTCATTTATCAAGTTACGCACATCGCCTACTTGAACCTGTTGCAACTACCAGTAAGCGCTACACGTAAGCTATGGGCTCAAATGTGGCACCATCATTCCTTGCTCGTTACAAAATGTACCGGACCGGATTCTTCCCAATATCACAAGAAAGCATCACTCCGGACGATCTCCGCCGAGAGTACCTTAATCAAGAAGATCTGATCGCAGCGTCATGGTCAGCCTCGTGCATGTTCTCAGAGGCTTATCTTTCACTCAACTCTGACTGACAGCTTACAGATACAAGCCAACAGGGTCGAGAACAACATCAAATAGCTAGCGACGACGACGTTGTCTCGGAGACACCTCTGTCTTCAGCACGTACGAAACAAGCAGCGACAAATCCTGTAGCCATGCCGCCAGACATGGCGGCTTCGAGACCGGAAACACAAGACCGTCATGGAAGACTGCCCGTGGTGCAAACGAGAGACTCTCGAATTCACAAAACCGACAAACATGATATCTTTGACCTGTCAGACAGCTCCATCGAAGGACCAACGCGAAAGAAGCTAAGGGTGTCCAAGATCAAAACCGAAGTAGAGTCGTCCCACCGAGTATTAAAAAGCTCAGCCGAAGCAGCATCGAAAACTGACGTCCACTCATCTGGTGCAAACAAGGTCACGAACCCGAAGAGCGATCTTCAGCCCAAGAAGACGGCTGCTAGCACGTTGGGCGTGCGACGGAGTGGTAGACTACGAGGCAAGTTCCACACAAATCCTGACGATCAGATGAAAATTATCCCTCTTTCGACTAGTCCTGGGACTGCACGACCACAAATCAAAGATGAGACCCTCCTCAGAATAAGAAGAAAGTCTGCGTCCTTCGTGAAGCCTCAGGTCTACCATCACACGCAAGAGACGAAGCCCTTGGACAACGCTGGCGAGTCTTGTGAGAACGCGCTCGTGCTTTCTGACACAGAGCCTGCCGCCGCAGCAGAAGAAGAAGGCGAGGACGACTCCATCTATCATGAAGAACTGTCTGATGTTCAGGCTCAACTCAATTCCATGCTTCCTGCGGCGGCTAGGAAACATGCTTCACAGATGCCCGCCAGCTCTGATATCAGTATGGAGTCGCTAATCCAAGACAGCGTCTCAGAACAGCTGCAGGATAGATCTTTGATCTCGCCAGCACACCAAGCGGTCTCTCCTGAGTATGGTTCATTCCAGGATGTCGGCAACGCTCCGGGAAAGTACCAAACGGTCTCCTCGGTATATGCTCTATTTCAGGATGTCGATCAGGTCTCTCCAGCAAACATACAACCCCCAATACCCGTTCGTAATCGCACCAAGGACGATTCTCAGCCTACAGAAATGCTGTTCGATGATGGTGGTAGGACAACCGAGCCTCCACAAGTACCGTCTGTTCGAGAAGGAACCTCGGGTCAACAGCAGGAACATGAGCCGATTGGGAGTCATGGATCGATCTCACCAGGCAGTTTCGAAGCCAATACGCAAGCACAGAATCAGACAATGACAACAGATCTGGTAGGTCCCCAAAGGCCTCAAAGGCCCTCTGGCCAGGAACAATCAGCATCTGTATTTCACGAAACGGGAGAAGCAGGAATCCTGCAGGTCACCGACGTACCTTTCCGGGGGAGAAATGGAGTAGTATTACCGCGTAACAGTGCACAACCGGCTTCGGACATCACAGCCGGTACGGCGGCCGAAGAACGAGCCCGTCTACTGCTGGACATTGGGGTTTTAATTGACGATCGACTCGAGAATCAAGTCATGCCAAGTATCCGCGAACTACAGAACGAACTGCGTATGCAACAAGCTAAGCTTACACCTAACGAGCGTCCAAAAGACAGCACACACAGCGTAAACGATGTCTTTGAGGGTTGCCAAGAAAAGGATCGTAGTCAAGCCGGTTTTCACAAACGACTATCAAGGATGGGACAAGTGACGGCCGGTCGACAAAAAGGAACTGGGGACGAGAATGTGAGAGACAGTCGACCCCTGGTACGAGCCGACGATCCAAGTGACTCTCCGGACGACAGCAGCGATAGTAGCTCCTCGGTAGATGGATTCATCGGGGTAGTGGACGAAGGTTCGAAACGCCGCTCATGGCTCGAGTCTCTCAAAGATCATCAAAGAAGCGTTTTTGAGGAGCTGCAAACCGTTCTAGAGGTATTAACTCGTGGCTTAATCGACAAAGAATCTGCGATCGAGAACATTTGCCGACGATTCAAAGAAGACGGCAGTCGCTTGATCAACGCCCTACATGCAGAGCAGGTTCAAAACACCAAGCACTATGAGGATACAGTGAAGGGCGCCAGAGACCGCATCACTGCCAGTCTATCTGGAGCCCTGCTAGAGCTTTCCACAAATGCACAAGGGTCCATGCGATTGAGACAGATCGGCGACCATGCAAAGGGTGAGACCGAGGCGCGAGCGAAGTTGGCGTCTATCATGTCAGCCTGCTGATCCGCTTGATGGCATATAGACGAGTAGTAAGCAAGCCTCCAGAAGACCTTCGATTTCGGTGATCAGGGACTGATCTGCTTGCCGGGAACCACAGCTGCTTCGCTACAGTATGCAATATCATAGCTTTGACAACCTCTGTCAACAAAGAAGATTTGCACAGTACATGTGACATTCCTTTGTAGCATTGTCTTTCATCTGTAACCAACTTGTCCAATAAACTCAACACAATGAGAGCATGGTGACGGTTCCTTTATGCAATGCACAATACATTCTCACGGTCTGTGTCAGCGATGCAGCCTTCGTGTCTCGTACGGAGCATATAATGATCCTACCCCAAGCCAAATGGGATTCGCTCCTCACCTTTTTACGTCCACGCAATCTCACCCATACTCTACCTGTTCCCACTCCCTCTTCCACAACCATGTCTTCCAACGACGCCCTCATCCCTGACCCACTCTCCAACCCCACCGCCGAGGATTACGAATCCCTTCGCCGCCGCTTCATCGCCTCAACCAACGCCCTCAACCAAGCCGGTCGTGCTCTCCACCAGATTGGGGAAACGAACTTTCAGCTCAAGATCGAGAATGGCACGCTGAAGCAGCGTGCCCTCATCGACGACACCGCCATCAAGGCCCTCAACACCACCAATGCAAAGGCGCAGGCGCAGATCGACAGCCTGGAGGACGCGCTGGCCATCCCAGGCAACGAAATGGCCGCTGCCGTCGCCAGCGCCGAGGAGAGGTGCAAGGAGGTAAAGGCGCAGCTGGATCGCAACAATGCCGGCGTGAAGAACATTACGCAGTGGGCTGAAGTGAGGTGCCGCTACTGGTCTGATCGCGCTTCGTGGTATGCGGGTAAGGTGGACGACAGTGTCAAGGAACGTGAGGCGCAGGATTTGGTCATTTACTTCCTCAAGAAGAAGATCGCTCGACTCGAGGGGGAGCAGGTTGATGATGTGGTGCTTCGCAAGGCGCAGGCGCATGAGGAGGAGACTGGCGCTGGTGCTGAGGCGGGGGAGAGGGTGATGATGACTCTTACTTAGCTTTCTCAAGGTAGGTGAAAAGGAAGCCTAGCTGGCCTGGCGCTGGTAGTGTGGGTAAAGAATTTCTTGGTTCATGATGCATTGAAAAGATCATGATAATACTATCTGTCTCGCCTTGCTCACCAAGTCTTCTACAGGTCGTGCTCGTATGAACGAATCCTATTGTAGCTCCTCTTTTCGATCTCACCTCTCTTCTGCAGCTGCTCAAGACTCGTTCCGTTAGCAAGATCAGGCCAAATCTTAGTACTGTTAGCATCGACGACAATGTAGTCCTTGATAAGCGCAGTGCCGTTGATGACGCTCTCGATCTGCTCATCGAAGCAAGTACCAGGGTCAAGAATGTAGCAGAATTGGGCTGGCTGTTGGGGACCTGGAGTAGAAATGTCCCTCACGCTTTGTGGACCTTGAGTGCTGTAGCCTGGGTTGCCGATGATATCGACCTCGCCAGTAGCAACATCCCTGTTATTGAGCAGACGCATGAGGATCTTGTAGGCTGTCTCAGGCTGGTAGGCAGGGGCTTCGTGACCGGCCTCATACAACCGGACGAAAGACAAGTTGCCATGCTGACGTACTTGACCACCGATATAGGTCTCGTTGGTGATGATAGGCTGATATCCGGCAGCGCGAAATTCTTCAGTACCGGAGTATTCGATGGCAAGGGAAGCTGCCTCACCACCGATCCAGTTGCATGCGAAGTCTCGATCACCATAGAATAGATTCACCTTGATATCGTTCTCAAGGAGGAAAGCGAGGTAGTCGAGCCAGCCGGAGCCGAGGTAGTCACCCATGCCACGGAAGGCTCTCGAGGATGCACTTGAACTACCAGTCCAGTTTAGAGGAACACCAAGCTGGTCCTGTACCCAAGGCTGGTTTAGGAAGCCTTGGTAGAAGGGTGGAGGGAAGGTGTTTGGCTCCAGAATGGCCACATCGTAGTAAGCACGACCCGACAGCGAAGTGTAAGGGTCACGCACATAACGAGTGCACCAGGTTTCAGCGCTTTCGCAGATTCGGTTGACTGTTGCGTTGATACCAATATGCTCAGGATCGTAAACGTCACCGACTGCCTGGCACTCTTCGATCCGACGAATGCACTCCGGTACGCTGTCACGCATTCCAGCATAGACAGTGTCGTTCACAGTCTTCAATCCGTAGGTATTGTTGACAGCCATTTCTGGGTAGCTGGGCCACTGCACTGCGCGATCAATGCATGCATTGACGAGCATGAGAGTATCCATGCGCAGGATCTCGGCGTCAAGCTCACCCGTCTTGATTCGCTGGTTCTGCTCCTCGAAGAAAGAGACCATGGCCGGGCCGTACCTACCACCGTAGGATTGGGTAGCCACCGAGATTCTGCCATCCTCAGGCTTCAGATACGGAAATTCCTCGAACCACGTCTGTGCAAAGTGCCAGAGGGCGTACGCTCCATTTCTACTGCCACGAGCAGTATTGTTCGAGTTGCCGCTAGGATAGGTTCCGACCTGGAAGGTGGTGTTCTGGGCCGGCACCGTGGCATTTGCCGGTAAGGTAGTGATCTGACCGCTGATGATGTTCTTGGTGACATTGCGGAGCAAGTCATAAGAGTGCCCGACCTGATTAGGTTGATCCAGGTAAATCATGTTTACTTGTTTATTCCAAGACCATGGGTTGGGATAGGTGGAATTGGAATCCCTGTTAACAAAGCATGGACCGTGTTCGTCGAGTAAGCCGAACATAGATGAACTTCCAGGACCACCGTTCATCCAGATGGTAGTCTGCGCTGTCTCTGGGCTTTCCTGAGCCTCAAAGTACCAGAAGAAGGTATTGACGAAATAGTCTTGTGGAGTGCCATACTGGTCCAATAATCCAGGAGGTAGCTGCACGTACCCGGCGTAGGACTTGGAGCCTTCACAGATAGTATTCTCCTTGAAGCTAATCTTGACGCCCTCCTGGAGCTTTGAGCCCAGCACTGTCACGCCCTCTGGTGTCTTCGGAAATTGTGCCTGGACTAGAGTTGTAGTGCCAGCAAGGATAGTAGCTACCTTCGCAAGGGACCTCATGGCGGTAACAGAAGAATTGTACAGTATTACGGAACTACACAAGAATAACAAAATGGCTCTCCTTTCACTTATCTTGTTACTATTATGTATCCTGACCTGTACCTACTGACACGGGATTAAGCGGCATAACCAGCTCAGCATGTCCATCACTCCGCTCGGAACCACAGGAATGTCCCATTTCTCCAACAGTGTCGGTGGAGCCGCGTTTGCTGATGAAGACTTCTGTTGTGCAAAAAATAGAGGCAAAAAGGAAGGTAAGCAAAATTACCAAGCTCCGCCAGGACAGAAAAGGCAAGCAAAGTGGCCTTGGCAGTGAACGGGGCAGTGGCGTGAGCGGGGCGGACACAGAGATAGGGAATCCTGCCGTGTAACTTGGCAAGCATGATTGATTATCCTTGAACTCTGCACGACCCGAATGATGCAGGGACTTGACAAGCATGCGATGGATGGCTTCGTTGGAGCGAATGGCACCGATTGAACTTTACGCAAGGGATGTAGAACAAGATCAGGACTCGCGAAGTCAGGCTACGGACGGTTTGACAGTCTCTCAGCATCCAGACATACGTCTCGAAATGTCTCCATGTCACTTGTGACTGTCATTCTGAGCCGGATGCGTCTTTGAGGACTGAATCGTTGGATAGAAAGAGCGTTCCTGACTAGACCATACATGGACGACAACGCCGAAAGCAGCGGAGACACGAAAGACAATGCTCATGTGTCAGAGGTATGCATGCCCTCGAGAAGCGTCTGGACACAATCCACTTTCTCTACATGACATCCAAAGAGCGTCACTGTCAAAACGAGACTCAAAAGCACAGGAACGATTGATTCTGAGTACTATTGCACTTTACTCCAAATTTTGATAACGACGGTAGTGAAGAAGTGGTCAAGTCTTGCGCGCAGCGAGGCGATCGGAATTGCGAACCTTTGGCTTGGTGATCGGCGAGGACGACTTCCCATTGACTATCTTGGGTTGCGAAGCTGGCCTTTGAGTCGTCTCCAGGGCTGGAGAGGCTGTCGTGCTCTTTGACTTCTTGACTGGCGATACTGGCTTTCTCGGGGCTGGAGGGTGGCGTTCTGGATGCTTGAGCTGCCAAATCTCCTGTCTCGACGCGCTAAGAAATTGCCAGACCAGATCCAACTCTCTTTCGTTGGCCTGTTGTTTGTCGCCCAGTTCTACAACATGTTTCCATAGCTTCATGATGCCATAGGGTCCTGCTTCGTCGTCTTCCTCGGGCACGCCACATCTGCGGACGTACTCGTTGTTGGGATCGTAACTATAGACACCGGAACTTGACCACTGGGACTCGGAATCATCATCAGCCCCAGCGGGCTCGCAGAGCAGCTCGTCGTTGGGACCAAAACGATAGCCAGCGGTCTCGTCTTCGGCGTTGAGCTCGTGTCCCGGGCCAGAGGATACGCACATGCGCGGCACGATTGGCGATTTGGAAGCCTGCTGGGTGACCTTGCTGCCAGTGGTTGCTTTGAAAAGGTCCATCTTGAGTGTGTTGAGAAGTTGAGGAGCACTTACCTCGGCCTCAATCATGGTTCTTATCTGATGCTGGTTCGTGCCAGAAACAGCGATCCTCACAATGGATCCCGTGGCGAATGAGGGCACAAAGAGCTGCTTAAGATTATGGCTGCAAACATCATTCCACTCTAGACAACAGACGTATTCGGATTCATCGGCTGCAAACAATGAAATCAGTATTATGCAAATTATCAACTCGGATCTATGGGCATATTCCTGTTCCCTATGGAATGACCTCAACTTTACAGCATCACGCCGAGACCAACTTCTTCGACGGCGATGCTTTCGAGGGCGACTTCTTGGGAGTGGACGACTTCTTCGTTGTCTTTTGGCCCTTAGCGGAAGTAGCACGGAGCTGCTCTCGACGACGTGCTCGCCCCTCCCTTTCCTTGGCTTGCTTCTTGGTGTCCTTGATCTCTGGCTGAGAAACCGCGGGCTCGACTACTTTCTTGGCCGTCCTGGCAGCTTTCTTGACCACCTTTGGCGATTTCTTTGTCGACTTGGTCGTCTTTCTGGCGGACTTGGTTGACTTTGTCTTCGGCCCTCCACTTGGGTAGAAATCCGCACGCTTCGGCTTGGGACAATATATGATGCGAGGCGGAGGCGGAGGGGATGAGTTGCGTGGTGCCGTGCAGGCGGGCGTCCTGACCAGTTTTTCGAGAGAGGATGGATCTTCCATGATTGCTTTTGAGAGCTCAATGGCTCTGAGAGGGACAGCTTTGACCATCTTTGATAATATTGTTAGGTATTGAGCATTGGTACTTCTTCTGGGATATTGTGATGTGAGATGAGCGTATGCAGAGTGCCATGTCAGGCAGACGCTCGAGCATCTTATAACGGCGGAAGACGAGCAATACGCATGCGGAGATATGCAAAACACATGGTCGTCGTGAGGACAAAGGCCCAGCATTCCTCATTGCGGCGACGTGTTGAACAACGACGAACCGCAAGGCGGACCGTACCACAGCCGGAATGCTGAAGGGACGATTTCCGGCATTCCTCAAACACTAGCTGCAAACAGGACAGGCACGTGATCTGCAAACAAGTCTGATGAGATGAACCAGTTGCACTACCAGATCGGCCCAGTGGTAGCGAGTTGAAGATTTCTCGTCACCCTCCTGCGAAAGCAATTGTGCCCTGCTGACACCTGGGCTACGACATCCCATTACTCTATGTCAAAAACCGGGTAGTCTTACAGAAGTAGTACTAACAAGTGAGTGGTTGGCATGATCGTCGCCGCTTCCTGGTCTTTCCTGTCTGGTCGCAGAAGCACTTCATATGCCGATCTGTGGCCAATACTTTTATGGGCAGTCGTAGTAATCACCGATCGTGGTATTTATCATGGACGGCTGTGGTAGGTATGATAGACAGCTATAGTAGGTGTCATTGACAGCTGTGATAATTATTACAGATAGCTGTAGGAGTCATTATAGGCCGCTGAAATTTTGATCGTGAATTACCGTAAGAGTCAACAAGAACAGTTGTAGTAGTCAAGATGAAAAGCTGTGATGGCTTCTATGGAGAGTCGTAGTAATTGTTCTAGACAACCGTGGAATATCATACTTCAATACCTACAGCTCTTGTCTTACACAACATCATAGCTGTCCACCATCCTTCAGTTCTACTTGCCATACAACACTCCCCTAGCTCTATCCAGGTCTCTCCTCTCCACACCCGCCCGCTCCATCATTTCTCCAAACGTAGTCTGCCTGTTCCCTCCCATCACTTCCCGTGCTCCTCCTGGGTTCTTGCTTGGCGTATACGGACTCTCCAGCACTCCCTGTTTCGGTACCTGCGGCGGCGTGTTGAGCGCATAGCCCTGCCCTGTCCTCTTCTCCCCGGTGTTCGCTACCACACGCTCAGGGTACGGCAGGTCTGTATGCCCGTACGCCATGCCTGGTGGCAAGATGCCTTTCATGCCGATTTCATCTCCCCGCTCCTGCTCTTGACCAGCATTCGGGCTCGTCCCTGCCCATGAGGGCGGGGGCATATTCGCCCTCAACACCGGTCCGAAGCCCATGGGCAGCGGCCCTTGGCGCGGCGGCGACATTACCACTCGGATGGTGCCGCGACTTTCGCGCCCGTTGTGCTCGTCGCCGGATAGAGAGCCATCACCGCTGGACCAGGAGCCGACACGGCGGCGTTTCGAGCTTGTGCGGGAGACGATGCTAGGAGAGGGCGCTGAGGTCTTGCGGAAGCGGGAGAGTTGTTGGCGGAGAGAACCTTGGGACTTCTTCCCGCGGAGTGGATGAGGCGGGGTGACGCTGCCTTTGGGTGTTGGGGAGGAATCTGGTGAAGGAGGTGGAGGGGGCATCGGAGTCGTCGTAGAATTATTTGGGTCGGGAGACTGGTGGAAAAGAGAGTTTACGTGGAATTCAGACGCGGTGTGGCTGAAGGGTGTGGGAGGGTAGCCCATGGTGTTAGTGTCGTAGGTTGAGGAGGAGCGTTTCCGAGAGTGCGGAATAGGCAAGGTCTTCTCTGCGACAGAGCAGGCAAGAGCAGAGGGGACCGTGGAGGTGCTGATATCTGAGCCTGGTTTGCTCGGTGAGCTGTTGTGATAGAAGCCTGTGCGGGTGCTGAATTGCGGTTGCACAACAGGGTCCGAGATTTGGCGACGAATCTTGCGTCGAGCGAATGCGGCTTTTGCAGATGGTAATCCACCAGAACTACCAGGTGGACTCGTCATTTCTGTGACTTCTTCACGCTTGCGCCGACGGCGAGCGAGGAAGAAAATGACGCCGAAGAGGAGGGCCGCACCAAGCAAAATACCTGGGACGAAACCAGCTGCAAAAGATTTGCCACTGAATTGTGCAGCACTTGGGGGTGTCATTGTACCATCTGGTGCTGATGAGCTACTCGCTGTTTGTGATTGAGGAGAAGTGGTTGTAGCACGCGTACCTGCGGCAGCACTTGTCCCTGTCGAGCCGGCCGGCCGGCTCGAGGATGATACCGTTGGTGCGCTTGTGTTAGGTCGTGCAGTGCTAGAGCTTTGCTGTTTGTCATTGATAGCTGCGCACTCGTCGTTGTCGCATCGAAAGCCTGCTGGACAGCACGCATCTTTGCACTTCGGTAGTTCTTGAGTCAAGTTCAGGGTATGTATCGAGCTCTGCGGGAACAGCTGTGCGTCTTGAAGTGTAATATTGCAGGCGATGGGTTGTATCCTGGCACAGTCTCTGCCATTTGGGCAGCATACCGTGGTCGTAATCCGCGTGTTGTTGAGTGGTACACATCGTGTACCTGTGCTGCAGCAAAAGTTTGCCGGAAAGCCGTTGCCACAAGGTGTGAGCGGCTCATCACTACCGCATCTGTCCTCCTGTCGCGCAAAGATGCTATGCCCCGAGGGATGAGCAGCAATCAGTGGAAACAACAGAACCGAAAAGTGCAGAAGCACACGAGCCATATGTATGATCAAATGTTATATGCCCGTGCATGAGGGTGTTGTAATTAGAGGGAGAATGAAATCTAAGATGGCAACGCGGCCAACACCTACATCGTGCATTCATTGTTACACCAAGTCAAAGAGGCCTCGACCCATGTACTTGGGCGGTAATCCGCGTTCTTTGTCCATCTACGCGGGCACGCGACAACGGGGAAGCACAAGGGGGTGTTTCCGTTTCTGAGCGCGCGGCGTCAGCAAAGAGCAGCGATGTCGACTGGAATGGCATTTGTCGTTGCGGACCAGTAGTCATTCACGCCTGACCTGTCGAGCACTCAAGATGTCGCAGGTGTTGTAGTGTTTGAGATGAAGCTGAAACGAGCGCGTGAAAGTGAAGTGTGAAGCAGTGAATGATTGGCTGAGAACGAATCTCGCTGCAACTCCACAAGGTAAAGTCTTGGCATCGACATTTTTGAGCTTCAAGCTGTCGACCACGTTGTTCTTGATCCCAGCACATCACATCACCATGTCTCGACGAATACCGCGGACAGCGCGAGCGCTGTTCAGTCTTGATGCCCAGCATCCTCGCGTATGTCCTTTGGCACAATCAAGCGTGCCCCACTGACCATTTCAGCTCCTCCCCCCCATATCTCGCCAGCGCCGTACACTCTTCCAAGTTCCCGCCCTCCCACACGCCGAACACTATCGCTCAGAAGGCATCGGGTCCTCCACACTACCTGCCTCCGCAGGCTCGTTCCCCACTGAAAGCGCTCCTCCCATATCCCGTCTCTTCGGCACCGACGGCTTCTACATAGCATGGACCGACTACCAACGTTTCCTCGTCAACCAGTTGAACTACATATCCGGCGATGATCCCGAGATTCAATCGATGCACCCCATCGACATCGCCAAACGCTTCCAGCGTGACCCATCGCACGCGACTCTCTTCAACTACGGTTCACAAGCACACAACAACCAC
Organism: Elsinoe perseae; assembly: GCA_029448695.1. Lineage (NCBI taxonomy): Eukaryota > Fungi > Ascomycota > Dothideomycetes > Myriangiales > Elsinoaceae > Elsinoe > Elsinoe perseae. The sequence goes on from JARDAA010000113.1 coordinate 25,715, forward strand.
TTTTTCTTCAAAGGCATTTCGCACATCCCGCGAAGCGTGGATGATTTCCCGAGTCTTAAAGAGGCATTAGAGCGCGACTTTGGCTCGATGAAGAACCTCCGCGATCAAATGGTCTTCACAGCAGCAGGCATGTTCGGCGCAGGCTATGTCTGGCTGGTCTGGGTGAGGAACGCACTCGGCTCTTCGTCGGGGCAATGGCGGGTATTGGCGACGTATAATGCTGGCACGCCGTATGCGTTCCATCAATACACGGAAGATGGCGCGATAGGGCGTGGACGCATGCAGGGTAAGGACATGGCGAATTTGTCGCCTGAAGCGGCCGCCGCGTTGCAAAGACCGAGGCAGGGGATGACGGCCGGTGCATTTGGGGCGCATTCGGCGCAGGGAAGAGCGGAAGCGAGAAGGAGGCTGGGCGCGCCGTCAGAGATATTCCCTGTGCTGTGCGTGAGCGTATGGCAGCACGTGTACCTGCGTGATCATGGAGTGGGAGGAAAGAAAGGGTTCTTGGACACATGGTGGCGGTTCGTGGATTGGGAAGAGGTGAATAGATTAGCGCCTGAAGCGTCGAAGGGGAGGCAGAACAATCTGGGATATATGTAGACAAACAGGAATGCATAGCCGCGTTGGCTCGCGGATGTAATATTCACAGTCAGTCTAGATATGCATGCTATACTACAGTTCACAGTCCTTCTACTTCCTCTTCTATTTGTCACAATACCCAGGCGTCTTGCCCCCTCCACTTCCGTTCGTCCAGCTGATGATGGTCAAGGTGGTGGTGTACGCCATGACGATGAAGCCGAAGATGACGAGTGAAATATCAGCTACGCGTTGCCATAGCTTAGTGCTTACGACACGGTAGTGCATCAGTGGCTGGAAATGTCAGTTACATGTCACTCATAGATTGGGGGAGATTGTAGATTTACCGGATAGATGTACACAAGAGGCACGCACGCGAAGCTGCCCACCAACGCAACGAACTTGTCCAAATCGCCTGCACCGGCATACGCGATAGCAGCGCAGAACATGACCATGCAGAAACGGAATATGTTCTTCTTCCACTTGATCCATGGGTTGTACTTGCCCGTCCGCGAAAACAATTGCTGACTCGTGATCTCGATGGCAGGGTAGATCTGCAGCGGTGTGGATAGCAAAATGGCAAGACTGTAAATGAACTGTACTCCGTTGACGAACTTGTCGTCTTGCGGCAAGTTGAGGATGACAACAGTCTTGGTCTTGCTGCCGAAGGCGGCGTACGCGAGGGCGCCCATGCTGACAAAGACGATGGTGATGGCGATCATGACGTTGCCGAGGACTTTGGGAAATTTGGCGGGTTCAGCCATGCCGGACTGGATGGGAATGATGAGGCCAATGCCCTCGAAAGTGAAGATTGCAGTCCCGATGAAGAGCGTCCAGGACTTGGAGTTGAAGTTGACAATGTCTGCTACACCTTGCTCGGAGATTGTGCGGATACCGTAGTAATAGAGATACACGAGACCAAGAGCGATGAAGAGATCAGCGATCAGCGCGAGCTTCTGGATGTTGTTGATATTACGGTAGAGCGAGAGCGGCAGAAAGACGATCATTTGCATCAAGATCATATACTTGATGTCAATGAAAGTCTTACACTTGCTGACAGCAAGGATAAATGCTTGCAGATTCTCCGAGACGAAGACAATGTAGGCGGATGCAAAGCCAAGTTGAGAAATGACCAGCGAAAAGTTGATGAGGCTCTTGAAGTATGGTCCGTAGATCTTGCCACCCATGTCACCGAACGAGGCGGGAACCTTTAATCTCGTCTTGACCAAGAGGATGAAGCACCAGAAGCTGAGGCCCGAGATGAACAAGAGAACCAAGTTGCTAAAAAGCATGCCACCGTTCAGAAAAGCCCTTGGTAGGAAGAGAACACCGGTGCCGACGAATGACTTCAGTAGCAGGAGCGCGGCACCACCAGGACTTCCTTTCCCCTTGTGCGCCTCCTTCCTCCTTCGTCTTCTCTTGCCAGGTGTGAGTAGAGCACTATCTTCTCCGTACTCTCGCTCTCGTTGATCGTCATCTTCCGTGCCAACATCCGTAGCATCAGAAGAGAAGTACTCATCGGGTGCCAGTACCTCATCGTCCTCGTCCAATGTCTCACCAGCGAAATGCCCGTAAAGCGTCAAAAACTCGATGAAATTGCTCGTAACGAATTGTGGCTGTGGTCGTGCCTGGCCGGACAGAAGTCCCACTTCCGGGTCGTGATCTCTTGCTGAGGGCGCAGGTGACTCTGCATTTCTTTTGATAAAGTCTCTCCGTAGGCCACCAGGCTTCCGAATGTTGGTGATTTCACTGTCCTCAACTTCCGACTGCGGTATGATCATACTCAAACTCCTCTTCAATCTGCCTTGCCTCCGGTCCTCTTCATCCCTCATCTCTCGTTCCCGATCTTCTGTGTACTTGTAAATATGCCTTGTCACATCACCGCCTTGGAGCTGCAAGCTTGAGAACTCGTCCTCATCCAGGCTGGCGCCAGGCGAAGGGGCTTTTGTAGGTCCGGTCGATTCATCTTCTCCTGGTAGATTCGTGTTCGAGCCTCCTGCCTGAGACGGCCCTATCAGATGTCGTCTGACCGTCCCGATATCCTCAACCGGCTCGTTCTTCGAGGGACTTCTCCCGAGATCTCCTGACCTTGCATCGAATGAACCATAGTTACTCGCAGGGCCCTTTCGTACCGATATAGACTCCGACCTGTTCGGTGCTGGGCTAGCATTCCGTACCGGTGGTGTTCCGAACCGGGGCGGGCTATTACCACCCGCCTGTCGAAGGGCTTGTGACAAAGAAGATGCCCTAGGACCTGGTAGGGAAGATTGTGACGACGGTACGCCGGCGAGAGGTGTTTGTGTGTCTGATGTCTGCTGACTTTGCTGCTGGCTTGTTGGGATAGGGATCTGGCGCACAGGTGGTGTCGTCCCGGGCAGCGGAGATGCTAGCCTTGCTGTCGAGACGCTCCTTGAGGGCGACTGACTGAGCACTTGCTCGATTCTATTTGACGGTGCAGGCGACTCGTCCCGGAAGCGCCTCTGCTGGGAGACGCTCGATTCGCGGCGTGACATTATGGTGGTTGTGTCGTGCAATTCTGTGTTTCAGCAATCTGCTGATATGTGGAATTCGAAGTCGTCGTGGAGATCCACAAGTCGATCATCTGACAGCTCCAGCAGATCCGGTCACTGATCGCGAGAGCTCAGGCTGGGATTTCCATCTTGGTGACTTGTACCTTACGCCGCAGGACTGATCAATATCGTATCAGGTCAAGACGGGCCACGAAACGGCTCGTTCAAGGCTGGTACGGTCCTCGTTCCTGGACAACGTCAAAAAAGTCAATGCTGTTGCGCTCGGTCCTCGAATCCGAACTCCGTTATTTCCACGAAACAACACTTCAACCGAGATTAGCCGACTGTCTGAGTCTGCACTTCAGCAGGCTCCCTCCCTGCTATACACGATGCCTACCGACAGCGAAACTCTCTTCGCAGCCTTCCAAGCTGATCTTCGGAGAATTCAGCATAAAACATCTCAGGAGCGACCGCAGCAACAGGTTCCGCAGTATCGCTGTCAAGATGCTTCGCTGGGCACGTGTGGTAGTTGCTGTATGCACGATGTACGCAGAGCAACTGATTGTCAGCTCTTGGATTCATGATCTAGGCTACTGATAGTATGCGAACCTTGTATGATCCAATACTACTCGTCGTTCCCTCTTCACCGTTGCTGCGAGACATGTAGGTTCATCTCCACAGCCAACGGCCTTTCAGTACTTGTAACGAACATGTTCGCCCCTTCATCATTTTGATTGTCTATTCTTCAGTGACAGAAATTTCAGTATGAAGGACCTCGTTACGATTCTCAGTCTGCTCAGCACAGCTCTCGCGGCAGCGACAACTTCAACCGTCGGGTGCACCCAGACCGATTTTGGCGTAAGAACACAGACAAATGTAATAGTTGCCAATATGATCTGCTCTACCAAGTACGCTTCAACAAATGCAAAGACCAAGGTTCAGACTGTGATGAAACTACCAGTCACCTCGACGCGCGTGGTATCGACAACAATAACGATCACGCCTGCTATGACGCGTGCCTTCTTCACGACCACTGTCACGATCGATGTCGGACAGTCTGCGAGGAAGACGATGTTCTACCAGGCCAACACGACCTTTACGCAAACGGCTAGTCCACTATTATATAATAGGTGACATCCCACCAACAGCAATAGATTGTGTACGATCAGTGGAAACCATCCGCCTGCGTTTGCAAGTCCGACAAGATCGTCTCATACACTAGACGAGCGGTCAGAGGTGTCGAAGAAGTCAGAGCCACCATCAACGTCCCAGGAACAGCACTAAGCACGGATGCCACGGTCGAGGAGCAGAATCTAGCCGAGCGCAAGGTCAAGCCGGTGAAGAGAAAGTTCCCTCAGAAGGTCATATGCAGCACATTCGTCAGCACGACTGTGACTAGCACCGCAATAGCGACAGCGTCGACGACGACTACCGAATGGATCGACAGCACTGCGACAGCGAGCATTACGTACACTATTACCGGGCCTACGAAGAGGGTGACGGAGACCCCGACCGCGACTGTAGAGGCGTACAGGGAAACGATTGCATGCACCGGCACACGCACGAAGTAGAAGATGCAGAGACTCCGAAAACGTGTCGTTACATAGATCCTAATATAATCTCTAGTAATACAGCTTCTCTATCGCGAGGACAATATCGGATATTCTCGTGCATCTGGTAGTACGTCTGGTTAGTGTGACGGAAGTAACAACCGAGCACATGGTCATAGTGCAACGCATGTCGTACTAGCTGTCAGAAGACACATATGAAATACACGGTAATAAGTCATGATTAGAACGATCGATTGATTACGAGCTGTCTAACTACCATGAGACCCAATAGCAAGTTACCACTGCAAGAGCGAACGAGGGATGACCGCGGAGAACATCTACGACTTCTCGTTATGGCTCTCCTCGACGTACTCGACGCTGCCGCGGTGGTTGCTGATGCCCTTGGCGCCAATGTCGATATCAGCGACCTCAGCGTTGTCACCGTCGAAGATGCGGGCAATCTCCTCAAGAGTGGGCCCACTAGAGAACGTATTAGCTTATGCATCAGGACTTCAAAGAGAAAATGAACATACCGAGTCTCGACGTAGAAGAAGTACACCCAGATCAACTCGAGGAGAACCCAGCCGGCGTAGCAGGCAAAGAGCTTCCAATTCTGGCCGTACCAGCCACCGCCTTCGGAGATGGGGATGGGGTTGACGTAGTTGTTGATGGTGAGGGCAACTTGGACGGACAAGTTCATGATGAACACACCCTTGGCACGGAGCTTGTATGGCAGGATTTCGACGGTGTAGGCGACGAGGAGACCAGACCAGGCAAGGGCGTACGAGACACCGTGGAGCCAGACGAAAACGATGTTGACGTAGCCTATACCGAGCGTGCCCTTCTTGGCGTATTGCTGACCGGTGATGGTGGCCAGGATCAAGAAGAGAAGCATGCCACCGGTGGCAGCAAGGAACAGTGGGCGTCTACCAACACGGTCGACGAGCAGCGCGCAGGAGATGGAGACGAAGAGAGAGAGGACCTTGTTGCCAGCGTCGAGACCAAGCTGTTGAGTCTGACCAGTGATACCTGCACCCTTGTAGATGATAGCAGCGTAGTATGAAATGAGAGCGTTACCGGACCACTGGGAGAAGAGACCGAGAGAAACGATGATCATCAGTCGCATGCGATTGCCCTTGGTCTTGATGAAGTCCATGTATGAAGACGACTTTTGGTGGAGGAATTCCATGCGGAGAGTTTCCTTCATCTCGGCGTACTCGAACATGACGGTGGCATCGCTCTCGTTACCGTCGGCGTGGTAGTGGGCGAGCATTGAGAGAGCTTCATCGTTCCTGTCCCTGGACAAGAGCCAACGTGGGGATCTGAAGATCTAATTAGCAATGCCCTGTGAACTTTGGCGAAACGCGAAGATGACTTACTCTGGAATCCACCAGATGAAGGCGAGCTGGACAACGGAGAAGATACCCTGGATGAGGGTGGGGACTCTCCAGGACCAGGTGTTGCCAATGTGCTGGGTGCCAAAAGCCAACCAACCACAGATCAGAGCACCAAGGTTCCACAAACAGTTGTAGATGGTGGTGATCCTAGCACGATGCTGAGGGTGTGCGATCTCAGTGATGAGCATGGGGCAGGAGAGTTGGGCCAAGGAGTTGCCGAAACCCATGAAGAAACGAGCGCCCTCGTATTGCGGGCGACCCATGGCGGAGGCCTGAATTGCGGCGGCAATGATCATGATGACACAGCCGACAGTGATAGGGGTCTTGCGTCCAAAGCGATCGCTAAGGAAGGGGACGACTGGGAGAGAAGCGATGGAACCGATGGAGTACATGGCACTGAGACGGCCAAGAGTGTCCTCAGATGGATGGCCCATAGTGTTTTGCCAGGAACCCAAAATTTGAGAAGTGTTCATGAGAGATCTGCCAACGATTAGTCGCTTGAAACCTTCCACTCTGCGTGAACGGAAACTTACCCATCGTAACCAGTTGTGGCCGAGCAGACACAGAGGATCATACAGTAAAAGTAGAGCTTGCGCATGTTGGCTGACTTGGTCCATGACACTCGTGGGAGCTGAGGGGCAGCTTCCTGTGCCTCGGCGACCTTGGAGTGGTCAGGACGACTGATGTGAGGCGCCATGGTGATGTGGGGTGACCGTCGATGTTCTCGGTCAACTGATAGTGAAAGGCGGAGGAAAGAATACTGATGAAGATCCGACCATGAAGCGGAAGAGCGAGGCCATATTAGCTACGCTCCACGCCAAGTAGATTGAATTTAACCGCAAACTGGCGGCTGTTCAAGACAAGAAGTCAGGTCTTGGACAAGTGAACCCCTAGAGAAGGGATAGCTTGTTCGCAACGATGGACGCCACGTGCGGGCCCCGGTAAAGTCTGTTTTGGATTGGGGGAATCTGGGGGACAGAGCGGGGGAGGCCGCGAGTGTGGATTTTCGGTGGATCAAACAGGATGCAGCCCTCGTGCCGCCCGTCGAACACTGTCAGGCCAGAGGTTCCTTTGTCCGAGAGACGCGTTTATTGGATGGAAAATTGCATATTGCGCTATCAATTTCTGCATGTCAGGCCACGGGTCGACTCTTGATCTTTTCCCCTTACCGGTTTCCAGCACCACAAAATCAGCCAACCCGCAGACGGTGGACTCGTGATCGCTGTCTGGCGAGAAGGTGTTCAGTGCGGCTCGAAAAGAAAATTCGTGGTCTCTGTGCTTCTCCCTAAACAAGTCTCTTGAGCTTCATAGGGTCGATCTCGGCATTCTTGATGATCTGCCAATTAGCAGACATTAGCACAGATGAATCTAGTCTCGCGTCCGTACCAGATCTGGACCGCGGAAGAGAACGAATGACTGAGAATGCTGTGCCGCAGTTGCTTGCCCGAAGCCACAAAGTCGATTAAGCCTGAACAGTTCGTGCCGGTGTATTTACCCGCTCCATTTATCCTTCGGCACTACCACCTCACCCTCCACCGCAAACACAGACATGTGAGCAACAGCTCGCCTAGGAACCAATATATGACGCAGAAATACTAGCAGAATGTGTCGGATTTGGTCACGTTGGACTCGAATTCGTAGCACCATGGAAAGGAGCGTTTACGCCACATGCTAAATGTCCTCGCAAGGTAGTGCCTTTCAGGACAGACGGAAGGAGGTGTGGTATGAGGCTCACCTGCGTATACAGCCGCGATCTAAAATGCGTTCGACCTACAACGTCCGCGCGCAACAGTCTGGACATCCTGTGTAGGACTGTAACACGACGTTGATAGTCAAGCCAACTAGAGCTGAAGCGCGTGTCCTGATGTGGACTTGCTTGGCTGCACGACCTGTGGCTTCGTCGTGGGGGGCGTATTACTATCAGTAGACCCACGTCGATATTGCTGCCAGTCCACAAAGGTGATCCTGCATATTCTAGCTTCATGATCTAGAAATATTTGCATGCCCTAGTAGCGCATGATCAGCGACTAGAGGCTTGTGCTTCGTATAGCGCTCCCCAGTCCCATAAAGCCGGATCTGGATCTTGGTCTTCTGGCACTTTCTCGTGGAGATTCGGATCTGCGGCTGACCTAGTGATCCGACGAGCCCCTGAGTGGGGAAGAGAAGTGATGTGTGGAGTTGACACCGGTCGTGGCAAGAAGCGAATGCAGATGGCGGCTGAGATGTCGCGTACGTATGCAAACGCGTTGATGTGCATTCAGCCGCCATCACGGGGTCCCCGCAACTATCTCACGTTCATGTCAAGTTCCAGACCAGAGCGTTTGAGACTGGATGGCAAAAAGAACTCATGATGACATCCAAGGATAATTGTAACTAGATGCCGTACTACTACCACCGTGTGTCTCACTTCTCGTGATACGTGCCGATTCCAATGCCGCTGAACCCAGACACGCGACGGCAGGGAAAACCACGACCGGGCTCGATTGTCGAGTCTGAAGTCAACAGAGTCTCATAGAGAGGGATGACCGGCATTGAACAGGAAAGCATACCGTCCTTCAAACGACTCCACAGTTTTTCAGATGGGTTCGTATCGGCATCTCTATGACCATCATCATGGACGACGCTTTTCACGATCGAAGCTGTCCACGCTCAACCATACGGGAAGCAGTACACACCTTAAACCCCTTCATCCTTGGCCATCGACCGCTCTATAGAGCCAACTTCATCTTTAACAGATCCTCCTTCTCAATCCTCCCCTTCTCCTTCTCCAACTCCTCCATATCCCAGTTGACACTCACGTACCTCCCCCTCAACCAGTCCATTTTCTCCTTACTCAACCACGCAATCGTATCGCCCGCCAGCTCGACCTTATCCTGCAACAAATGATGCGTCTCGGGGGGCATCACCTTCGCCAGCTCCGTCATCACACCACCAGGGTGGAACGAGAAGCACAACAGTCCTTGCTCACCGTACTCCGCGTCCAGAAACTCACTCAGTCTCAGCAGAGCGAACTTGCTAGTCTGATACGCCGATGCGCCAGGCCTCTTACGCAGAGCTCCAACAGAGGAGGTATTGAGAATCGTCTTGCGCCCACCGTCTGTCTTCAGGAGCAAGGGCAAGAATGCACGAGACAAGAGATATGGTCCTTGGAGATTGATCGTCATGGTCTTCCACCATTCTGATGCATCGGAATCGGCGACGGGGATAAAATTCTCCAAGTACCCGGCGTTGTTGATCAGGATGTCCAGCCGGCCGAAGGCGGACTCGACTTCCTTGACCGCTGCTTCGATGGATTCTGGAGATGTGACATCGATTGCGAGCGATAGGACTTTGGGCGCTGGCTGCGAGGCGGCTTTGGCTGCGGAAAGGACTTGCGTGGCGACGTCTTTTGGTGGCGAGCGGGCGGCGATGGCGATTTGTGAGACGCCGGCTGCGGCGTAGGACGAAGCGATGGCGGCGCCGATGCCGCGAGATGCGCCAGTTATCAGTACGGTGAGCCCGGAAAGGTTGACTTTGGAAGGCGAGATGAAGGGGTAAGTGTCGTTGTGGAAGGTGGGGGTGAATTGGATCTCGTCGGGGGAGAAGTCTTGGGCTGACATGATGAATGGCGGGATTTGAGGTACATCTATGGCTGTGGGCTTGAAATTGTTCTTACGATGGTGGTACTTCAAGTTTATAGAACAAAATTGGCTGCGGAAATGGCTGATATATGAGCGGACTCACTATGGGCGATATCTCCGGTCCATTTCGGCCGGTGACGTCGCAGATTGCTCGTTTGCTGGTATCTCCACTGTAAGTCGCCATTTCGTAGTCGATCATCATAGTGGAGCGGATATCGACCCTGTGTGATTTTCTGCTAGTCTTGTGAAATCATGGGTGGGTTATCTGGAGACGTAGAGGCTTAGATGGGCGTTTCCAAGGTGGTATTCGGTAGCCAACAGCCTCTTCGCAAAACTTCGTACGCTCGTTCACTACGATTCTCAATTTTACGGGTGCAAAAATTAGCTTGTCAGGTCAATGCTGCTTGACAGTGTTTGCTGCAATGCGATGGCCTATTTGACTTCTCAATTCCATCCTCCCTTCCCACCAAACCCACCGCCATCCTCCGTCCCACCAGTCTTCCTACCCCTCTCCCTCTTCTGCTGCGCTGCCTCATGCTTCCGCAACTCCTCTGGCACCTTTGAAATACTACTGCTCTGAATCATCTTCCGCAAATCGAACATGACATCCTGATCCTCGTTGCCCAAGAACGTGATCGCCACACCGCTCTTGCCTGCACGGCCAGTTCGTCCCACACGATGCGTGTACGCTTCAATGCTCGGTGCCATATTGAAGTTGACAACCAAGCTGACGTCCTGCACATCGATACCACGACCCGCGAGATCGGTGGCAACAAGCACTTCGTACTTGCCGTCTTTGAGACCTTGGAGCGCGGCCTCACGCTGCTCTTGCGTTTTCGAACCGTGCAGCGTGACAGAGCTGAATCCCATGCGTTGAATATCCCGCGCGATGGCATCACAATTGCGTTTAATGTTGACAAAGACGATGATAGGTGGTGCGAATTGGCGAGATTGCAGAATTTCTTGGAGACGTTTCTTACGCTTGTCTTCGCCCTGGACGAATTCGACACGCTGTTCGACGGTGTCGACAGCCTCGCCGAGATTGCCGATGGTGACGATGGCGGGGCGGCGGAGGTAATTGCGCGCGATGCGCTCGACTGCTACAGGCATGGTTGCTGTGTACATCATCGTCTGGCGGTAGCGGTCTCGTCCGGACAAGAAGCTGGACATCGCGTGAGAGTCTTCGGCCTCTTCGGTGTCGGGCTTTTCGTTGGAGACTGGAAGAGCGGAGAGGATACGGTTGACTGGTTCCTCAAACCCCATGTCGATCATTCGATCAGCTTCGTCCATGATGATGTAGCAGCATTGCGAGAGAACCAGTACGCGACGCTCGATACAATCCACAAGGCGACCAGGAGTGGCGATGATGATCTCAGCACCGTCCCGCATGTTGTACGCTTGCTCTTCTATCGAGTGCCCGCCAACAAGGGACACGCAAGTGAAGCCGAGGGGCGTTGCGAACTTTTTTGCTTCGAGCTCAATCTGTTGTGCCAATTCACGAGTTGGTGCCAGAATAATGGCATACGGCCCGTCCATTTTGTTGCTTTCGTCCAGTGGTGGTAGCTCAGATATGTAAACAAGCAGCGGTAGGATGAAAGCCGCTGTTTTACCTGAACCAGTGACAGCGACACCAATCAGATCGCGGGACTGCATAGCAATGGGAATCGCAGCTCGCTGAATGGGTGAAGGATCTTTATATCCAGCTTGGTCCACAATGTCCAGAAGCCGTTGTGGTAGCATAGACTCTTTCCATGACCGCATCGGGTTGGGTATCCCACCTCCGCGAGTACTGATTTGAAAGTCCTCCTTGAAGATACGCCAGTCGCGCTCGCGCATCTGCGTTAGCTCCTTCTCTGACCAGTGTCGGTCGATACCGAGGCGTGCATTACGTTCCAGGCTTGCTTTCTGCATCTCCAAGAACTGTTGTGCACGAGCCTTGCCGTTCTCAGGATCCCGCTCCTCGATGGCTTTGGCATAAGCAATCGCCTGTGTCATGTCTCCTGCATCACCACCACCTAGCTTACCACGACCAAAGAAGTTAGCTTCCTGCCGAGTCTGATACAGCGGGTTCGCGTTCTTAGTCGTGTCCTCCTCGACGTCCCACTCAAAGTTGAATTTCTTCTCCGTTGTCCGCTTGCGCTTCTTCAGAGCCGAGAACTTAGATGCCTGCGCCTCTGGGCCCATGTAGCGCTGTCGGATGAGTGCTTGCTCCGTCTCTTCGGTATTCTCTGCCGGTCTCTTCTGCATGCCGTTTGCCTTCCCAGCTGGTGCATTCCTGTCCGGCTGTTGATGTCTCATGGCCGCAGGGCCGGTTGGCACCTGACTTTGACCTCGTGGCCCTCTCGGTGGATCTGATTGCCTGCCATACGACAGACCATGTCCGTTCACTCCGTTTGTGCCATTCCTTTTGGCGATAGGGGCCTTTCCAAATTTTGACGCGGCAGTAGGTTGCTTCGATGAAGCAACTTCTCGTTCTCGTCGCTCAAGTGCGAGTCGTTCACGCTCTTTCTTCGATATGAATTTGGGCTATCCAAAGTGTCAGTATATACTTCCACACATCCATGCCAGACTGACCCATAACCAGAACTACTAGCTATACCTGAAAGATAGTACAGTGCTTAGCAAGGTGTTCTGGCACTACAGGTCGTGACTTGAGAAGTACTACTCACTTTTGATGCAGCCTCATCTGCTGCTCGCTTTCTCGCCAACACGTCCTCAATGTTTAGAGGATTCGACCTCTTCTGTGTTAGAGTCGTGCCGTTCGTCGGCGGCGAAGGAATCACATCCTCCGGCGGTGGAGGAGGCGCCGTCATGTTGAGCGATATTTCTTCGTGACTTCGTAATAAGCTCGAGAAGCTCACTCCAAGTCGACAGAAATGCGAGCTCCTGAACGAGACTGTACCTTCTACGATATGAGCTGCAATTTGTAAGGTTGCTGATGCTGCGGAGTGGTAGTCTCTGTCCGCGGAATCGGTTCTGCGGGCCGGCGCACCGACACTGTCAGCCGCAAGACCATCAAACTCATGGAGATCACTACGAGCAACTCATTACCAGGACGAACCGCACCTCGCCGTCGCCATCACATGTCAAACAGCAGGAGCACGACAAACGTCATGGGAATGATCCAGAAACTTGATTTTGCTTCCCGCAAACATGGTCTGTGCGTTTTTCGCAGCTAGATATAAGCACCTCTCCTCGCCGCCATACTTGACTTTTTTCTTTTCATACTTACCTTGCTGTGCTTCCAGGAGCTCAAGAATTCCCGGGCGCTGCTCAGGGCCTCTGCATTGCACCGCGCTTTGGACTCGGGTATGGGTCAGGTTCTGCCTGCCCCTACGGCTTAATTTTTGATTTATCCTCCTTCACCTCGTCCTCTCTCTTTCACCTCCCACCTCCCACCTCCCCCATACCACTATCCTCATTCGACTCCTCCGATCCGATAACTGCTCTTGACTGCTCGACTCGACTGCTGCTGCTCGCTCGCTCGCCTTAAGATTCCCTCGAGGGTTTCTTCATCAGTTGCTTGGCTTCTTGCTGAGCTCTGGAGAAGATCACTCTGCTCCTTTTACATACTCGTGCCGAATGATCTTGACTTGACTGCGTCTCGTACGCCACTGGCCTCACGGCGCAGTCTATGTGATTCCATTCACCCTCACCGCTGTCGTGGCCGCGCTGATATGCCATGACATGTGTTGGAGACTTCTGCCCGTTGTTGGCCATAAGGGTTGTAAACAATCGACAGTCATGACAATGGCCCATACACACTGTCATGGAACGAATTGTATGGAAAATACAGGAGACACATGAAGAACGGGCTTGCAAGGAAAGACAAGTACATACAGCCTTGATGCTCCAAGCAAATTGACAATAAAAATCGTATCATCCTGCCGAGTACACAACAATCGATGAGGCACAGGAAGGGCAGCGAAGACATTACATTGATCTATGCGCCACTGACCAGCGCCTTGCATGCCCCACCGTAAGTAGAGTCTTCTGTGATGTTCCTCTCGTTAAAATACAGGTATTCATATAGCCTCATTCCTGGATGGGTATTGTATTCTCTGCTATGGACCCAACTCCTCCAAAGGGCAACTTTCCGTCTTGCGACGACCATTCTTTGCTAGCGCTCTCTCTGCGTTTATCCCTCCTCCGTGGATTTCTCCTTGCTGATGATTCGCAGTCTTCCAAAGGCGACCGGGCTGGTCCTCTGCGATGTTCCGTCCATCTCAAATCGTCCAAGAAAGCTATCGCTCCTCAGAGCCTTCTAATTTTCATCCGCTCTTTGGCTGCAATACTCCAAAATAAGCCTTTGTAGGTCGAGCAGCTTGAACGGCTTGGTCATGAAGCCCTTCATGCCGACCTTTGCTGCCTTCTCCAGTGCTCCGTCCGTGACATCGGCTGTGACTGCCAGTACTGTTGGCTCTCTGCCTCTCTTGCCACCGTTGTGTCCGTTGATGCCGTAGTCCATGCTCAGAATCTTCTGCGTTGCTTCGTAGCCGTCCATGAAAGGCATCCATAGATCCATCAGTACGACGTCGATTGGCGCATGCTGCTCCATTTGCCGCACCGCTTCGGCGCCATCGTAGGCTTCGTGAATGGTCTTGTAGCCAAATTTAGCAAGCATGTTGACGAGGAGTTTGCGGTTGATCTTGTTATCTTCGGCCACGAGGAAGGAAAGCGGGTATTTCGAAGCGAGATCTCGGTCAACATTGGACATGCTTGCTGATGACTTGCGGGGTAGCATGTGTGGGCGCTTCTGAGGCTCTGATCTGGGCGGTCTCGGCGATGGCGATGGTGGGGCCGCCGGTAGCTGGAACCCGAGTTTGTCAAGTTTCTCCAGTCGCGGGGTTTGTGGTAACGATGGCTTGCGCATGAGGCCGATGGAAGGTCGCGACTTCAGCTGCATCGTAGGTGTGGTAACTTCGAGCTTGTTGTCTCTTTCTGTAGGGGCAGGGAAGGGGTTCTTCTGTTCGGTCATGGGCGTTTGATCCTCGCTGCGAGAGCCGAATTTTCCAGATCGTGACGAAGGAGAATCGAATGGTGATGGTGGACGGGAAACGTGGTCGGCGGGAGAGACAGGAATCCGGATCTCGAAGTCTGTGCCATGGCTGGCGCCTTCTGTCTCAGCTCGTGTACAGATCAAGTCGCCACCCAACTTGCGCGCAAGACCTTTCGCTACCAGGAGACCTAAGCCAAGGCCCTCGCTTTGGCGAGTGAGGGAGGGATCTTCCTGCGAGAACGGTTTGAATAACTTTGGTAAGAATGCCTTAGGAATACCAGGACCAGAATCGGAGACGCTGACGACAATGTGCCGTGACCGTGAGCTCATACGGGCTGCAACAAGAATTTTGCCTTGCTCGGTGAATTTGATAGCATTAAGGAAGACGCAAGATATGAGCTTGCCGAGATCTTTCTCGTCGACTGATGGAAGTCAGCGGAGCAGTCAATGGAGAACATTGTTCAAGGCTCACCAAACATGGTTGTGGGCACGCTAGGGTCCACAGTCCATTCCACGATCTTCGTCTTAAGCTCACCCGTGGACTTTGCTGTCCGAACCTCGATCGACTCTCCAAATTCTGTTTCACGGGCATTTGCATATTCGGGACGTCCGCCAACCTTCAGGCCCTCGTTGACAACATACTGTAATACGTTGCGTAACTGTGTGTGTCGTAGGCCAGGAGCTACACTTCGTTCGCTCGTTTTCGGAGGAGAAGGTACGCGCATCATGTCGTAAGGAGCACGGCCATTCATCGATTGTGATGCGTCTTTGATGCCCTCTGCTTCGTGAACACCTCGGACCAGATCGTCGCTAGGCTCGGCTCTCTTCGTCCATTCTGCTATTGTGGCGGGAATCTTGTTGGGACTGGCGCTGTTGCTGGTATCGTCGCCTCGTCTTCGCTTATTTGGCCTTTGGATCGGTAGATTGCTACCAGCAACCAGGATTCCAGGCCGATCTTGCAATGGATGAACGGCATTTATGGGTGTTAACGTGTCTGCGAAGTTGCTGTGTGCTGGTTCTGGGATTGACATGTCCATGTCATAGGCGTGAACCACGTTATCTGCTGCTTCAACTGCTCGACGTGAGCTGTCTAGGTGAATGTCAGTGAAGCTTGTACCTAAGATTGGCGTCACGTACCTTGCACAATCTCAATATTCTCCTTCAATGTCTCGAAGACCTTGCGCACCTCAGGGTTGCTTTGAATCTCTGATGCTTCCAGTACGGTCGCATACATGACATCAAGCATGCCGACCACGCCTTGCATAGGTGTTCGGAGCTCATGTGATAGACTGCGAGCGTAGGGTTTTAGTGATTGAGCGGCGGTGACAGCGGCGTGTGGTATGATCCTGTTCCTCTCTCTATTTTGTGTCTCGCTATCTCGGAAGTTTGAACCCTCCAACAGCCTTGCTAGTATCACATCTTCCAAAGAATGAAGGAGCAATTCAGTATTAGCCCACGAGAGCTTCCGACTGTTCGCACCCTCTTCTGACCACATGACACCAAAGTGGGCGAAGCACTTGCCATCCGCAAATAACGGTACACCAATGTAGGATTCGCCATTGAAAGGAAGCTCATTAGGATTTTCGGTGATAAAGGAGCTGAGTTTCTCGGGAATGATGAAGACCTTGTCATGTCGCATATACCCGCAGGGGCAGCCGTAAGCATGGTACTTGAAGGCTTTAAGCGTATCTGTGCTTCCTCTTCCGTCATTGTAGTATAGTGCCGAGGCCATCAGGCATGCTCCAGGTTCCCCAATGGGAGGCATCTCGACAGCACGATCCTGCTCGTCGACAAGCATGCGCTTAGATACAAAGGACATTTGGGCTCCTAGAAGTTCGGCGAGTCGCTCGGAGAGGTACGACCAGAAGTCATGCTCGGGCAGCTTTTTCAGAGCTTGCTTCAATTCAACCAGACCTTCCAGCGCCTTTGACTCTTCCTCGGAATATAGCTTTCCCAGCTCATCTGAGAATTGCGAATCCTCATCGTGTATTACCAAATCTGGATGTGGTTGTGAGAGGCAGATCGTTTTTCTGGTCGTTTGTTCCAGCACGGCAGGCCCTCCTGCCATCTGGGCAGACCTATGTAGCTGTGGAAGCCAGTCTGGGAGATGGAATGAAGTAGTCTGATTTCCTGAGGGGTCCACCACCGTGACCACGGATTGCGGAACTTCCAGGGTGGGCGACAGTTTATCGACTGTGACGTCGAAGCCGACGATCAGGCGTGTGTAGGTAGGAGAGATTGAGGTCGTGAACGAATCTTGGACAAGCCGGCGGACGGCAAGCCGACCAAGAGCCCTGCGGAGCAGATGCACCTTCCGGCACGCGGCGTGGGAGACAAGAGATGAACCAGTCAAGGAGCGCAGGAAGGGCAGTGGAAGAAGTGGAAGTGATCGACGTGCCGCTGGTCAAACTCCCGAACCCAAAGGTGTTAGTGCTGTGTTAAATGGAAGCCTGTAGTGAGGAACCAGTAGATAATCGTCTACAGATACGGCGGTAGGAACTGCTGTTTGTCGTGAAAAGATGCTGTTCTTCTCATGTTGCGACCAGAGATGTATGACTCGTCGCCCTGAACAGTGCAAAAAGGTAAAGCGGTCCGGTCTAGAGTCGCACAGGTTTTGCCAGACTCCAGACTGACAGCGCGCTGTGTAATTATTCAGAAGCACGATTCGGGGATAATCTAGGACTTGGTGAGTCTCCGGTGAAAGGGACTAGGTTTGCGCGAAGAGAGGGTTTAGTCAACGTTCTTGACGGCGCAGTGTTGTCTTTCAGCTTAGCCGGTGTTGCTCCAATAGATCCATACAATTCAGGAAGCCACCTTCGATGCAGTCACTCCTGGGAAACTTCACACCGCAGGCAAGGATGATAATGGGCAACTGTCAACTCTGACGATGAATTGCATCGTATTGACCACATACATCTGACATGCGTGGGGACAATCGCCGGCGACAAGCAATAATGCAAAACTATCGCCAAGTTCTAGACCGGCCATGCTTTCTCAGCACTCGTCATACTTCCCTGTCAAGAGGGACAGTATCTACGCGCTTGGGCTTGCTTCGGAGGAATCAGTATGCCGAACCCTTCAATCGGCAGCTGCTAATCCCATCAGCTGTATTAGCTACACCAGCTACATCTGGACCAACTGACCGGTGACAACGCTCCACTGAGGGCCGCTGTCTACACTTTCCTTCTTCTCTGGGGGGGGCTCCCCTTGAGCCCCGTTCTGTTCGCGAAGACCCTGCATGAGTCGATGGATATCGACACATGTCCTGTTCCGTTGACTTTTACGCTCAATGTACACCACCATCTAGGATTTCCTCGGGCCTCTGGAGGGGCTATTACCCACATCAAGTCGTCTGCGCCTTTTCTTAGCCTGTGACCGATCGTGCAGAACCAAATCAAGATTTAACTGTGCACAGTCCGACTGCATTGGTCTAAAAGTATCTCCTGCAGATCAATTTCTGGTCTTTCCCGTCAGGCGATCTGCCGTCTCCCGCAAAATACCATGTCCAAATGACAAGCTAGACAAGGACATCACGCCTGTCACTTCTCCATCTCACCTTTGCGTACTCCTTGTGGCTTGCTGAAGATACGGCACAGCAATTCTTCTGCTTCGGAAGCTGACGGTCAGCTGTCTTGTCAGAGTTTCACTACTAGGGAGATCGACAGGTTCTAGACCTCAAAGATCTACATTCGTCAACCTGGATCTACAGGATCATGAAACGTGGAGCGAAGCTGTTCTTCCAGAAATGTCCAGAAAATTGGTCGATCACGCCCGAAAACTGGCACCGCACACTCGTCATAGGACAAACACAGATATGCCCTTGAGTGCTCCTTCCTCTTGCAAGCCCGCAGATACCATCTTGACCATCAAGGTCGTCTGAACTGAATCGCCGATGAAATACAGAAGCCGTGGGCTTGTCCGGCATTCTCTTCCCGTGCCATGGAATCTGGTGTGACGGATATTATCTCCATCAGCTCAGCCTGTGCCCGTTGCGACAAGCATAAATTTATCACTGCTCCCGTTGCAGAAGTTCATCAGAATGCCTGACAAGTTCTGTTGATACTACCAGGTCTAGTCACGTCATTTCACAAATTTGTCAACAGTGTCGAAACGACTTGTCAGCTTTGAATCGTGCCCTTTTCGGATCTCTTCACTCGGCTCGGCATCTATCAACATTACTGAGCATTAGATATGAGCTTTGGACCAAGATCAGCCCCGCACTGTCGCTTCTGGCTTGATAATTATCAACGGATCTTCGACCATAAGTAGTCATGTCGTCCCGCGACCATATGAGTTGTGCGTCTACGGGTTCCTCTCGGTCCGTTAAGCTTACCTTTGGCTCCTCGCTGGCTTCCCGTCGCACGGATTAACCATGTTGGGCGCCTACGAATTTAACTTCGACCACCGTTGTGAATGAAAGCCAGGAATTCTATGCCAGAGATAGCTTGTGCGATCTAAAGTGGGAAGCATGGGGGGGACATGGAGCCTCTACCGCTGATCTCTGTACGGGTTTACCCCTGAGGCGGTCTACTGCGCGATTGTCCTGTGCTTTCACAACGCAAGGCAAGACCCTTCGTAGCCGATGGCCCTCCAGTCCTTCACCTGAGCCTGATCAAGCTTGACCAGGGCTTGCCAACCGAAATAATGGTCATGAAATTGTAAGATGTCAATATATACTTTACTGGCAGCAGCATTTTACAGATACGGCCACAGACAGTTGAAAACAGACCATCCCGTCAGATCTGGTGTACTTAAGCGACTGATCGCTCGATTAGTAATGCGGTGGGTGACCATGCGTGAATCCCGGGTGCTGTATCTTTTCTTTTGGATCCGGATTCTACGATTCTTTGCGCCGGAGACCTTTCCGGACTACCTGAGGTCGACACGTAAACGAGTGCGCTGGGCTGTCTTTGGAAAGTTGGACGGTAACACAAGGTAAGAGATGTACTGGTTGGCTTGCTATTGCTCTAATCTCTGGTGTAAAGCTAAGTCGATACCGTGTTACCCTTCTCTGTACATTCGCTGTCCTATCGCTCTTAAGTCACGAAATGTTATTGTACTTTTTTCTATACATCTTCTTGGGGCGCCCGCAAAGCCACAATAGGCAGAACAATCTGTTGCCAGGATCTCGGCGCAATGCTGTCGTCAGCATTCGAGTACCGCATTGGCTCTCTTCAATTTATGCGCGCAAGCGCATCGAGCACCATGAATTGATCACACTTTGACCCAGTGACAGAAGTACAACACTTCATCGTTCAGGTCAGCCAATGATCTCTTGACCTCCCTCGTATCGTGTCGTCGGCGGAGCTGATCCCCCATAAGCTTGGATTGCGTGGCCGAGGTCTGCCGCAGGAAGATCGTTTCGAGCTAATCGAATGGTTGCATACTCTTCATTAGCACAGCTGATCATGGAGTTCTGTAATCTGAGATGTCATATTGGAAAAAAAGTGAGTCAGAAGGCAATGGAGACGACAAATATGGACTCCAGATGTCTTTGATCATGCATCAACACTTGTTACAATGGTGTTCCATGCAATCGGACAACGAGTTACCCAGAGGTAATCCGACACGTCTTAATTTGGACCTGTACATCACAGCCCACTCCATCATCATGGAATGCTTTCGATCATACAAGGCCTCCAACAGATTCGCACAGCAGCTGTTCGCCGCTTCACTGCGAGAAGTACGTCGGCTATTCCGAAGGACGATTGAGTTCTGGGGAGAAGTCCCATTGCCCGCCTTTAGCGTCCTGCCCAGAATGGCATACGAAGAATTGCTTTGCTTACATGATGGCGATGAAAATGCCGAATACTTCCTTATCAAGGCTTGTGAAGGATTGTATGATCTTGCAGACTTTCAAATCTATCAGCGTAGTAATGGATGACTACCACAGTCACAATCAGGGGCGACCAAGACGGTAGTACGAGGGGCGAAATATATCGTCCAGCGAGGTCTTTGGCTCGAGGTAGCAGGTATGAGTACTTCCGTCCCTTTTCTGCGATCCTTGTTCGGACCAGGCATCTGCTGCTTCCACGTCAAACGTGGTTGACTAGGGATGGGCACAATTTATCTGGAACTGGCTAGACGCCAGAACGCGGTCAACAACAGAACCAATCCCAAAGACAGCTGGTTTCTGAACGGTGACGCCAACGATCATCACAGTAGCCTGTCCATCAGGGACGATGCATAGCATGGAAGGGCCCGTTAAGTATTCGTCCATACTGTCAGTGACTGGGCAGATCGACAGGAGGGACTGATTCCCAAGTATGTCAATCAGGTCATTGCTCTGATCGAGGACAAGATGGCAGTGGATTCCTCGCATGCGCCTTAATCATATTCCGTCCGCCTTTGCAACTTCACCACCTTCGACGTCATGGGCGATCTCACTTACAGCGAGCCGGTCCACAACCTTACCGACGCAAAGTATTCGCCTTGGGACCGGCCGTCTTTGACAGCATCAAATACAGCATCAAATACATGACATGGATTCGCACTCGCAATGAGCTTCCTCTCCCTTAGAAACTCTAGATCGCCTTTGGCTCTGCGTGACTCAAGCGCTTGGCCGAGACCGGTCTCGAACAATGCCGTCAGAGGGCGGAGATGCGCATGTCGTTGACCGACGGCCAGCGTCCAGACATCTGGAACCTAGTTATTGAAGGTCGTGATAGGTTTACCAGGGAGGAGTTGACCTCGAACAGTATCCCCTTCATGCTTGCTAGAACCGAAACAAAAGCTGCATTGCTCAGCGGTCCGACATATCTCCTACTCAAGCATCCTGACAAGTCGCAACGCTTGGTAGACGAGATTCGTAACTTCAGGGATGAAATGAAGCTCAATACAGATACGACCAGGCATCCGAAGTATCTCAATGCCTATCTCAAGGAGGGCTTGCAGTGCACGTAATTTGCACTCCTGTCTGAGGAAGGAGAGCTGACGAGGATAGTCCACCCACCCGTCCCATTTGGCACTCCATGAGACGTGCCCTCCGGTGGTAACATTATCTTAAACGACTTCATACCAGAAAAGGTACTTTGCTTCATCGGGCACTGTTCGCATAATCGCCGAAGTTCACGTTCTCAGACTCGTCTCCAAATGACACACTATTCTGCTTACCACTCACCTATAATCTTCAAAGACCCAGACAGCTTCATTCCAGAGCGTTGGCTTCTGGACGAAAAAGGACACAAGGCTCACCATGAATATGATAAGCGTGAGGTAGTGCAGCCTTTCTCTGATGGACCAAGGAACTGCTCGGGAAAGCAGTGCGTGTTCCTGGCCATGGACTACGATCATGAGAGTTGTGCTTATTGATCGTTGACAGACTTGTGTACTAGGAGACGAGAGCAATTCTAGCTGAAGTGGTCGGGTACTGCGATATGGAATTGTACGAGGAGAGCGAGAGCTGGTTTAGGCAGAAGACGTACATCATTTGGGAGAAGCCGCCTCTTTTAGTGAAGGCAAAGCTGGGGAAGCGTTGAGCAGATTGTAGCTGGATTCTTCGTTAGCCACGCTCACAAGCTGTGAGAATGTTTCCGGTGCGTCCGTCTCGCTAGTCTGGTTTCATCGTGGAAACGTTGCTAGCATAGCAGCGATCTTGCGAGCATATGTGCGAGCGCCTAGCACCATACCCAAACCACGATTTGATCATGGAGAAGCGAACGTTTTAGTAGGAACACAGTAATTCATCGTCGAATCCCTATTCCTTCCTGTCTGATGTCGGTCGCGCTACTAACGCCTGGGAACCAAGAAGATAATAAGGAGTACATATCTACATTCCGCTCCGGGAATCATTAAGGTAAGGTCGCAGTGTCTGGTACCGGTGACATCGGGGTCCTTAGCGAGCTACGATATCAGTGACTCGAAGCATGAAAGATCGGATCGTGGTAAAGGCCACTGTACTGTTTCGCCGTTGTAGGAGCAGATTTGCTTAGGGGTCCCCGAGAATTTTGAAAAACGGTGGGGCTCTCAGCCGCAAATGAACGTCTCGGAATCTCCGAGCATTTTTAGCCAGACGGTGAACCTGCCCCTAAAGGCTGGCAATCATCGATGGACCCTTTCAGTCAGTCATCTCGTAGTGTCTGCGGACCTCACAAGATGGTTGGGTCCGCCGCGCAGCTTCACCATCACGAAAATGATGGGTATGGCCACCTTCAACGGCGTCACCTACTCACGCCCGTCTCCTGGCGAGCTCCAATCCTGTGGACAGATCCATCGATCAGTCGGTCTAGAACCAGTGATCGTTTTTGGCGCGCAGTGTCGACGTCGACACGGCTTGTGATTCTCCTCTCCCCGGCGTGTCTCCCCGAGGAACACGACATCGAGCGCACAACAGAGGCAGATGGACTACCGCATGGTGAAGGTGTATAGCTGGCTTAGGGCGACCAGCTGACTTTCATAACGGCGATGCTCGAACATGGAATCGCATGGGAATGTATGGTTCTCGGCCGTGCCGAACGGGTTCCCTACTAACGGATGGGCCGTTCGCATGGCTAATCAACCAGGATGGCCTGAATACCATCTTTCAACATGTGAGGCGGCTCGACCCATCGATGCAGTGACTCTTGAGCTTTGCTCGCACTTATACCAATCGTTCATTCCTTAGACCTCACACAGCAATACTCTCACGTGTCTCCAAGAACTTGCATCGGCCTTGTACCACTAAACGTCAATCACAGACGATCTAAGCCTACGATGGGAACCTCCACCATGTACTCCTCACTGCTCGTCTTGCTGCTTTGTTGCTTCTTGTCATTAGTGGATGCTGCGACATGCAAGGCGAGAGACGTAGCACTTATTCGATCAGAAGTGTTGCATCCCAAGTACTTCTGCACGTTCTATCTCGCAGGGTATCTCAAATGGAATTTTTGTTTGCTTGGAGCAAGCTGACCTCTTCTCAAAGCAAGCGTATGAGGTCTCCTCTGCCTTCACTGTCCGCGCAAGCTGTCACTCGAGCATGCAAGTGCATAGAGAGTAGCACTGTGCGTGTTACGAACTCTGTAGCAGTACCAACCATCCCTAGCAAGCTGCCCAAGACTTGTAGGCCCACTCAAGTTGCGATAATCAAGACCGAATTCAAGGACGCAAGATATTTCTGTCAATTCGTACTCAAGGCGTAAGTGAAGCCTCCGTCGGCCATCATGAAGTTTACTCATACACTTTCAGTGCCCGGGCTAGATCGCCAATTGCCAAAATACCAACGGTAGCCATTCGACCAGCTTGTCAGTGTCTTTTCAAGGAGATCGCCTCAAGCTCGTCGTCTTCTACTCGCACAACGAGCTCCACTTCCACATCAGAAGCTTCCTTGATCTCGTTGTCCTCATTGCCCTCGATCAGGACGATCATTGATCTCACGACCACAACTTCTACAAGTTCTACGACAACTAGCAAAGTGACCAGTCCGTCGACAACGACAAGCACACCTGCAACGATGAGGTCCGTGAGCTCGTCTGTGACAGCAACTACAACGTCAAGCACCACTACAATGACTACCACCTCAACTATCACGAGGGCGACTCCTATGACTAGTCCTACAACCACTTCAATGACTACAACGACTACTACGACATCTACGTTGACTACAAGTACCACTACAACGACTACAACAACGAGCGAGACGACAGCCACAAGTACAACCACCACGAGCGATACTACTACTACACTTAGCAGCACTACCACTACCACTACTACCAGTGACTTTGTACCTTTCTGCTCCTCAACGGCGATACGATTCCTGTCGGCAGATCCAAGTGGAACACCATTCTGCTACGATCGTCAATCAGCTTCAACTAGTGCCGAGATCGTGATGAAGACCTACACAAGCACTTCATGGGTTCTGACGAGCACATCGACTGTGGTCGGCACGAGCACCTCCTACGCTGCTTCGATCACAACTGTCAACGACGCAGGCACTGGCACAGTGACTGCCTACACCGCTGATACCTGTTCTCCGAGTCCGACGGTCTCACAAGGAGCTCTCGTTGTTGCAACTTGCCTCCCATCGTCGTCGGATACGTACAAAGATAAGCAAGGCAGATTGTGGCAAACTTATTCCTCGGCCAGGTCACTTGGTTGGTCGGGTACCATGTCTATTTCGAACAGGGTCTTGTTTAATTACTCGCTGGATGACTGCATCGACCTTTGTGCGGTCACTTTTGGCTGCGTGGCGGCTGTCATTAATTCAGCCGGCCCTAATTGTCTACTGAAGAACGCTGATATGGTCAAATCTCCACAGGACAATATCGCGACTGACGGATCCGCTATCATGACTAACACACATACATGCGCGGACAAGGTATCGGATGTCCCTGCCTATTTCGACAGTACCGACGACGCATACGTAGACTCTGCTTGTGACTGTCTCGCTCTCCCTTCGCCTTCGACCACACTGACAAGCTCTACCAGCACTACCGTCTCAGTAAGTGGTCCGTGAGCTACGTCGGGCTATTATACTAATGATCAACCAGATATCCACCACTACAACCATCTGGAGCACACAAACAGTCATAACTCGCATCTCAACCGCAACTGTGTTCGCAACCCAGTCGACAGTCACTCTCGCCGCGCCCCTTCCATCTCGAGCCGGTACAGTATTTACTTCCGGGGGGCTTACCTACAATTATCTACCTGGTTGGTTTGCACCACTGCAAAGATCCATGGCGTCGTATCCGTGCTACCCAGGAGCACCTCCCGTCGTCGTCGATGGCAATACGGAGTATTGTCAGAGCGCATTGACTTGCTCCTTTCTTTGTACGGAATACAGGCACCAAATGGGGAGCAACGCAGCTTGTGCAGCAGCGACTTGGGACGGAAATACCTGCGTCCTGCGCGCTCCTTCCGAGTTGGACGTATGCACGAACATTCAGTACATTCCGGGTTTTAACGCTATCGTGCGGAGCCCAGGCTCGTATCTTCCTAATCAGTTCTAATTTCGAGTTCATATGGCGGGTGGAGTGGTATCTAGGGTTGGAGATAAATTTCGTTGATGAAAAATCTGTTTCGGTTTTCCAGCTCTCTTGGCGTTCACATCCATACGGATGGTAATGATGGTGTTGATCGGTATAAGAGTTGCACGGCCGCTGCTGTGGGCGATGTGCACGTACCTCCGTACACAGTCTCTCCTCACTCCCGCTGATCTCCTTGGAAGTCGATTCAGTATCATCGTTGAGCGGTGCAGCAGCCGGACGCAGTTCCAGAAGACCGACATCTCTCATCATGTCGCTTGAAGCATGTCCGTCGAATTGCAAGACACATAGACGAGATGCTAATAACGCATCATGGAATCCAACCATAGAACGAAGGAGCTGAAAGAGGCAACCAGAGATCCGACCCCCACTCATCATCGAGTCGAGTTCAGCAGACGTTGATCCGCAGGGCAGCGCAAATGGCCACATGCACAGCCCACTATGGAATCTGCCCCCTGGAACATACGACTCAAGATACTTTTAGCAGCATTCGGGCACAGCACTATATATGTGCATCTCGAGTACAATCACCCTGTTGCCTGGCAGCGTGGCCACGACAGACGAAACCACCGCAATATACCTTCTGAACAGGACATGTGGTACGGTGGCGGTAGGGTTGTTCGAGATGCCGACCAGCCGCCGTGCTGGTCATGGATCACTTGCGTCTGTCATCGCTCCAGACCGGAGAAGGGATGGACATCATTGCACTTGGACGAGTGCCTGACTGGGTCGGGTTACTGTGTCACACACGGGCTGGACAGTATCTACGACAGCTGCAAGGTGAGCTGCTCCGGCTGACTGCTCACTTGTCGTCAAGCGTGGGTCAGGTGCAGTCTGCAAAGTTCGAGTGGAATCTGACGATGGTTCTAGGTATCTCGAAGGCGTCGATGTGCTGTACAAAGCCAATGCATTTCAGATCAATAGTCTGCCTCTGCTGCTCAATATGCCTCGCTGCTTCCGCCTAGATCATCTGGCCAACATCAGCAGTCTTGAGATGATGTGGGAACTCGACAGATTCGAAGGAACCGCAAAGATCTTGGGACTGCCTTGTACCCAATCCGATCTACTCAGCCAATTTTCTCACACCATGCCTACCGCCTTTTCAAGACTGCACGTCTTGCGTGTCTCTATCTTGGGCCGGCTTGTCACCGTGGGGGACGAACTACCAGAGCAGCGTCTGGATGAGGCCGAACGCCAAGTGATGGAGCCTCTCGATCTATTGATTTTCCGGGTCTGCAATGGCTCTGCTATGTGTGTGGTGGAGCTGCCCCTCAACATGTGTCGCCATCTCAAGGAGCAGGCGAGACGGCGAAACAGCTCAGTAGATAAGCCGCACGCATCCTACAACAGTCGGCTCAGCTGGTGGCGACAGATCGAACACAACCCAAGTGCAGATTGTGCAAATGGATACTGGATCAACAGTTCCATCGAGGATGTTCAGGCAACTTATACGTACTGTTTTGGGACTAGCGCTAACCGCAACGACGTCCAGAAAGTGGCTCAAAAGCAGACATTCGAGACGAGGATGAAGTCGAAGGTGGCATAATTGGTCCGCTTGGAATAGCGTACGTTTGAGAGAGATATCGAAGTTGATCTCCGAGCATCCGTCCAGACATGACTGCTGGTGGACCGCTCGGCCTGCATGGCCGCACATCCTGCACGTGCCGGATACCGCAGGGTGCTATATTGGCACCAAGAGAACATGCCGTACTCCGATACTCGACCTTGGGGGGTACTCCGATGTGTCTCCTACGTTGCCCAATAGGCTTATAACATCGCGGTAGTTGGGACTGCCCTGGCTTGGCCGATACTGGCAGACTTGATCATTCTGGATGCGGGCGAAAGTTGTCCAGTACGGGATATCTTACGACAACTCCCTCCACCATGCACCTTGACTCTCTGCCCGGAGCCGACTGACAACTAGTGATATGCGGACCTTGTCAGCATATTCGAAGCTCGTCTGAATGCGACGTCATGCAGTTCGTTGGAGTTTGCAAAGCCTTGCAATTGGCTTTGCAACTGTCTTGGCTCCTTGCAATTCTCAATTACCACGCTGACGACCTCTTTTTGCCCAAGGTCTATAATCGGGATGGTATGCTTCATAAGGCAAATTGCGCAGCTCGTCATTGTTGTGATAACGACGGCGGAAAGATCTCATCTGATAGCTAATCCTATCCCAGAGCCCGTTTGCGTCGTCGTCATGGAGATTTTTGGCACATCTTCGAGCGTAGGACAAAGGTCCTAGCCTGATGCGTCCGTCGAACGAACAAATGTGCCAATGATGCAGCCATTTCAATCGCTGAATGTGAAAGTAACAATCCTCCACCTCCCGCTGTCTGCCTGGTAGACTCGTACTTCGACGATGACATGACTGTTTCCAGGATCGTGAGATGAGCTGAGGTATTGCGGTCCAGTCATCCTGAGAATCGTGAATCATGTTGAACATTGTGTTGGTCCAATGATTCTCGTGGTTCCAAGATTCCCTAACACTTAACTTGAATGCTTTGATAGTTTTCCATAGCCAGGGACGATCCAGGCGATCTTCAGCCACTGGGTACCACGGCAAAGTCCAAGTGTTCCGCTCATCAAGCTCTGGCCATGATCCTGGGGTAGGCGCAGGCTCATAAACTGTTATCCAAACCTCCTGGTACCAGGTGATGGTCCAATCCTGCACGTTCCATCCATAGGTCCAATTCTCTATCTTGCAACCATTGAAACACCGCGGTGGCGGAATTTCAAGTATCGACCAGATCTTGTCTTCAACTTCCCTGTATGATTCTAGATCAAGGCCCGCCTCATGAAGTAATTTTATCCACGTCCGGAATGCCCTGCCTGGAGAGAGCGGCCATGGTGCGCGCAGCATGTACGCGAAAGCGCTTTCCCCGTAGCTGTTACACCTATGAATATCGGCTCCTTTGTCTACGAGTCGCCGGATGAAACTTCCCCAAGGATAAGTCCATTCAGAAGGCCAGGGCCAGAGTGTTTCGGTACGAGCAGCAACTTGTCTAGCGACTATGTGTAAAGCAGTCAAGCCGTTGACATCGTTCGAGCATGCAACGAGCGAGTCCACCGAGTTTCGACCAAGCATCCCCAAGAATAAGCTCGGCATCCAGTTGCAGTGTGATAGACTACCTATAACAGCCCTGTTGAAGCGTTGATCCCACGACTCATGGCCTGCAAAGTCCATTGCATAGTACGTGTTGACTATCCTCACAGAGGGGACGTCGGGACAGTTCTGCCACCAAGATACAGCCTTAGGGTCTTCTATGAGCATATCGATATGCATCTCTTGCTGTGATAGCATGAGTCGATACATATCCTCCGACGATGATCCGTCAATATCGCCGTTGCATACTCGTATTGCGAAGCTAGTGAGTGGATCGTCGCAGAACTGCGGGACTGCTGGAAATCCCCCCATTGTAATTATCATGCGGCATAACTCAACATTTCCAGATTTGGCCGCCTCCTGAAGAGGGTTTAGCTGAGTGGGCCATAAGTAAGGCGGTTCGGGCGGGTTGGCTTACCGATAGAACACACTTCTCTCGCATCCAGTATTGGGCACGATCATATGGCGAGGCTAGACCTCTGCTAAAAAGATCCTTCACCGCCTCGAAATCCCCCTCTTCGCAGACTTCGAATATCAGTGCATCAGGTGAGACCAAGTTTGACGTGCGAATTGCAATATCCCAACCCGTGCGTGCCGTGGCGAATGACACGCTCCACACCTGTGATGTAAACCAAGGCGAAATCCGAAGACGCCATGGTCGTGGCTTTGCTTTATGCACGATCTCATAACCTGTCTCGGATGAGGGGGAAGTTGGCGTTGCAGAAGGACGTTGCTCATCTCCCTCCGATCCTGTGCGGTCACTGACGCGATTCATTGATAGGGAGAGGAGAGTCTGTTTCATGGCTACTAACTCTGAGCTGATGTCTGACTTTAGCTGCTGAAGCTCATGTCGGTTAGCCATCAGCTGTGAAGAGATATTCTGTTCCATGGACAGACTGCTCTTGTGGATCAAGGCATAGCTCTCTTTCCGTTTCGTGCTGATGCAGGTGAGCCGTGGCACTTGGAATCAGTGAGTGGGAAACTCACTCGTTGTTGATCTGGCATGCAAGGATTAGTGAACCCATGGAACTGTCCAATTCGGCACAAAGATTTTCGACTTCGGGATAATCGACCAGCATCCTGATTCGGCCTTTAGTATTGGAGACTCGCAAATTCAGCTCGAGTCGATTGACGTGAGCGCCAAGTCGCTCATTCTGCTTAAGGCATTTTGCCACTAATGCCTTCACCAGGGAAGTACTGCTGGTCTGGTGCACTTTTAGATCGTCCTCCAAGCGTTCGCAGATAGAGGCGAACAATTCCACTCGGTCTGCGATAGTCTCTAAGATCTCTGGTGCCGCTTTGAAGGTGTTATGCAAGCGCTTGATCTTGATCGAGTTTTCACCGAGCTGGATAGCAAGAGACGTCAAGCCTGCACCACCAGCAATGAGACCCACTATTTCAGCCATGATGTACGCTCTTTGCTGCGGGCAGTCATCGATACACAAGATACAAAATGACCAGCAGCAGGCGATGCCGTATTCGTTGCCAGTGTGGTAGCACAGAGGAAGGGAGAAATTGAAATAGCTTTCCTACCGCGTTTTCAATTCAGGCAGATGCTGCAGGCGCAGCAGCTGCACAGCGATCCTCATGTCTATGCATTGTCAGCCAGTCAGAAAGCCAAGTCGCGCAGGTATACATGTCGTCTGTACCGTGCACGGACCTTGAAATCCGCTTGGCGCACCGAATCAGGCACAGCCATTCATGGTCGAGGTCATCAGACAATTGAGCAACAGTCTTGCAAGAGATGTACAACAGATGAATAAGCTGTTGATATAGTATCGCTGAATACACAACAACGTGATATACAGTTCCTTGTCTCGCCAGCTTCCTGCCACGTTAATCGCTCTATTGCTGCTTCTTCTGCGCCGCCGGGTTCATCTCCTTGCTGAACGCCATATAGGAGACCTCCAGTCCAGACACAGCGCTGAGACCTACATACAGGACAACAAGCAGAAGTATTGAGATAGTTACCCCCATGAAGATCCCTGCGCATGTCAGCCAAACATCCACAATGAGTCTCTATAGCATCCGCCGTGTTTGTCCGCTCCAAGAGATGAATGTACTTACCATCACTGAAGAACTGATATTTTTCAAAAAGGCCTACCGAAGCATTTCTGTTCCCACCGTCCTGACGGGGGTATGCCTCCATGTCTCTCTTCCAATGGTCTGCTCGCGCATGACTTGGGAAGGGCTCATCGGCATCCATGTCGTACAGTCGTCCTTCCTGGTTGAAAAGCCCTGTCTTGCCCTTCTTGCTCTCCTCGGCCTTACGCTCGATCTGTGGCGTGGTGCGGAGTAGTACCGTCCATGAGCCCTCGAGCCCATCGAGAACCTCGGACAGATACGCGTCGCCCCTCCGTACGCTCTGTGTTCGCTCGGAACCTGAGCCTGACACGGATCCAAGATCTACTGTGATGATCTGACCGCTCACAGACCCGGGCAAGGCACCGTTCGCGACTCTCCGGGTTGTGTAGCCCGTGCAAGCAGTCTGGGCGATGGTCTCAAGATCCTGCGAGCTCAAAGTCCCCACGACATCATCGATTGCACCGCCTTTGACACCCAGAGTCTTTCCTGTAAGGAGATTGGCGATGCGTGGTGCGCTGTCTGAGGTGAAGTCCGAGGATTCAACGGACGAGAGGGAAGCGATGATGATGTTCTTAGAAGGGCACTTGGAGAAGGTCTCGGTCGAGAGAGAAGATTTGACCTTGTCGGAAGTAAGGACACGTAAGGACTTCAATGGAGCGTGTCTGCTACAGTCAGTACCAGACGTCGCCGTGCGTGGCAGTACATTGGAGGAATGGAGGCGTAAGGTTATTGGCTGATAAGACTTACGAGGATGTACTGAGGGCAATAAACGGTGATGTGTCTCTAAAAGCTGCTGCTGTTGATGCGAGCGCGCTGAGCGCTGCCACGAGTGAGACGTGCATTATCTTGTGTTGTGGATGAGGCTGGATAGGCAATGGTCCAGCTTCAATGATGAGGTTGCGTCGGAGTCGGCCAAACTGCCGGGCGGTGAGTCTTAAAGGTCAGCCACTTTTTCGGTGGTAGTGTCTAGATCGGGTCGCAAACGAACACAACCTCGCCTCGATGACGCGCGCCCTAGATCAAAGAATCTAAAGGACTGCTGCGATTCCATATGGCGCCTCTACCGAAAAGACGTAAGGTCGAGCCAGTAGCAGAAGTCACGTTCGACCCTGCTGCGAGACAAGAATATTTAACAGGGTACCACAAGCGAAAGGTGCAACGAGCGAACCATGCACGTGAGATAGCACAGAAGAAGGATCGCGAAGAGAAGATCAAGGAGCGGGCAGAAGTGAGTCACAGTCTTCTTTGACTCGCAACTCGGAACCAGGCCTGACTAGCATAGCTGCGGGAACAGAGGAAGAAGGAAGCCGAATCGCGCGTGGAGCAAGTGAATGCCTTCCTCAGAGCACAGGCAGATTCAGACCAGGAGGTTGTAGGTGGCGAGCAGAGTGGCGCCGAGGAAGAGGAGGCAGAGGTATGGCAGGGCTTCGAAGATGCACCAGCCGTGAATGGCGAAGACGAATATGTTGACGAGGACAAATACACTACTGTAGTCGTCAAAGAGCTGGATGATATACGAGACTATGAGAGCGATGATCAGGAGGACAAGGCAGACATACGGCCCCAGGAGGAACAGGCCCATGAAGTAGGCCACGAAGACAAATCGAAGAAGGTCTGGACCAAGAAAAGACCACACCATGACAAGGCCAAGAAGAAAAAGAAGCGTGACTTCAGGTATGAATCGAAGGTTGAAAGAAAGACTGAACGAAAGAAGCAGAAGCTAAAGAGCAGCGCGGCGGCAAAGGCAAGGAAAGGCAAATGATACCCCCATACGAATTGTAAATGACCATATTTTATTCATCAACTGATCTGTGGTATCGTGATATGGAAGGCTTGCAAGGTGAAAGTCGACAGAGATCTAAAAGGTGGCTGCTGCTTGTGAACACAAGCGAGTTGACCATGTCGAAGTGCTCGATATGCTCGTGTGACCAAACTGAGCTCTGAGATAAAGAGGATCTAGGACGAGTATGCTTAGATGTTGCCAATCTCGGCCACGAAGTCGTCGAGCTCCTTCTTCGTCTCCGTGTACTTCTTTGCCATCTCTTCGTATTTGGTCTCCCAATCATTGCGCTCATTTTCCAAAGCCTGAACCTTGCGCTCGTAGTGACCGGCCTTGACATCAGTTTGCCTTAGACTTTCATGCATGTCAGTAACCTTCACGGACCATGATAGTAGTGGCAATACTCACTTCTCTGTCGTCTCCCTTAGCTTCTTCTCCTGCTGCTCAGCTTCATCCTCCAACACCTGCACTTTCCTCTGTAGCGCTTCTGCCTGTGATCCACTCGCAGCACTTTCATCTGCAGCTGTCTTTACGTCCTTGTGCCTTTCCTCAAGCTTCTCGAGCTCCGCTTCCAGAGTAGTGTTTCTGTGCTTCAGCGATGTGATCTCCTGCTCATAGGCCAGGTTCTCGGCCTCAAGCGCCTTGACCTTCTGCGACAACTTCTCAGCTTCAGCAGCGGATCCGTCGGCTTCCGTACGGAGAGCCTCCATGCGCTGTTGTAGCGTCAGTCATTGTGTGTCCTGCGGGCCGTATTTATGACCGCCCAACGCTAGGTCGGTGAGGGGTATTGTTTCGTTTCACCGCACCTTTTTAATCTGATCCATGGCTGCTGTGGGATCTACTTTCGCTTTCTATTACCAGAACTTGATAGACAGTATATCTCTTCAGGTAGTCCAGATGACTTTGAATGCGATTGATTGTTGTGTGTTGAGTGATTGAGCAAGGCAGTAGAATAATCCCAGCCTGTCAACGTGGTGGCTTCCAGCAGAGCCGCAACTGCCTCGTCAGGGTTCCAGCATCCAACGGAAAGAGACGCGGTTGCTTCCGCGACGGAACGTCAACAAACTGACTCGACCTCTGTCACTTCCATCTTCAATCACTATACCAGCACGAATTACCATCGGAGCATCAATGTAACGACCATCCATCCACAGTATCAAGATCAACATGCTATCTCGACACAACCAAGAAAATCTCACCCACACCCACCTCACCGCCGCCGCCTCCAAACCCCTCAACGCCAACAATCTTCCCAAAACGCCCTTTCGCTCCGGCCGACACGACGAAAATGCCGTCTTTACCGTCAAAAGCAACGAACCCGCCCTCTTCACCACCCCAGCAGCTACCAAACCCCGCGCGGTCCTAGGCGCCAAAACCACCAACGCCAAAGCGCTCGCGACCCCTGGTCCTAACAAGACCGCCAGACCCGTCCCACAAAGCACGCAAAAGATCTCGCCCCGCCTCAAGCGCACAAAAGTCCGCATCCAGGCCCCCTCGCCCGAGCTGAAGGCGCAGGACGCAGAAGCCGACGTACCGGAACCAGAGTACTGTCCGCCTTCACGCATCCTCACGCCCCCCTTGCGCGACGAGCCGGAAGATGGCTTCCAGGAACTGATCGACAGCGATGTGTTCACGCGGGAGAACGTCATTCGGTCTACGCTGCAGGCGCTACCGTGGGATGAGGTGGACGGTCGCAGGGCAGAGAGGGAGTATAAGGAGCGCATCGGGAGGATGGAGTCGGAGCTCACTGCCGCTTCGGAGCGGGATGGGATCGGGCTTGGGGAGGTGGAGGAGGAGCTGGGTATGATACCTGCGAGGAACGCGAGGGCGAAGCAGCAAGAGCGGAGTGTCGGTACGGTAAATGCACGGAACGCGGCGCGTATGTTGGGAGGTTCGGCGGAGAGGAAGATCCCTGGTTTCGCGGCGCCGACGAAGAGCACGAAGCTACGTACTGAGGCTACGGGTCAGGGCAAGGAGAACGTTAATGAGAGGTTCATGAGCGCGAAGGCGGCGAGTAAGACTACCATGGGGTACAGCAGGGGTAGGCAAGTAAGCGCTACGAAGAGGGCGCCGTTGAGTAATGCCCATCGGGCGCCGGTGCTGAAGAGCGCGCCCAAGAAGGACGACACAAAGGGAAGGAAGTTGGAAGATATTGTCAAGCCTGCTTCGCCAATAGAGGAGCAGGAGAGGGATTGGGTCAATGAGGAGTTGGAGAAGCTGGCTTGCGAGGAGTTTTTGTTGGACTTGGAGGAGTGAGAAGCAGAAAAGAATAGGGGAAACTGTAATGACCTTATGAACGACATCCGTTGTCTAGATAACTTTCGCTCAAAAAGTGCTGGGCTAAAACACATTTCGTTACTCGAGTTAGTGGTCGGCGCGACATGTCATCGTGTACTACTGTCAGGTCACTAGGAGATTTCATATCATCCCTTGCGGTTTTCCTGTTCCGATGTACATGATCGAGTCGTCCTCCTTTGGCGTCTCCCTAATGAGCTCGATCTCCTCTTCGACCATGATCTCGTCATCCCTTCTGACTCTGCTGTCTACTTGAGTACCATCACTGTCGCCTCTGCCGATCCAGGTGCCGAACGTGCTCAGCTTCGTGTCCAGAAGTCCTTTCTTTCGCATGGGTTTTGGCGGCCTCCAGCCCACGTCGGCTGCTGGAGCAAGATTTTCCTTTGAAATGCCGTAGCCATCCGAAGAAGGACTGCTCGTGCAGCGAGATGCGAGGGATGACATGCTGCTGCTCATGCGAGATGCTAGGCGAGAGAAGATTGGTTTGAGAGCTGGTGCACAGGCGCAGATCTGATCAGGTAAGTATCGGTGCGTTGATGTGGACACTACATGACGTACCACTGCGAGATCTATCTCTACACATGCTGCGATCCATAGATAGAAGGCATACCACGTGATGTCCCAGCTCGCGATTAGAGACTTGTAGATGTAGTAGGTGCGAATGACGCCAGCAGCAGTGACAACAATGCCGAGGCATAGTAGGATAAGCACACCAAGACGTTGCTTTACCGGCAGCTTGAGGCGCATGATCAATGGCACGGGAAGTAGAGTGACGAAGAGATCGGTGACAGAGTTGACGATCCCCGCTACCAGAGTGACGAGACCTTCGTCGAGACACTGCTGGCCCGGGATTGGTGGCCATGTCCAGTATGCCTGTACTGGTCTGCACAATGATCAGCTTATCGTGCGTCTGTACATGAAATATTGCAATGCTTACACGCAGATCAAGACAGACAAGAAGAGGA
This sequence comes from Elsinoe perseae, assembly GCA_029448695.1. NCBI lineage: Eukaryota > Fungi > Ascomycota > Dothideomycetes > Myriangiales > Elsinoaceae > Elsinoe > Elsinoe perseae. The sequence continues at coordinate 61,559 of JARDAA010000113.1, forward strand.
AGACAACACCAACCGCAACTGTCCAAGCGACACTTGCGTGTAGAACCCATCTGAACCACTTGAGATGTGCATCATGTATAAGGCGATAATAGAAGAGGATCAAGCTGATTCTTGTGCAAGTGGCTGCGAGCGTGAAAAGGATTTTCCCCGTCATGGCCGTGATTAGAGATGGTGGATAGAGGCTGAAGGGAAGATCCCAGACGTGTCGGTCCCATCCATAGAGCTGGTTCGCAATGATTGAGTTGATCCCGAGCCCTACAGCGAAGAACTGCTCGGTGTCAGTCTCGCGCGATTGGTTATGGAACTTGACCATACCAAAGCGATGATGATGAATGTGTCGTCCTTGCCGAACTGGCGCTTCATGGTTGCGCGAATCCAGGTCCTCAGCGCCACGGCCAACGTCGTGAGCACCATGAATATGACATTGACGATCACAAGCGCCGGACCCATTGTATGCGGATTCTCGAAGTCTCCAAGCGGGAAAGTGGCGAGCACATCTAGCGGAGGGATGCGCATAGTGGCGGTATGTCGACTCGCGGATACTAGAAAGTGGACGGCTGGGTGGGCGTATATAAAACCGAAATACCAAGCCTGTAAGATCATATCCGATGTAAAAGGAGAGTCGATACGAGTCGTGTCGCGGGCATGTGAGAAAGTGAAGCAGGAAGTCCTTGTCCTCACATGTCCGACTCAACCCCTCAATGTACCTTGCTTGCAACAGCAGGACATGTTCATCACAGAAGCACGGTCAAAAGAGAAGGGCCAACAGCCGAAACGAGATCGACGGTACATTGCGGCTTGTAGGGATCTATCGCCTGCAATTCCGGCGAAGCGGATTTGTGATACGCTGAAGGGGACGAAAAGGGAAGCAAGGGACTCGTCTTGTCGGCGCGTATCCTAGAACTGGACTAGGGTGCGCATGCTTGACGCAAGGGAGCACGCATATGGGCGAGGAACGATGGGCCAGGCGCTCACGAATGCGACGTTGAGGATGCACAAGAGTGATCGGATGACAGGGTTGGTGCAGCAAAGTGGCAGGGTGGAAAAGAGGGATTCGTTTGGAGAAGAGACTTGGCACTCAAATCACAGTCAGGACTCGAGGATCTTGGGCTTTGATCCACCTTGGATCTCGTCTACAATGTAATAGCTCCTGGAATATTCCTTGGGTATCTCATGGTCTATATTGAGTACAAATCTGCGCACATGACAATTCACATCCCATTGACAGCACTCGTTTCGTCCATCATCTGCAAGGTCCACATTAAGACATACCGCTCTTCCGCCATCTTCTCCAGCCTTGCGTAGTGCTTGTCAGTATATGCCTTTAGTCCGTCCAGGACATCCTTGATACTCTCCCTCTTACCGCTAGGCTCTGTGTCACCTTCGAGAGACAAGTCGGCCAGATTTCCGACCAAGTCAGATCGGGCTTGCCGTTTCTTGCGCAATTGCACGAATTTGTCCTTTGGATACAAGCGGAACAGCGCGTACATGATTCGCTGCGCGACACCCGCCGTCCTTGAATTGGAATTCCAGTCCCGGATCCTGAGCAAGAGTCGCCAAAGCTGATCATCACTTAGAGTTGCCAGCACCTCATCCACTCCCTTGCTTCCTGTCAGGCTGTCCGAGTCTCGTGTAGGTGAGTCAATCACGCTGGTGAACAGTTGTTGCAATCGCTTAGGATGGTTCAGCTGCAGGGCGAGCACGATAGCTTCCCGATAATTCTTATCGTGGATGTAGTTCTGCAGTTCCTGATCCTGCTCGATCCTTGCCGTCGCTCGGGTCGCGGACACTTTGGCTGTCTCCGCTGTGGTGTCCTTCCAGAATGTGATGGTCGAGTCTGCAGATCCAGAAACAAGCTCAACAGCAGAGTTCTCTTCATCTTCATCCACAGAGGTGGAATTACCATCTGTCGATTTGCCTTGTTTTATTTCGCGATCAGTCGGTCTCACAGACAACGCCCAGACCCTGTCAATGTGATTGTCGAGCGTGGCATCACATTCTCCTCCTTGCGCGTCCCACACTTTGACAAGCCCATCGCCCGCGGCACTTGCCACACGCGGTCCACGTCCGTGCCGTTTCTTTGGACTTTCCTTGTCGTATGGTAACCAGACAACCTTGAGTACACTGTTTGTATGACCCTCGAATGTCCGAAGACAGCTGAAATCATTTAGGCTCCATATCCGGACAGTCTTGTCGCCGCTTCCAGTCACCACCATGCCTCGGCCACCACTGCTAGTGCCTGACTCGCCAGAGACAATTGGTATCGACGGTGGGGCAAATGCCACTGTCCAAACGCCTCGCTTGTGGCCCCTGAGTACCCCTATCGACTCGCCTGACTCAACATCCCAGATCTTGACCGTTCGATCTTGTGATGCTGATGCAAACATGGTCGAAGTGTAAGACACGTCAATAGCATTCATCTCCTTGTCGTGTGCTTTGCGTGTGTAGACAGCTTTGGTTGTTTTGCTACCCTTCCGTTGATTTGACGCAATATCCCACTTCTTCACGGTCTTGTCTTGGCTACCTGTAATAAGAAAGGCTGGCGGGTTGCTGAGCGGATCACTTCTGGCAGAAGCACCATGTCCAGGCACTGCATTTGGTAAAGCGACCGCACTGATGGATTCTGCATGTCCGGTAAAAGTATCGTAGCATTCGAATGAATTGTTTGCGGGATCCAGACGCCATAGTCGAGCTGTGTTGTCCTTTGCGCCGGTGGCAAGCCAATGTCCTGACCAATCCGTATCAATCGTAATGATAATATCGTCGTGCCCACGAAGCAATCCGGTATCGGCGCCAAATGGTAGCGACTCTACGTCGCTGCTCATGTTGATGAGCCGTAAATCTTCAGAATTCGTGGCAAGGGCCATCATCGAATTATCGAGGCCTATCCAAGCAAGATCAATGACCTCGTCGTGTGTTCCAGATATCCGGCGGATGACAGGCAGCGGATCCAGACTCGCAGCCGCCCTAGGTTTGGAAAGAGGTTGCGTCGAGTGGACGATCATTGTCTGGTCCGCATGTACGGTCAATAGAAATGGCAGACCAGGGTGGTGAGTGACATCGAGAATGGCTTCTGTGTCCAGACCAGGGTCTTGCTCCTTCGTAATTTCTGCTCCCTTTACATTCCAGATTCGCAATCTGGCCGTCTCGCCAGCAGTGAAGAAGTAATCGCCACTGTCAATGAATGCTGCCACTTCCACTGTCTCAAGAACTGGTATTGTGAGCGCTTGCTGCCAGGACTCTGCATCCCAAGCGATCACAGTCTGATCCCTGCTTGCTGACAAGAGAAGCTGTTTCGATTCGCTGAAATTGAGTGAACGCACCACCGAGACGTGGGAATCGAGGATCGCGATGCTCTTGCGCTTGTGCAAATCCCAGATCCTGACTTTGCCGTCCTCACCTCCAGAGGCTAATCTGAAGCCAGCAGTCGCCACTGAGGACTCATCCAGCATTTCAGCATCCTCATCATTGCGTGACTTTCGTTTGCGACTCTTCGACCTTGCCGCAAACTCGTCGACAGTGACTTGGAAGAAGTGTAGCGCCGACACAACCCCGCTGTGTCCGTGCAGAGTATGCGTGGTGAATCCTCTCCGAATATCCCAGACCTTCACGACACCGTCTGCGCCACCAGTCGCGAGCAGAGTTCCAGTAGCGTCTACAGCAGACACAACTACAGGTGCAGTGTGTGGTTTTAGACTTCGGACCAGCTGAGCATCCAATTTGCCTTCCTCTATTTCTGAAGGTGACAGGGAGAATATTCTCATGAGCAGAGTTCGAGAGCATACGGCAAGATACGATGCATCCGGAGCCAGTGCAAGTGTAGTGACTATGTCGCCATCGCCTTCGATTCTGGCCAAATGCTCTCCGGTCTTCAAATCGCTGAGCAAGACTTCCTCACCCAAGCAGGTCGCAAGTATTCGACCATCCTGGCTGAGTGCCACACTCCCTCCGGTATAAATTGGTGATATGACATGGTGAGGTTCGAAGGTTGTCTTGACCTCTACTTTGGAAGCCATATTCACAAATTCTTCAGACTTGATCGCTCACGCTTCCATGTTCACTGCTATCAAAATGTTTGTATGCGTAAAAAGCATCCAAAAATTTCTAGACCGAAGGATGCATTTCTAGGGTTAGGGTTCAGCTCTCGTCCCCAGCTCCAGGCATCCGGAGCTCACGTCGTCCATCCGGGCTCCATCATTCATCCCAGAAACATCTCCAGCACCACCTTCGTCCTCTCCCATCAACACCGCCAACATGTTTGTCGCTTGCCCATCCCTTCTTCCACATATCTAACACCATCACAGGGAAGTCCTACTCGGCATCACGGGTAAAGACTTCACCCTCATCGCCGCCTCCAAAGCCGCCATGCGCGGCGCCACGATCCTCAAATCATCCGACGACAAGACGCGCGAGCTGAACCCGCACAATCTGATCGCCTTCAGCGGCGAAGCGGGCGACACGATCCAATTCGCCGAATTCATCCAAGCCAACATCCGTCTGTACAGCACCCGCAACTCGACTTCGCTGTCCCCCAGCGCTACTTCCAGCTTCATCCGCACCGAGCTCGCCAGCAGTTTACGCAGCAGGAGTCCGTACACCGTGAATCTGCTATTGGGTGGTTACGACGAGAGCACGGGCAAGCCGGAACTGTATTGGATCGATTACCTCGCTAGTTGTGCCAAGGTCCCATATGCGGCGCATGGTTATGCGCAGTACTATTGTCTGAGCACGCTGGATAAGCATCATCATCCGGATATTGATCTCGAGAGAGGACTGCAGATCTTGGCGATGTGTAGTGAGGAGTTGAGGAGGAGGTTGCCGATTGATTTCAAGGGGTTGGTGGTCAAGGTCGTGGACAAGGACGGTGTGAGAGAAGTGGAGTACAAGGAGAAGGAGAAGGTTGTCGCGCCATAGTGGACCGGTACGCAGGGAGAGATAAATACGTGCATAGGGCGATGAATGCCTAGTATGAGCCTGTACGCTACAGAGGGAAAGGCTAACACCGGGACGGGCGACAGCGTCTTACACGAGCCTCCACTATCACAGCTCCCCTCGAGGCATCAGAGCACAAGCATCAAAGCGTAGTAATGACTCAAAATAAATTTACATTCTGAAGGCTATACAGCTCATGCCAAACATAACATCATAACCAATTTCTATATCCTCGCTATATCCCTCACTCCTTCTTCTCCCTCTCCTCCTCCTCTCTCTTCTCTTCCTGCTTCTCCTCCACCACCTCTCTCTCAAGCTGCCTCACAGCCTTATCGAAATCCGCCTCCCCGATACCACTGCGCTGACACATGCCATAGAAGACGCCCCGCTGCTGATACAGCCTCCAAGGGTGATCGCACTCCGCAATGCCACCTTGATCCATGACGACAATACGATCGTACCGCACGATCGTCTTGAGACGATGCGCAATGCAGAGCAATGTTCGTCCTTTAAAGCCCTCTTGAATCGTCTTCTGGATCTTACTGTCCGTTTCGAAATCAACACTACTCGTGGCCTCGTCGCACACGATGATGCGGCTGTTGCGCACCAAGGCGCGAGCCAGAGCCATGAGTTGACGTTGCCCGAGGGAGAAGTTGAGGCCTTCTTCTTCGACGGGCGCGTCGAGATGGATGCGCACGCTGGCGGAGCGGTCCGACATTTCTTGGTGCGTGCCGACGAGATCGGCTTGGCGCAGGGCGGACCAGAGCTCGAGATCGGAGTGCTGGTTGAAGGGGTCGAGGTTGGTGCGAATCGTGCCGCGGAAGAGTGTCGGGTCTTGTGGGATGATGGAGAGGCGGGATCGCAGGTCGGCGAGACCGATGGTGGAGATGTCGAGGCCGTCGACGGTGATGCTCCCACTGGAGAGCTCGGTCAGGCGGAAGAGTGTCGACATGATGGTACTCTTGCCTGCTCCTGTGCGGCCCACTACACCGATGCGCTCGCCTGGTGCGACATGGAGGGTGAGGTCTTTGAGGACGAGCGGGAGTTCGGGGCGATAGCGCATGGAGACGTTCTGGAAGACGATCTCGCCCTTCTCGGGCCAAGAAGGTCGCACATCGATGGTGTGAAGGGGTGCTTCCTCCTCGAGCTGTGTGCCGTAGTAGTGGATACGCTCCGCTGAATTCATGTTGTTCTCGACTTCAGCCAATTGTCGAACGACGAATTGAATCATCTGCACGATTGTAAGGATGTAAGAGAGGACGAGACCGCCAATAGATGGATTGACATTGAAGCGGGAGGTTACGACCAGAATACCAGTGGTGAAAACCAAAAGATTGCCGATCACATCAAGGCGCATGGAGAGCCAACGTTGGTTGGAGAAGGTGAGGAAGTAGGCGCCGTCCATGATGTCCGTTGCCTCTCGGACTGAGTTCGAAAATTGTGTCTGCAGGCCGTATGCACGAATCGTGGCAACGCCAGAGACGGCTTCTGAGAACCGTGAAAATACGACCGATCGCATGACAGATTCGTGACGTTTGATCTCGCGAGCTGAGGCGCGGTAGTATGATGACGAGAACAAGAAGAGGATGAAGAGTGGACCAAGCGCGATCGCGAAGTAGTAGAAGTAGGCGATGATGAGGATGAAGACGGAGATGATGGCCGCTGCTGTAAGGAAGAACATGCGGAAGGCGTCAGTCAGGGTATTGTCCATGGTATCGACATCTTTGCTAAAGCGGTTGGTGATTCGTCCTAGAGGGGTGGTATCGAAGAACGACATTGGTGCTCGCAAGACACGAGTTACTGCTCGATGAAGCATGACCTTGCTCGAATTCGTGCCAAATATGGTCAATGTGACCGAAAAGGCAAACAGAAGCGTGGCTTGCAAGACACCAAGACCAGCGTAAACACCAATCTGGTACTAAGTCAGTAATATGTATCTACGTCTGCGAAGGAAAACTCACATATTGACCCTGGCTGTAGCCAAATTTGTTGGACGTCCACCATGACAGCCACAGACTAGTGACAATGTTCGACCCTTGTGCAACAACCAGTAGAGTGAGGACGATTGGTGCTGACCACCAAGTGCCAGAAGACTTGATGTAGGCACCATAGATGTCCCACTTGACACTGTCCACAGCTCGTTCTTCAGCCTGCATCAGGGATTTCCCCTTCTTATGCTTGGACCGCTTGTCGGACTTCTTGGCCTGACCTTCACCTTCTTCATCGTCGTCCTTCTTCTTTTCCTCGTTCGCGGTTGTAGCCATGAGGTGCTGAAATTCCTCATCGTTTGCCATGAGATTGTCGAAGGTATCGATCTTGCCGATGCGGCCCTCGCTCATCATGATAATCCTGTCACAGCGGTGAAGAACATGGAGTTGATGAGTAGCGAGAACTCTGCACTTGTCTTTAAGCAGACCGCAGACGGCATTGTCCATGATATGTCTGCCGACGTGAGCATCAACAGCTGATAGAGGATCGTCCATAAGAACAATGTCTGCGTCAAAGTAGATGGCTCGGGCAATGTTGAGGCGCTGCTTCTGACCACCGGAAACAGTGATACCGCGCTCACCGATCTCGGTCATGTCTCCGTTTGGCAACATCTCGAGATCAGGTCGAAGGGCGCAGGCATCGACGACCTCGTTGTACCACCGCCTCTTGTATTCCTTTCCAAAGATGATGTTCTCCTTGACAGAGGTGTTTTGGATCCATGCGTATTGTGGACAGAATGCACGGGTAGCCCCAAGAGTGACATGACCATCTGTGCGGCGCATGTCACCAGCCAGCGCGCCAAGTAGAGAACTCTTGCCAGATCCGACAGGTCCTATGACTGCTATGAGCTCGTTGCGGGATACATTGAGATTGACATCGTTGATCTCAAAAGGCTTCTCGTCCTCCTTGCTGACTTCGCTAGTTGTATCTGATTCGGATGATGAGGTCTGATCTGACAGATCCTTTTCGGTCGCCTTGAGCTTCTGCTCTGCCTTCTTCCGAGCTTTCTCCTCTGCCTTGGACTCTCCCTTGAGCTTGTTTTTGTCTTTCTTGTCGCCCTCCTCTGACTCGCGCGTTTGAGTTCGCTCCCATGTGAAGCTGGCATCCTTGATAGCGATAGCATCCTTAGCGTCATGATCCCATTTGGCGGAGTCTTCTGCCTCCTCAGCATTCAGAAATTCCTCGATCCGCTGGACTGAGGCTGAGGCGTCGACAACTTGACCAATGACGAGTGGTAGGAAGTTTAGAGGCAGACGTAGCGAATTGAACAGAGCCAAGGATGAGAAGATCTTGGCCGGCACGAGTCCGTTGTTGGTAAGCGAGTAAGTGATGAATGCCAACATGGCGGCGAAGATGGGCATGGACATGCCGACCGCCATGATAGCGTTTCTGATGGACAAGACCACCTGAACTTTCGTGATTTCGTTCTTCCTGATCTGAGCAAGTCGATCAAGGAAGCTAGTCTCCCAGCCGAAGAACTTGACGAATCTGACACCAGCAAGAATTTCTTGAGTGAGTCCGACGCGCTGATCCGTGATCTTGTTGATCTTCTTCCTGCGAGCGAAGAGTGACTTGACGGAGCGACCAAGAAGCGGCATGGCAATGACAATGAGTCCAAAGCCTGCCAGCGCGCTATAGCTCAAGTTGACCAGTAGCAGGATGAGGGTAAGGACAATACCGAAAGGAGCAGACCAGATCATGTGGAACCAGCCAGAAGCTTGGTCAATCCTGTATGTATCCGTAGACATCAAGTTCACAATGCGACCGTTGGACCATCCTTGGCCGTCTCCGGAGACACCTGCCTTATCCTTTGGTGTCTCCTTCTTTTTCGACTTGGGCAGATGCTTCTTGAACCATGTCTTCTCCTCTTCCGTACCTGGCTTGACCGTCTCTGGCGTTGGGTCCAGAGATTTGCCACCCGCTCTTGCTCTTCCAGATATGCGCATCGACTTGTCAAAGATGACGACTATGAGAGCGGCTCTAAGTTGACCTCCAACTGTCATGCCTCGGTACAGGAAGTGATTCGTTGACAAGCTTTGTACTGCCTGCATGAGCGTAATACCAACCACTAGCCCGATCCCGTGTCCGATGTCAGGCGCCGGAGTGCCTGCCTGTTGCGCAACATATGCATTTGTCGCGAATTGAATGAGGTATCTCAAGGTGAATGGCCCGAGAATTTGAAGAGACGAAGCGATGAATTGGCATGCACCGCCAACCAAGAATTCTTTCTTGACTGTGTCGTACAGGGCCATACGCAAGGGATTCTTGTCGCCTCTTTCTTTTCTCGTCTTGAAACTTGTCATGAGTCTCTCAGCCAGTACATCTGCACTTCGTTCCGGATTGACCATCCAGATATCTTTGTCTTCGAGCGGACGCTGGTAGCCCACGTCCATGATCGGTGTCATCCATTGGAAGATTAGCCTGTTCCAAAAACCGGCCTTGTATTCGTGTGATATCTCCTTCTCTTTTGGTATGGGTGGAGGGTATTTGCTTTTGAATGGATTTATCCGCTGTGTCCATGATCGATTCTTGTAACCAAGCTCTTTAGGGTCTAGTGTTTCTGCTATACTGCTCGCAGATGTGCCTGTCCAGTTGCTTGCCGTCCGCGAAAGAGGATTTCTTGTGGTTGTGCGGGCTTCCTCCAAATCCACTTCCTCGGCAGGTTCTTGTCTCGGCTTCTCATATTCGCTGCCTTTGACAACGCGTTCGAGGGCTTCTGCTGGTCTGCCCTCTACACCAGCTTCTGCGGGCGGGTTTCGATCATCGCTGGCCCAGACTTTTTCTGGGATGGGAGCACCTGGGGCTGCCATGTCGAATACGGCCAAGGCGTGTTTCTATGCGTAAAGTGCTTAGGGTTGAAGCGGGGAAGTGCAGCTCCGTTGAATCATGAAAACATTACTGGGGAATGCTATGGAGAAACACTGAAGAAACGACAGTACGGCAAGAGGATGTGAGGGAGAAATGAAAATCAGAGAAGCGAAAATTGTACCGATTGCATGTTTCCGCCATCAACGACCCCGAGATGGAGAGGCGTATCCGAGATCTTTCATAGACTACTGCGGATGGATTAGTCAATTACTCAGTTTCTACCGCTCGTACGCATCATTATTGGAGAAGAAACACAGGGACCGGGCTTTGGCGTCCGACATGTCCGATGATCTCGTTTGAGCCGCACTAGTGATTGAAACGGCAAGGTCATCGACAACTGCTTCGGCATGATTGGTGTCGGTTGATTGATTTCGCTGCTTGTCCCCATTCTGGAATCTTTCCGGGCGGCCTGCGGTCAAGCTTGGCCCCGACTTCATCGATTTACACATCAGATCTCGTTCCTGTGCCGTCTTTCCCGACAGGCCTCCGCATTTTACTCCTCAGGCATCTGTATTGTTCACACCTTTCGCGTCTGACATGCATACAGTAGTGGTAGGCGGTGACCACAACGAGATGCTATGACGGCAACACTGGCGCCTTTCAAACTCGGCTTGAAATATGGTGATGCGGTGGTGTACCTCTGTATGACTAGGTCTGCGGTTCTGCCTTGCATATTTTGATTCATTGATCATGACAGCTAGGTATTAGACATTATTCTCTCATATTCTACATGACAATCGTTCAGGATTTCGTCGGGCTGGATGCTGGTAGCCCCCTGGTCTAACGAGGGCGGGTCGAGAATTGAGTGATAGGGAACAGTACAGCTCGTTGTGCTGCCTCGACTGCTCTTAGCGAGGCCTCCATGAGGTTCTCTGGCCAAGGTGTATATGCTGGCGGCGGATTCTCCTCAATCTCGGTGTATGCTGGTCTGTCTTCCACAATATCCTCATCCAGGTCATATGGTGGCGGAGTTGACAGTCTGTATTCGGCAACCGTGAGTGCTTCTGAAGGCGGAACGATATCGGTGGCTGCAATGCTTGTACGGAAACTGTAGTGAGAGTCTCGCGGTCGACTGAGTCGAGAAGATCTGTTCATACGACTGTAACGATTGCGACTTGCAGCTCGCACTGCTCTCAGAGGTGGTGGTAGACCATAGTTCGGTATCTCGGACTGCGGCATCAACTCTGTTGACGATCGTGACGGCTGCCCCATTGGCTCGCGACTCTGAGCGTATGTCGCTGGCGGCGTTTTTATTGGGTCTGCTTTGGCAGCTTGAGCAAGACGGTAATGTTCTTCAATGACATGCACAGGCCGTCGCTGCCTGCGATCTTTACGATCTGTCTTCGTTAGCATTATGCCACATCGAGTCTTGCGTCCCACGTACCTCTTGGGAATATGCACACTCTGAAAAAGCCAAATACCAGCAAGGCATTGATGATTCCCCTGCGAGGATAGTCAGCAGAGATGCGGTATGGTATTGCGACTCATCGCGCGTACATAATCGTTCCCCCAACGGTGTCTTGACGGACCCAGCGATTCTTCACTCCAATGACGAACATGGTGGACCAGTATCCGCTGAGGAAGACATTGTATATCATCCAGGTCAAGCCTACAATCTTCCGCTTGGCAATGCCATGAATGCTTGATGCAATGAAGACGAGGAAGACAAAATCCACAACTCCCATTGGGATCAATGCTCTGTTTTCTAGATCAATTGAGGATCACATGGAAGCGAATGATTACTCTTACGATTGAGGAGGCCCATAAGCCTGGCGCTGTTCCGCCTGATCCAGTCGTAATCCCCACAAGACAGCATCAAGAATAATGACCGTCAACAGTATCAAGATCATCCATCCTCGCTGTGGCGGACTGAGCCAGTATGTGTCCATATCGACTCTCGCCTCGTTGACGAGCAGCGAAAATGGAAGGGAACAGAAGTCGTCATTTTTCTTGGATTCTTGTTGCCTGTTCTGCCTGCGATTGTCTGGTTGAGCCGCATCAGGGCTGTGTTTCGAGCACGGCCGGGCCTGAAAACTGGCCCTGGACGCAAAATCCAATCCTTCCCTTCGGAGCTTCTCGACGTATCATTCGTACCAGAATGCGCGTATCGCAACTGAGAACAAACACGGTGCAGATTTTTACAAGTGACACTTTCCTGTCAAGAGTTGATTTTGACAGACGTGTCTCACAACGTTCTATTGGCCTCAGCAAATTTCATGAGCAGATCGTGTGGGCAGAGCTGCAGCCTCAATCTCAGCAACAATCGTACAGGTAAAGATTGGTAGGTCTGCAATTTATTCTGAATCTTGGCAACCATTCTTTCCCTGCTGGGCACGATGAGCTTCGCCCAGCGTCAATCTGGGCACCGTCGACTCCATGCGCGACAGTCTCGGAAACGCTCATCACGTAAGAGGTGAAAAAAGACCTCGTGGTCAAGCATTCCTCGCCAGCAAGCGAACAGGACCATCATGCTTTTGCATCGTGTTTGGGCCGCACGGAAATTCGACGACAGCCATGGTCGGTTCGGTGGGAGTTCTCTTGTCGTGAAAGTCTGTGAAGGGCACTTTCAGGGCCGTCCGCAAACGTCGTGAGTCCAGGTACCTTGGAGAGGTCAGCATCGAACTATGGCGTGCTGTTGGACACCCACGTTTCACCACACGCGAACCCATACATCCTAATGCTCGGTAAAGAACCCGGCGCGCTTGTAGTTGAAGACGAGAAGTAACCCCGTAATAGCGATGAAGTACAACGAATGCAGGAAGCGTTCAGCGTCGGTCGCCCAGTCCGTATCGAGAAGCTTCTCTTCTGCATCTGTGAGGCTAGTGGTGTTAGTATCGGCCTCTTGTGAGGCTGATGCGTCGTCCGCGTTCGTATTGAGCTTGATTTCGACTGAGAGGCGGGATGCCTTGATGATGCTGATTTAATGATGTTGGTTGAATGTCGTCCTGAGAATATGTCCTTGGGATCTGTTTGCTGCGGAGAATTAGTGTCCTTTCTCTGTCTCTTATTCTCCATCCCGCTGCCAATTTGCTGACACCGCCCCGTGCTTCAAGTTAGCCAGGTCCAAGAGTGCAGGCATCGCTGTAGAGCATGGGTAGCGCAATTATCTGGTTCACTGCTTGGTAGGCTGACCTACGCACCTTTCCACAACCTTTGATGTGCTATGGATGCATGTGCGCTTATTGATGATCGACCTCCTTGTGGAATACGACGCACCTATACCACCTAGGAAATGGACACTTGATCACAAGCTCTTCAGGCTCCGCTGGCTCAATCGAGTATTCAAGATCAGCCAAACAAGAACGATCTTCGTACGCCCTGACGATGCCACCTATCTTCCGAACCTCGTCACAAGAAAGAACGGTGCGACACCGTGAGGGCCGGGCATCGCAAGGCAATTTGTGAAGGAGACAGTTCCGCGCTGATGAAAATGCAAGCATTGATGCTATGAAACAACTTGGATGGATACCTCATCCCTATCGTGACAGCCAAGTCGCCCAACACGTTGAAACAAATTACTCTCCTTACATTACCTGACAATTACATTGCCACGGTCAGGATTTGACGTTGTTCGTTCGCTTTACCATAACGGTCCTGGTCCTGAGCCAACGCGTGGCGAACGCAACCACAAAAACGGCAAGGATAAGCATCAATGCTGCGAGCGGTCCGAGAATGGCTGCAAGAGCGAATCCATAGCAGGCTCTTTTGAAATCATCCGATTGATCCGCAGCTAAGCCTACTTGCATGGCAGTCAATACCAGAATGATATAGACTGTTGCCGCCGTCAGAGCGCCCAGATGCTGCGCGAAATAGTCCGAGTACTGCTTTTTACTTGTGAGAGGGGAGTAGCCGTGTAGCCATTCCCTACGAAGATAGACATAGATTTTGTCCAGGCGACTCAGTCTGAGCTCTCCGTACTGGTAACGAAGAGGTATGCGGGCTTGGATCGTCTGAAGATCGTCCGAAAGGTTCTCTTTTACCATTCGTTGGACAAGACGACGCCATGACTCCCACTCTATGTCATCGGGAACCAGATGTTGTTCCCTGGCGATAGCGAAGTCAACTTCATGTTGTATTAGCGCGGCGTAGGAGTATAGGAAGCCCAAAGCCGGTGTGTCGAACGATCCTGGCGATGAAAGATGTTGCTGGTGAAATGCCGGGTCAAAGAAGTATATAGGTAGGGGTTTTAGATATATCTTTGTGCCAGTCCAGACCATGTGAAGTGAAGCATCGGTGACTGGGATGATCGTGCGGCCAAGGACAGCCTGTAATTTCAATGGTCGTGGAGGTAAAGGTCGACCAACCATCCAGAGGTGTTTCGAGATGGCATCTATTCGACCGGTGTCCAAATCGTGCTTGAGGAACGCGTGAAAGTCCGCGCCCGGTATTTCAAGGAAATGATCAGCGTTTCTCCACGTCGAAGGCAGACTTTCCGATGGGATTGGGAGAGGCGCCGAAGCCGGAATTGGAGTCAGGACGCGGCAGTCGTCCTTCTCTTGTTCACTCATAATTATGGGCACGTCGGCAGGATCTTTTGTTCACGCTTCGCACTTATATAATGCGTCAGGCACCATGACTTCAGAGCATACTGGCGAGGCTGTGAAGCGTAGAAATGGCTGAGTACAAATTCAAGACTACCCTAGCTGTTCTTGGTCTCCAGGCCTGTACGGCGACACCTCTGGCGCGTTGCGGCAACTCATACACGTAAATCCTCTGGATGAAGTGCCTAACCTCTCCTGCCTAAAGGTACGATTCGAGGACCCCTCAGAAACCTAGCGCTTAGAGGTGGGCTGAGGGCCAAATCATGCAGCAAGTCGTCCATCGCCGCGATCACTGCTTGGCATCAATCTATGGCTGACCTGAACTGCATGGCTGCCGCTACATAATCTAGCTCTGCGGTTCGTGCGTCAACAGTGCACGTCTCAGCTCACAAGTAGGCAAAATGTACTCTCGAGCTGGCTGCTACCGCGGAGGCGCACTCGTGACAATGGGCTTCCCATGCGCGCCCACTTCTCTGCTCTTTTTTCTCTCACCCTGTCAGTTCCATTTCATGCTTCGAGTTTGCAGGCTTATCGTGCACTTTACTACGGGTCCCACAAGATGGCAGCTCTCCGGCAAGGTGTTCGTGTCTTGATTGATCCGAAGTTTTCGGATGTTGAGTATGTGTTGCATGCAGCATTTGACATTTGGCTTACACTCATGTACAGTATTGTCGCTGTCCCTGGTTTCGGCACAGACTCAGAGACATGCTGGACCTGGAGACCTACTGTTGATGAACGCAGATCGACGGTTCCATCTACTCCAACATCAGGGTCTTCTGGGACAAGTCATGTCCACGATCCCAAAGCGGTGGACACAAACAACACTTTCAACTGGATCAAAGATCCCGGCGGTCTATCTGAACTCTTCCCTACAGCTAGAATCATGCTATACGAGTACGCATCAGCTTGGAGGGGCGAGCACAAAGCTAAAGCCACAATCGACAATACAGCTAACAATCTGCTCGAGAGCTTATTGGGTCTGAAGAAGGTATGATCGAATAGCGTTGGACGATCGCTGCTGATTCCTAAAGGATAAAATCAATCAGGACACTCCGGTGATCTTCATCAGCCACAGTATGGGAGGTCTGATTGTTGAAAAGGTACAGCTTTGTTGCCTCTTTGCACCACATTTGCTAATCCGAACAGGCTGCAATCAACGCGAAAGAGTCGGAGAGGTACCAAGGCATTCTTGCGGTCACCACCGGTTGTCTCTTCTTTGGAACACCCTTCCTAGGGACCGAGTGGACGAGACTAGCATTGTACTATTGTTTCGTCTCAGATTTGTTCGGCAAAGAAGCCTTCGACTCACTTATCCGGTTCCAGGACAAGAAGAACACAGTTCTTGCAGAGATGAATGATCGGTTCATGCGTCTGCGCAACGACGACATGCCTTCGATCGATCTCATATGCGTGTACGAGGAGATGCCAACCGACTTCAGACGCATTGTACAGAACTGGACGAAGGACATACCTGGGTTGAAAGTCGGGTCATCGGTGCCGATCATGCATCTATTCGAGAAGGCTCGGTTGATGATGCAAATGTCAAAAGTGAGTCTGGTAGTGTGATTGAAGGCTTACGAGGTTTGTGCTGACTGGGACAGCTTCTCGTCGAGAAAGAGTCCGCGATACTACCAGGTGCTGAGAATATCGGGCTATCCAAATCTCACAGAGATCTAGTCCGCTTTGAGAGCACAAACAGTCCGCAATTCAATCTACTGAAACATCGCTTGGATTTCATGGTGCAGGCCGCCAAAGATAAAGCACGGGAAAGATTGCTTCATCTACGGCAGAACAGAATGCTTCCAAGCGTGCTCCGCCGGATTCGAGAATTCCTATGGACTCCAGATAGGCGACCACAAATGCCTCCGCTCCTCGAGGCAGATCCTATAAGCTCGTGGCTCACGTCAAAGCCTGTGTATCAGTCCTGGCTTAAGCCCTGCATGGATCCGAGAGAAAATGTGACCTACCTCTGGATCCGAGGCCGTAATGGGCTCGGGAAATCGAAAGCTTCCCTCGCAGCAATTCAGCAGAGCAGAAAGCAGATTGAAGAAAGTCAGCCCTCCAACTTCAGCCACCGGCCCACATCTTTTGTCCTGGACTTCATGTGTAGAAAGGATTCTGATTCCTCGTCTGCAGAAACTCTGCTCAAATCGCTTCTAGGCCAGCTCGTTGACCAGAGCGAATCTTTGGCTAAGCATGCGGAGGACTTCCTTGGAGTACCCAAAAGTCACAACCTTGACGGGGATCAAAGTCTGGTTATTAATGGGCAGGTCTCGACTACAGACAACAGGGGCGACACAATAGAAAACTTGTGGAAATGTCTGCAAGACATGCTCTCGGATCGCAGAACAACTCTTGCCTACATCATCCTAAACAATGTTCACCATCTACGATATCACACATCAACTTTCAAACTACTGGATCTCTTGAGCACCAACCTATCTACTTCGCGGAAGGAACACATCAAGTGGTTCGTCACAAGTAATGACGAGGCTCATATTGCACAGCGACTCTCGTATTCCCAAATTGCAGTGATAGATCTTGATCAGGATGAAGCGTTGGGAGGAGAGCTCAAGGTGGCCCGACAACGGCATGCGGAGCAACAGGTGGCCAGACTTGAACGACTCAAGAACTATAGCGAACATCTGGCATATCATATTCGCAATAGTCTTGCTGCGAGGGCCGATGACGCAAAGTGTATCGACATCATATGCGCCCTCCTCGAAGCATTGCCAGACCGCAGCACTAGCTTGGTTGTCCGCAAAAAATTGCGGGAGCTGGAGTCCCTCAGTCTCGATCGTCTCATCGAGTATGCTTGGAAAATGGTACGTCAAATCTGTGGCAGTATTTGTTCTATGTCTAATAGAGTCCCAGATTATGGCACGAAATGGGACAAGGGAGCTTGAGATTGAAGAAATATTCAGAGTACTCGTCGTTGGGTACGAAGACCCAACGTTGGAAGAGCTTGGGGTTCTTACGAGCATCGATGATCAGAATGAGCTTGCGACTCTGGTCGCTCGATCCTCTCCTCTTCTACATCTCGACGCATCAAACGAGTCGGCGGTAAAGATAGCTTTCACTGACCCGGATTTGAAAAGTCGACTTCTTCACGTGTTGGCGGGTCAATTGGATCTGTCGTTGAATAGTGCCGATCCACACACAACACGGCAATTTCATGGAGAATTGGCCATGAGATGTCTATCCTTTGTCCGGGATGAGGCTCATAAGGCCCTGCTCTTAGGGCAGGGTATCGTCGGGGGCCAGTACACGAAAGCACCTCTCGCCCAACACAATGCGCCCGAACACGATGAGATCGCTGAGTTATCTGTTGACAATGGCATCTGTAGGTACCCTTTCAAGTACATCCTGAGGCACGCCCAGGACGGACCACCTGATTTGGCTGCATATTTCTGCAATGGGTCCAATTTTTTCGGATCGTCCGATCCCAATCTTGCGCAGTTCTGGTTCGAGAGGTATCAAATGCTCATGGCTGATTTCCACGGCATGTCGACAAAGAACATGACATCGTTGCACATCGCTGCTGGTGTCGGGTATCCCCAACTTGTGGATGCTTTGGTCTCTAAAATGGACCATTCCGCCATGAATGCGGAGACTGTGGACGGCTTTACTCCGGTATCATTACCCAAATAAGCATAGGGTCTGATTGCTAACTAAGAATCAGCTCCACGTTGCGGCCTATAATGGCCACCGCAGTGTTATTGAGACACTTGTTCGACAGGACATTGACATCGATGCCGGCGATGGAGCCGCTGGTACAGCGCTTCATTTTGCTTCGTTTCGGGGGCAGTCATCCATTGTGGAACTTCTCGTCAGCAAAGGAGCAAATGTCAATGCTTTCGGTGTCGAGCAAGGCTATATAGTCAACACTGCAATCAGATCGGGCTCTTCTGAAGCCATTGATCTCATACTGAATGCTGGACCTCAACTCGATTTCGACTATGCGGCGTACGGTGCGCCGTTATCGATTGCAGCGATGACTTGCGATGCGGATGAATTTGTGAAGATGCTACGCAAGCATGAAGAGCTGTGGCAGACGTGTCCCAAAATCCTGGAGCAAGCTCTTATGGATACCTCTGATCACGATCGGCCAGAACATACTCGATCCCTATTGGATACCAACTACGTCTACCCAAATGCGAAGCTCGAATATGCCCTCTTCTCTGCAGCAGAAAAGGGCAATTGGACTTCCTTTGAAATTCTTCTGGAATACACAATCCGTCGAAACTCCCGCGGTAAGGGCGTTGAAATGGGATTTGATGGGGTCTTCCTTCTAGCTGGCACCGCGAGCCCAGAGCGAATCGATCTACTCAAGAAGCTCGAGAGCTTCATACGTGAACAGATCGACCCCCAATCGTATGATCTCGCGCTGCACCAAGCAGTCTTTCTCAAGCACACGAAGACTGCCATGTGGCTCTTGGAGACTTGTCACGAAAGGATGAACTTCATGCACTGGACACCTCAAAGCATCGGTCCATCGGTCTTTACCTCACTCTCACAGGGATTGCTGGACACAAGGGACGCCATCACAATGGCATCTCAGCAGGGCGAGGATGACCTCGTGAAAGCTCTCATAGGCAGGGGTGCAAATCCCGAGGGCAATCTCTTGTGTGCTCTTCACCTTGCTGCGCGAGAGGGTCACATGAAAGTATGCGCCCTCCTGTGCGAAGCGGGCGTTGATGTGAATCGATGGATTGAGCCAAAGAATTCCCTCAGTCTACCAGGCTGTACACCACTTCAGGCGGCTTGTGAGGGAGCACACGCTGATGTTGTCGAGTTACTTCTTGAGAAAAGCGCCGATCCTAACACAGGTGGTGGCACTTTTGACAATCCGATCACTGCTGCGACGCGTATCAAGGCTCCCCGAATCCTTGACCTACTTCTTCAGACCCCAGGAATCAATGTGAACGTGGTCGGAGGCCCTGACCACACAACCCCCTTGATCAACGCGGCAACATACATGTCTGCAGACTCGGTGCAAAAATTGCTCGACAAGGAAGCGGACGTCCATGCACAGACGCTAGGAGGTGAAACCGCGTTGTTGGTCGCTGCTCGCAAGGTCGATGCCAAATGCATTGAGCTCTTGTGTGCAAAATATGGGAAAGTCGATCCCGAGACTCAAGAGATGAGGGCTGCACTTCAGCTCGCCGCGGAAGGGGGAGATGACACTTGCATGCAACTACTAACAAAGAAAATGAACGAGGAAATAGTCAAATTGCAGCAAGACCTCATCGATGCCCAGCAGAATTTGGAAACCGCAATAGAAGCTAATGCACAACTGAGCGCGGAAAGAGATCAATTCCAGCGTGCAGTGGAAGTTCTCCGATTGGAGTCGATCAGAGCGCTGGGACGGTTGGATGAGAGAGGCAGCGCTCCTCCATCGAGTCCCTCTGGGTTACCAGGATACCGGCGGTCGCAAGAAAGCTTGGGATACTCTCCATCGTCCCCAAGATATTCTGACGAAAAAGCGCGACCGCCGGATGAAGGGCCTCTCAGACCGCAAGTGTCTACGAGCTCATTCAGAGAAGAGCCTCACAGACCTTCACCGATATCGCCCGCGACGCCAATGTCGTCGAGACTAACGGTGCCAGTGTACCCGCCGCCACCACCACCAAGGCAACCTCCACCAGACAGCTTCAAAGGCTGGTAGCGTGATCACTGCTTGATTCGATCTTGCAATGATAGTATGTAATGTTCGCCTGCTCAATAGACTTTGGAAATTTTGGTTCTACCCTCAGTACCAGCATCATGAATGGTGGCTGACCTGTCCTGTGGAAGCAATGCTTGAAATTGTGTATGCTTGGCTCAACATGCGAGAGTCCGTTTCGCATATGAGACGCGCTTCCAGAGAATGTGACCATAGTGTGTCAATGGCTCGAGCAAGCATCCCAGTCCATCTTCTTTCCCAGCAACGTCCTTGCGATTCACCAATGCAAGGGTGCTGCGAGTCGGTGCGGTAATGCAACATTGCGATCCTTCACACAACTGCGCTATTTGTTCGCACTAAAGCTGTGCGTCGGTGTCATGCTGCATGAAGATCGAATATGACTTCCTTCATCCCACGCTTCCCCTCTGATAGCGACTATACCCAGGCGGATTGAAAGTTCCGTCATAAACCGGCGGGGGAGTCATGATAGAGTCATCGTCCCTCGCAGGTCGTTCATTGTTAAAATGTCTGACAGGACCAAGCTCGACGACATCCGGAACAGTGTCACCTGCAGAAGAGGGAAGCTGTGCCTCTGCCGAAGCGACCGTCTTGGGACGCAGCTCCTCTTCTCGCTTGCGGAAGTCAAGCACGAAGAGGCGAAACTTAAGAGATGAGTACATCGCGCCTACGAGGACGACGCACCTTGCTAAGTTAGCTCACGTGATCTTACCATGACCTCTCAACTCGCAACTTGAGCGTGTAAAATGGGGAACGTACATGATTCCAAGAGCTATGCTCCGCTCCTGCCAATCGTAACGTGTCTCCAAGCCAAACGCGATAGGCCAGTAGACAGCGAGGACGATATTGACGGCCCACAGCCGTGGTATGGTCATTTGCGAGAGCCACAGCATGCGCGTCTGCCAACTCAAACTGAGGATAAAAATGACCTCGAAGATGGTCAAGACTATCGCAGGGCTGTGGGAGAAAGTCAGCTGATGTGAATACACTCTCTTCAGGGGAGTAATGGGTCGCATGATACACGGTTCTTACAGGAGATGGAGAGGTAGATGGTGGCGGGGACTTACGCGTTACTACGTCCGTCTGGCGAGTAGTCGCGAGAAGCGAATGATGCGATGTTCGTGCAGGCCACGCCAATGCTCGCGACGATCAGGATCGCTCGTTCACGGCCGGAGAAGTCGTTGTGAGGTTGAAGCATGATGGTGGTGGGAGTTTCTTGCTTGCTTGATCTGGTAGGCCGAAGCCCATCTCACGCTTGTGTGGACTTGACGTGCGAACAGAACGAGTTAAGGAGAATGTGAAGAGGTGGAAAGAAGCTTAAATACAAACCATGCGAACGTCGTGCGCGATATACGGCCTCAATTCTGTTTGTGTACCTGAATGTCACGCGCTGTGAAACGATAATAGCTCAAAGCTGATCGAAAGAGGAAAGCTTCCAGAATACTTCCTTCATTGGCCGGGTCCAACATGAACAGGTTCGTCAGGCAATTCAGGCAACACAATATCTGGACGATGAGTACATGTAAGGCGCCCCTCGGCGGACAGCCCTGTGACCTTGCGAGCCCTTGAGCGGTTGGAGCGGAAGGTATAGTCTTGGCTGCAACGCAGCGGTATTTTTGGGCCAAGGGCGGCTTGATGTCATTCCAAAGATGATTTCTCGCAGATGGAGATTCAGGCGTGGTCAGGTGTTGGCTGGATAAGACGGCAAGAATAAGAATCGGGTGGATCTTGCACCCTGGGGACGGGACAAAGTATCCTCAATGCCTCTGCATCTTGATGGGACTATCCAAGTTTTGTAACCCATGTCCTGTATATCCAGTCGCTACGGCAAATGCAACGCATACAATTGTTCCCACATTCAAATGACCTTCATCATAATTTCGCCTTCCCCTTTCCCTTCGCCTTTTCATCTCTGTTCCTCTGCGCCATCTTCAACAAAGCATACATGCTCTCTAACCTCCTCATCTCCAGTCCCTTCTCCCTTGCCATCCTAATTGGCGCTCCCAGGATCACCTCCAGCTCCATTGCTTTCCCTCCTTCCCAATCAGCCCACATACTCGGCCTTGATCCCGACGTATTCCGCTTGGTGCTGTCCAGAATCTTCTCCGCGCTGGCAAACTCCTTCGGCAATGCCTCTCCACACACCTTCGGCGCGGTCTCCAGCACTTCCTTCATGACTCCAAGCAAGTGCCTACTCATCTCCTCATCCGCAGCCATTGCGCCGTTCGCCGTCCCGCCAGACAGGACAGAGCTAGGGTTCATAGCGGCATTAATCGCAATCTTATGCCACCTGAGCAGCTGCAGCTTGCGTGCACTGTATGCCTCTGCATCCTTCACCCCTCCCTCTTTCAAAAGGTGACAGAATTCTTCTGCCTTCTGCATGCCCCGTGGGCCATTCTTCCCTGATCCGTCTGGCTCGAAAGGTCCAACATTTATCCTCGTCCACCTGTTGTGCGCAATGTGTCCATGCTCAGGCTGCGCCGCGCTCACGACCGTCACGCCGCTGAGCACCTCCACTCCCCTGATCGCTGCAAACCGCTTGTAGTAAGGCGCTTCTACGCCAAGACCGTTCTGGATGAGCACCACCCCCGTTCCCTCGGTCACTAGTCCCTCAATGAGCGCCGAATCGTCCGATACATCCGGCAGTGCTTTCGTAGTGATGACGACGTAGTCCCACTTGACACCGCTTTTGCGCGCTGCGTCAGGATTCGGGAAGACCTTGTGTGGGCGCCATGTGAAGCTGCCGTGCGAGGGGGAGGTGATTCTGAAGCCGGACGAGGAGACGGCGGGGTAGTTTGATCTGCAGACGGCGGAGACGAGAGGAGCTGAAGAGGAGGTGGAGAGGGACTTGTTGGAGGCGCGGGCGAGAAGCGCGCCGTAGAAGGCGCCTACGGCACCCGCGCCGAAGATGAGGATTTGTGGTGGGTTCGACATTGGGTTACGAGGCCATGTAAAGGAACCAATATGGGCGAGAGATGCTGTGAGATTAGAAGCTGCTGATGAAGGATGTGCGCTCCAGATGGTAGCTGAATACGAATAACAGTAATTCAAATGGAAATGGAAATGGCGCAAGTCGAACAAAGCATTAATATCGATCTAGCAGAGACATGGATGTTTCTATCCATGTTGCGGAAGAGCTCACGCCATTGCGGGGGCCGAGGTCCATCTCGGAGATCTCTCGGACCACCTAACTTCATCTATCCTCAAGCCAACACCTCCTCACACCTCCTCAATTGGACGCCGCACTCTCTGCCAAGATACGAGCGAGACAACCCACGCCTCCCCAAGATACTGTAAGCTCCTTATTGTAGTATCCTCCCACAATTCTCCTTGCTCCCCATGCACACTCTCGTCCCTTCCATCCCTCCATGAAACAATGTCCCTAACCCTCCGGCCCGCCACACGATCCGACCTCCCCACCCTCGCCGTGATCGCCAACAAAGCCAACGCCCACTCCGCCCTGCACAAGCGCATGACCCCCAGCTCCACCGTGCACCCAGGATCCCACTACCTCTGGCGTCTGCGCATTCTCCGCCTCCGCCTCGCGACGCCCAGCATACGCACCATCGTCGCCACCTCCCCGACAGGCACGATTCTGGGCTTCGCGACATGGTCCATCGAGGGCGCCTCCACGTCTCTGCACCGCGCCTGGACCGCTTCCCATCCCTCTCTGCTATCGTGGGTGGAGAGGCAGCTTCTGAGCGTAGAGCAGACCTACGCGCGTTACGTGACGGACTACGCCACTGATTACCGGTTTCTGGATAGTTTTCTGGCGACTTTCGTAGGTGCTCAGCAGTCGCTGCATCCGCATTGTTTGCGGTGTCATCAGATTGTGGTCGATCCTGCTGTGCAGAGCAAAGGTACGGGGAGGGCGTTGATTGCGTGGGGGAAACGAGTAGCGTGGGAGGAGGGGCTGGTGGTATATTTGGAGAGTAATCTTGAGGCGGTGGGGTTTTATGTTAGGGAGGGGTTTAGGAGGTTGGTGGGGGATATGGTCATCTCCGCAGAGGGAAAGGGAAGGGAGGGCCAGGATGAGCTGAGGCTGCCGGTGTTTGTATTTGAGGGGATGGGGAGGGAGGGACGGTGGCTTGAGAAAGTGGAGGGCGAGGGGAAGAGGTGGAGATGGAAAGAGAGAGTGCTGCGGAAGTAGAGGAACATGGGCGATGCCAGGAACAGTAACGAAATGGATGAATTTAATGATAGAGATGACTACTTTATCACGCGATAACGGGCAGCGTTGTCCTCGATCTACTAGGAAATTCTCGAAATGCGTGCGCACAGTAAGTATCATGTCAAAGGTGCTGGCCGATCGCTCTTACTTGTGGTAGTATCAGCATGCAACTACCAGCGACAACGTCGACGGCGACAGGGAACTCATCCGACGCCTAGTGTCACATTCAAGACACGGTACAGGCATAGTCGTTACGTCTTAATGCCTTGCATTCTTATTCTCGGCCGTCGCAGGCATTCTAGCTGATACTGATCTAATGCTGTACAAGAAACCCCAAACCCGACGCTATGCATACTTTGTCCCCATCTAATGCAGACCATCCCAGCTCCATCCCTTACCGTCATCAACATTCACGAATCTCCCACTCTTCACCTTCTCCCAGCCCATGACTACTGCAAGCGCCCTACACGTCGCCGAGCTAACCGCACACACAACGCGATCACTCTTCCCCAACACCTCGAGGTCAAGGAGATATCCCCGCCCCACCAACTCTCTCATCGCCAGCGCGTTCTCCTCAGCCTTCTTCTCGTCCTCACTCAGTCCCTCGCCTTCGCCGTCCTCTTTGGCCTTGATCTTCCGGATCCGTTCCTCGACTTGCTCTCTATGCTCCTTGGCCGAGCTGAACGTGAGGTGCTTGGCTCTGTTCGGGCGTCCCAATCCCCTGAACAAGGAACTAAAGAAACCGCCCTCCCAGCCTGATACCTGATCAATGTGCTTGACAAAGGCCCCCTTGCGCTCAGGCACTGTCGGGAGCAAGTTGTTTTTACTCGCGAGGACGATGCGTTCCTGCGCACGCTCGAGTCTGAACTTCGTGTCGGCGGTGAGGAAGGCGAGGTCCTTGCTCGTCACGATATCGGGGTCGTCACTGCCGACGTAGATGGTGAGGGGCTCGGACTCGTTGACTTTCTTCATCTTCGTCGGAGATGAGGCAGAGAGGATGTGTCCGCCCAGCACGGCGCCGCCCATGCGACCTCTCGACCTGTCTTCGGGACGAGGGGCAGTGACGCCATCGATGGCGGCGGAGATGAAACGCTCAAGAGGCAAGTAGTCGTTCTGGAACTCGTACTCGAATGGGTGTCGGTCGCCGCGGCGGATGTGGACGCCTACGACTTCTTGGCCGCGGCGCTCGGCTGCGTCCCGGATGCCACGCACACGGTGAGATGCGAACTCACGGTCTTCGCCGTTGAGACCGAACAGGGCTTCGTAGCCGGCACGTGCCATGGTGAAGATGTCGCGCTGGCGGGCGACGCCGGCGTGGTGAGTGCGTTGGAAGTAGTCGTGGAAGGCGAGGCCAAAGTTTTCTCGCAAGGTGGCGGCGGAAACGGCGAGATGAGAGGCGGAGTGGGGGCAGGGGACGATATGTTGTGGTGGAGGCGGCGAGCAGTGCGGCACAGGCGGTGGGGGAAAGTATGTCAAATAGCTGCCGTAGGTCCAGCGGGAGTCGTCGATGAAGAAGGCACGGCCTTCACGTTGTGCGAGGCCGTAGGAGAGCCAGAGGCTGAGAAGAGAAGCACCGAACCCCGCTTCCGAGGTCTCGAGGAGGTAGGTGAGAGATTTCTTGCACATTGGCAGAGTGGCTGTCTCCGGGGTGGCACCGACGATTGTGATCGGTTGGGTGTCCAGGGTTGATGGAAAGATGGCCTTGGCCGCTGAAGATGACGGGTCGACGAAGAGGGGATCCTTGTGGTAGTATTTGTCTGAGATGGTGGATGATGGATCTGACAAGGACAACAGCTTGTTCATAGATGTCGACTTTGAACAGATGTCCTTGTACTGATGTGGTCGGAGAGGAAAGGTAGCATTGGAAGGGATCGAGATGGTCCAGCTCTTGTGACCGCTCTGATCTTGGATAATCAGAGGCTCAGGCTTACCCGGTAATGACGTGCCATCCAGTAACGAGTACCTGCTGAATGAAGGCAGTGTGACGATGTGTAAGGACGAGAGTAGGAGCACTGCTCTCCAGAGGAAGAAGATGCTACATAACACAGCAACGGCGACACCTTGCTTCGATGCCTGTGAGATGACCTTCCGATATAAAGGTTGGCGCCGTTGCGTCTCTTGTGCATGTTTGAGAAGTGGAGAGGGTAGTGCCTCATTGATCGACTTCTCAGGTAGCAGGAGGAACCTGCCTTTCTCTGCCGCGTCGGCATCGGTGACTGATACAGGCGAAACGGCGGCGGATGACTGTGAAGATATGGAAATGGAGAGGTTGTTGGTATTCCGTCGGTCCCTCATGATGGGTAGATCGTGGTGACAAGATGCCACGAGCGAATCACACACTTGCTTGTGAATGTCTTGTCGAGGCCGCTGTGTCCCGAGTTGACGATCGATATCTTTTTTCCAGATGATGAAACAGTTAAGCAGTAGTAGAAGTGAATGAAAATTTCAGACTCGTCTGTTATCGGGTCCCCGTTCGTAGTGTATGCAAGACCAGCTATGCGTCGTATCAAACAGTAGAAGTAATCGTAAAATAGAGTGATGACCAGCCGTCACTTCGCCAGGAAGTGTCTGGTACAGTCCGTCGTGAGAGTCGTGAAAAGAGTCAGATGCAGTCAGATGCACACAGGCCCAGTATAAAAAGATACCGACCCAGCGGCACCACCGTCCTCCAAAGACCCGAAAAGGAAGGCCCAGCAGGGATGGAAAGAGGTCCTCAACCTCGATCGGGCGACAAACTGATCAAGCGGACATGCACGCTACGGGCAACCGGCCTGCGTGGACTGCGGTCCTTTTTTTTCCCTCTTCCTTGATTCGAGGGCCGAGTGACGCGCCTGGCAGTCTTGCGTGGCGGTGCGGTTCGTCCGCCGGCAGCGGAGGGGATGTGGTAGCGTTCGGTCGACAACGCGTGAGACCGTTGGCAGGAATATGCAGATGTCAACGGCGAAGAAGGAAAAATAAAGTGCAATGGACGAATTAGAGAAGTGTAAAGGCTAGTGTACGGGACAAGGTTGAGGTCTAGAGGCCGCAAGTACACCTGCGAGCGTGCTGATCGATGAAGCAGTCCGTCCGTGTGTAGACCTGGTTCTCCTCGTGATTCTCGTCTCGTGCCCAGAGAGTTGGAGCTGGTATTAGGGAAGGCTGAATTGCAACGCCGCCGGTCCAGGCTACTGCCACGGTGGTAGAGTATAATGCTGAATGTAGCACGAAGAAAGGAAGAGATCCGGATGCAAAAAGGACAAGGAAGTAAAAGAAAGGTCACAGAAGGTGTAACAGAATGCAAAGCATGATGGTCGCACGGGCACAGCGCATACGAGACGAGACGAACAGACAAGAGAAGGACGTGGAGAGCCAAAAGGGCAACCCAAAAGGGTAAAAGTGCGACTTGGATATGCGTCGAGGTCCACGCCAGCCTTGTTCGAACCAATCAAACGACGTAACATGGGTCCCTTGAGCTTGATCGTCGAGGGCGTGCATGAGAAGTGCAGGACGTGCAGGATGTGCAAGGACGTGCAGGCCCACGAAACAGCCCATCTTGTTACCTGTGCACTCGTCGACAAGCATCACGCCAGCAAGAGTATGCGTGTGCGTCAAACGAAGTTCGGTCAGGCCAACCCGTGCGAGTACCAACCAGCAAAGGCAGGTCAAGGCCAGGTCGACGCCGCATTACCATACAAATTCACTTCGTGGTTGAAACTCTGGAGACCTCCTCGACCCGAACGAAAAGATGAAACGGCTATCCCGCGAATCCCTTCCCACCAGCCCAGGAAAAAGGGGGGGGGGGGGCGGCGGCACCGTGACGCACGGTCGGGAGGCCAGCCATTCAGCGACAGGGAAGGACGAAAAACACTGGCATGTGCTTGCAAGCTTCCTCTCGTCCTTGATCGGCCCTTGATGGGTCCTTGATGCACTGTGACACCAAGCGTGATGATCAGACGACGGGTCCGACGAAGCTTGTCCCGACGGTCTTTCGTGTCGTGCCTGCGTACATATAGGGCATCAGATAAACGAGCTAAAAGGCTCTCCAGATAGATTACCTGCCTGTTGGATATACACGGCATTCGGGTCAAGCTCAAGCACAAATGGGACGACTGACATAATTGAATGAGGTAGGGGATATTTTTTTATCTTCGGATCTCGGCCGTGTCAGAAAGTCGGCCAGCCAGACATTACATGAGCTTCTTTTGCCTGCATAGGTGAGGCAGTCAACTGAACACACCGCCCCGTCTGACCATGCAACCCATCCCATTCCTTGTCCCAAAAAAAATGCAAGTGTACAACCAGGGTATCAAGTGCCCGCCTCCCAATATCCGTAGCGAAAAGAAGCAGAGTGCTGTAGAAGTAGAAAATCGAGCGATCGCTCCAGACCACATGCAAGTCAGCCAGTCCATCAGATGGCGTCGCCCACGGCCACCTGCATGACCGTCTTGACGCCAAAGAGACCAGGCAGGCCCTCTTCCATCTTCTGCGCAATCATGCCGTCCAGCATCCTAGTCATCTCTTCGAGACTCTTCTCACTCCTGAGCGACTTGCCGCTGTCCATCGGCCTCTCCACCTCGCCGTCCTCAGGAAACCCCGCCTTGCTTGGGCTGAGTATCCCGACCGGCGTGAGTCTTGAGAAGTTGATGCTGCGACTGCCGTTGCTGCTCATGCTGAGCGTGTGCGAATGTCCCTGTCCACTCGGACTGGTGGCAGTGGCCAAATTCCTGCCCTTTGTGACATCGATGCTCAGTCCGTTGCTCAGTCCCAGTCCCTCCCCACGCACGTCCACCATGTCTCTCCTCCTTGCTGCAGACCTGAGTGCATTGCCCATTCTCGCAGCATCGTCCAACCTCTTCTTCAACTCCTCAATCTCCCGATCCTTCTCCGCCACCACATCCTCCCAGCCAGCTGCACCAGCCACACTACTCTTCCTCTTCTTCCCACTACTCGTCCTGCGTGCCTCCAACAACCTCCTCTCAAGCGTAGCAATATACCGATTCTTATCCCTCACATCCGCCTGCAGCGCCCTAATACGCGCAGAAGGACTCGCCTCGCCGCTCTCCCCTTCCAACCCGGCTTCCTCCTCATCGCTCTCCTCAGCCAACGCCTCACCAGCCACGAAACCCAGACCGTGCGCTCTGAGCCCTGTACTCCCCAACGAGAAAGCGCGCTGATACCCCGGCCTCTCAACAATCTCAGTCGCGCTTCCAGAGCGACTAATTTCCGGACTACCCAGCGCCACACCGACCTCATCCGGCGCCGGTGCCCTCCTGTCTCTCACCCGCACATTCACGCCGGCACTCTTGCTACTCAGAATCAAGCGATTCAAATGCCCAATGCGCTCCTTCAGCGCCGTCCGCGCGAGCTGCATCTCCAGCATCTGCGCCTCGTGCCTGTCCGCGCTCTCCTTCTCACGCTCCAACCACTTGCGCTCTTCCTCTTCCGTGCGCTCCGGCTTGATCAGCTCGCGCTGCTCGGCGGTGGCGGACAGAGGCGTGGCGCCGTCGTGGGATGCCCGGTTCTGCTGCTCCAGTTGCTGTCGCAGCTCTTCAATCTCCGTCTTGTACCGGTCTAGCAGGGCTCGCGCCTCGCCCGTCACGCCGGGGATGGACTCGTTGCGTTTGGCGTGCGAGACGATGTTGTTCTTCGCGCGACTAGCGAAGGTGAGCGTGTTGAGCGTTTCGCTGGGCGCGGCCATGGCGTTGAGAGGGCCGAAGGCGCCCATGGGCGAGAGCTGGATGGTGCAGAGGATGGAGATGAGGGCGTTGCCCGAGAGGGCTGAGGAGAGGAGACGAGTGAGTTTGCTGTCCCGGTATGGAAGATGCGATTTGGAAGGAAGAGCGGTAGCGTCGGGTTTTTGTTCAGAGAGGCGTGAGATCACGGTGCCCAAGGTCAAAAGAGACTTGTTGATGTGCGAGCCCTCCTTGCGGCGGTCTTTGTCTTCTGCTGCGCGCTCGGAGCCAGCGAGATCGATGAGGGAGAGAGTTGAGACTAGCACACCCGAAGGAAGGGTAGATGCAGAGTTGGGATCGACGCGAGCGCGGGACTCGACTACAATCTGTACAACGGCGTGAGAGCGTGATGAGCGGGCATTGAACTGTGTGCTGCCTGTACGACGGCAGAGATCGCCCCGCGCAATGACTCGTAGAAGCTGTGTGGGTGATTGCACGATTTCTTCTTTGAGAGGCGTGGCATAGACGCCTCGTTTCGAATCCTCGCGGAGCTTGATCTCTTCCTGCATGCCTGCGCCAGCGCTTGGCGAAAGCAGATCATAGATTTTCTCGTTGTAGATCTCGAGGTAGGATACGCGAAGCAAGAACTCGCGATGCGGTTGTTCACGGATGTAGGAGAAGATGTCGGTGATCGCTAACGGAATGATACCAGGAGAAGCTGCTGTTCCTTGCATCGAGAAGGTCTTGCCGGTAGATGTGCAGCCGTAGGCAAAGACAGTGCCATGATAGCCCTCCATGACCCGCCGTACGAGTCGTTTGGCTGCAGAATCGTAAACTCTGCCATTGTCATCTCCATTCGAAAAGACGTTATCTGCACCAAGTTAGTCTGACGCTGAACAAAACCGCTTTGCGCACTCACCGTAGCGGAACTCGCCCCCTTCTCCACCCTTGTAGTTGATCTGACCACGCTTGTTGTCCACAATCCAATCCGGATTGGCAGTTGTGTCGCTTCCATTGGGTCGCACACGAACGCTGACAACAACGTTACCCTTCATGTCCTTGCCCTCTTTACTGTACTCTTTGCCAAATTTGAGGTTGCTCTCGCTCTTTGTGCTTCGAAGACTGCGAATGCTACCTGCGTCGCTAGGTCTCGACCTGCCCCGTGGCACTGAGGTAGGCGCTATTGCTGGGATCGTCACGGGATCGATATCCTCGAATTGAGTCCCATCCGTAATAGCGGATCCATTGGCTGAAGACGGTCGACTGTCAAGGTC
This sequence comes from Elsinoe perseae, assembly GCA_029448695.1. Taxonomy (NCBI): domain Eukaryota; kingdom Fungi; phylum Ascomycota; class Dothideomycetes; order Myriangiales; family Elsinoaceae; genus Elsinoe; species Elsinoe perseae. Next base: position 92,668 of record JARDAA010000113.1, read on the forward strand.
TGAAGGAATGTTGAGGTGTCTATCAGACTTGCGCGTGCTCGAAGCCACAGATGCGGTTCGCTTGCCCTTGATCGTCGGCAGATTGGATGCTCGGCTGTTCGCGGATTTGGGTGAAGGAGTTGACTCCTTGAGCGGCGCCAGGCTGGGGATTTCAGAGGTTGGAGAGCTTCCTTTTGGCGACCATTCTTTTGGAGATGGAGCTTTCGTAGGTGACTCCACTCTCGAAGGCGGCGATGGAGGGTCTTCTGGTAGCTTAATCTGGCGCAGCAGAGGAGAGCTGGCTTTTCTTCTCATCATCGGCAAACCATTTAAAATTTGCTCACCGAGTAGTGGTCCTTGTCGCAGAAGGGGTGAGCTGGACTTTCGTCGCAGCACTGGCGCTTTGACGCCAGACTCGTCCTGCCGAAGTGCAGGCGATGCCATCAGCTTTGGTAATGGCAGTGATTCCGCCTTCGATGCTCTCCTGGAGGAAAATTCTGGCGCCGGAAAGATAGAGAGCTTGACATGCTGTTGTGACTTCCTCTTCTCCTCAATGACGGAAAGCTTCTTGTGCTCATTGCTTGTTACCGCAAGTGAATTTGACCTTGGCGGGTCCAGTCTCTCCTCCCCAGCACATGCTTCTGCCGACTCTGATGCTCTGCGTTCTTCTATAAGTGACAACTTCTTCTGCTCGTTGCTCGTTACAGCGAGTGAGCTGGATCGCGGCGGGAAGAGGTCATCGCCGTTTTCCGACCTTGTCTTGTTCCCTTCCGCCAGTGTCGCAGGAGAGGTCGATTCGGAGGATTGTGCGAGCGGTGTGTTTGCTTTGGAAGAAGAAGGAAGCGAAGGTGTAGATTCAGGACTAGAAGTTATGCTGCCCAGAGCACCAAATCCTCCCCTTGGTGGCTGGGGAAAAGACCCAATGCTGACAGTCTTTCTGAAGGATCGTCGCCGTACAGGACTCGTCGGACTGTGCGGGCTCGAAGGTGAATCTTTTGTCGGTGAAGCTAGACTTGTGGTCGACTGCACTGCTGGTGCCCTCAGCCTCGCAAGTCCGATCGGTGTTGTCTTTCGCGTCGAGCTCGAAGGTGTGGGAATAGAAGATGTCGGGGTCGGAACGCCCGAGCCAGATGACTCTCGTCTGCTCAGCGACGACTTTGGCGTCTCTGGCAGACGAGACCTTGTCTTGCTGCTTGGTAATGGTGGCAGCGGCATATTTGGAGGTCCAGCTGGTGGAGCAGACGGTATTCGCAGAGGAGGCAGAGATGGTGGACTGGAGACATGATGCATCATGATCAATAACTGGCAAGACCAAACGGTTCCTGACCGTTGCGCCTTTCCCTTTAGCTGCAGCGTGGAACCGCAGGGCTGCAGGTTATTTCGGTCATTGAACGCAACGCTCTCCCGACTCTTGCAGTGTTTGTCCTTTCCCCTAGTTCTCCCTTGTATCTTGTATATTATTGTCCTTCTGGTACCCTTGTAGTTGTCCAGCAACACAAAGCTCTGTCTCAGATTCGAAACCGGGTACAGCTATCGTCAGCCCTCAAAGGGCGTTTGGAGGGCGTCGAGGTCTTCTTGAATTGTCTGGTAGTCTTCCTTTGGTACTTCTTTTGGCTGAAGCTTGCAACGGCGCGGCTGGCGTGAGATTTAAAGTTTACTATCCTGGTCGTTGTCGATCCAAGACATGTGGAAGTGTGTGTGGAGGATAGGAATTCGCTGGTGTCCTCAACATAGGACGAACATTCCTGATAGAGATTCGACTTGTCGTCGGACCAAAACAAGACTTGACCGGCCTTGTCTACCTACAAGAAATGTCGGGAATGATCGTCCTTGGGGGCGTATTTTCATCACACGACTCGACATTCGAGGCCCACCCGTCAAAGCAGCCCGATGCGTGCGGTCAGGCCACTGAATAAATTGCTCGAGCAGCGCATCTGGAGGATCGCCAGGAGCGAAGCATTGTCATTGGATAGAGAAAACCATGCATCATGGAGGCGCTGCGCCATTCACATCGAAGAATTGCCCAAGAATCCCGGCAAAAGCTGTAAATCTTTGTTGGATTGATCGCTAATTGGTCAGGGCTTCCTTTAGCAAAAGCCATCGTTCTGACTCGGACGTGAGGCCGGTCTCTCCCGTCTGGTATTCGTCTTCTCCACCAAGATGCTCTGTCTCATTTGTGGCTTTTCCCAGCGGAGAGGTTCGGCGGCTGCAGATGTGATGGACGATGCTATTGCTTGATAATTATCACAAATCCTCGGAGACTTTGATATTGCCAGACCGCCTTCGCCTGAAGGACCGCGAAAAGTTGCTTGATCCGGGGCTCGTATTCCTTTCGATGGCCAAGAGTCATGTGAATTGCACATCGAGTAAATGACAGGGCTCAGGACCTGGATGATCAGCGAGCGTACCAGATAGAGGATCTTTGGTAACATCAATTACTATGAAGCCAAAGTACTGCGACGACGACGAACCAACAGACCCCGGTGCCGGCCAACGTGATTGTTGATGCATGATGGCCCGAAAGCTCTTTTGCCCGCTCAGAACCACAGTCTGACAGCTTCTTGCCCTGTGCATCATCCATAACGAGGTGAACGACTTCGCGCTAAACTACGCTCGGGCATCAAAATGCGTCACGGTCAATCAAGTATGGAAACACCGTGGACAATCTTCGGTCAGAAAGGCTATGACACCCAGTGATCACCATAACCAACCAAGTAAATGACTCGGAAACAACATGATATAGGAGACGGATGATCTGCATTCGGAGGACTATCTGTCCACTCTGCTGGTACGCTCCAGCTGTTCGTCTCATTTTAGCAAGCACGAGTAGCGTTCGCTTTGGTAGCATCCATTGACTAATTTTTTGACTTTGCTCTTTTAATCTTCGGTCCTTGTGATCTTCGTTGCTGGTATCACTCGTCCTTCATCGCCCCAGGAAATAATCCCCGAAGGTCCTCCCCTCCGATCATCATAGCGAAGATGATGAACGATATCAGTGCACACCATTGGTGGCACCGTTCGACACTCCGTTGGTATGTCCGTTGGTGTGTCCGTTGACGCCATTGGTCTTGTGGCCATTGGCGCTGTCCTTCCTAGCCTGCTCGACGGCGACCTGGTTGGCGACCTTCACGTCGTCGTTGATCAATGACTTGCTGGCAATGTTCTTAGTGACAGCGCCTTCGGCTGGCTTAGCGTTGACGGTATAGCCGGTGTCGGAAGCATCGACGAAGGCTTCCAGACCGGCACCTTGGCGAGGATATTCCTTCATGATCTCCTTGTGCTTGCGAAGGGCAGCGAACATCTCCTCCATGTCGACGTCGTTGAGGAAGACGCACGAGCCGAGAGGCGCGGGAATGGCAGCACGAAGCTTACCGTCACGAGTCTACCAAAATCCGATCAGTACACGAGCTCGGACCACGAGGGCAAGACTATTGTTTCATACCTTCAGAATGGCCTGAGTACCCTTGTCGAGGATCTCCTCGTTGAAATCTGGGTGGTCCATGGACAGGCCAGCGCGGCTGAAAAGTCCGAGGATACGCTTGTGGTCAGCATCGCTGATGAGACCCCTCATGTGGGCGAGAGTTGCAGAGTAGGCCATGTCGATGGAGATGGCGTGGCCGTGACGAAGCGGAACTTCTGGAACCAGCTCGTGGAGTGGTGACCAGCTAATCAAGGTCAGGCTCGACTCTGCAGTGTCTCGTCATATACTCACGTGTGTCCGTAGGCAATGATACGGTCGAGGCCAATCTCGTGGAGGTTAGGCGTCTCGAGCTCCAACATCCTGTGAATACCGGCTCGATTAATCTTATCTGCCGCATCACGGACTTCCTGGGGAGCACCATCGGTACGACCGAAGCCGGTCTCGATGAGCTGCTCGCAGAACTTGTCGAGCAAGTTGAAGGTGTCGAGGTGAGCGCAGGTGGAGATCTTGATCAGCTCTGCGAAACCATTGCGGATCTGAGCGACTGGTAGAGTGCGGAGGAAGCTAAAGTCGAGGAAGGTGTGCATGGGAGCGTGGTAGGCGCCCAGACGGTTCTTGTAATTGCCATAGTTGACGGCGACCTTGATGGACACCGAGGCATCAATCAGACCGATGACGGTGGTGGGGATTCGGATGTAGTTGGTGTTACGACGGTAGGCCGCGCAAGCGAAACTGTACAAGGTTAGTATGACGTTCTCATAACTCTTGGATCACCGCTTAGGATGTATGTGCGGGCCAGAGTGCCTTGAAGTTATCTTTGGCGGTGAATTTGTTTTTACCCAGCAACGTCAGTAACCAATCCACCGCCAACGACCAGAACTGGTTCCTTCCTGAAAACGCCAAACTTGTTCATAGAGTCGACAATGCTCAGGAGGGTTTCAATGGACTTGGCCTTCTCGCCGATCATGGTCTTGTGAATGGAGAGGTCGAGCTTGTAGTGGTCAAAGTACTCTTGCATCTGGGCGCCATAGACATCGAAGATGTTGGCGTCCATGACGGCCAGAGTGCGACCCCATCGCTCGTAGCAGTTGGCGAGCTGGGGGTTCTCCTTGTTGAACACACCGTCGAGGAATGTGAAGTCGTACTCGATCTTCTCATAGCCCTCGACGTGGAAGCCGTTCTTGGTCTCAGCGACCGAAGCCTTGAGGTCAGACATGGTGAGTGAGGGATTGGGGGAGGTCAATTGAGCTTGACCAAGTGTTGAAACTAAGAAGGACGCTCAAGTGTGTGATGAAGTGAGCTGTGAGAGGTGGGTGAGGTTGTGGAAAAAAAACTTTGGACAGAGGAGGGGAGCTCGAGGAGTTTTTACCTTGCCGTCCTCCCACGCTTCACTCTGGACCCGGGCAGGCTCCCGTGCTTGTGGAAGGCGACTACAACGTACGCGATCGGCAACGAGGCTTGTTTGTGCGGCGACCGTCGAATGCAAAGCGGATATTTGCTGAGGAAAGAGCAGGACTATGGCGTCAACGATGTTTGGGTCGGAACAGGAAACGCAGGCCAAAGCTGTCTACCGCGTGGAGCTCTGCGTCAAGACCGGCACGAAGCTAAAGCACGCCCATTGATGCATCCGGACAGATGTTGGCGAGGCACAGATGGCAATGTGAGCAAGAAGGCCCGGGATTGGAGAGAGGACCCACTCGAACGACCGGGAGATATTCCCTGGTGCGAGTGTCAGATCTCGGGAGGATCTCTGGAGACTCTTTTCTCGACGATCCACCAGAGGGAACCAGAGGGACCGTCGTACATGGTGCAATGACCTCAAGCGTGCACATCTCGAAAGCCTCATGACAAGGGGCAAACCAATCGCTGGTTGTGCCACGCCCTCGGCTTCTCAGAAGTTCTTCCAGGGCCTGCAACGTGCTTCCCGATCCCTTGCAGCGACAGCTCTGGAAAACTTGCATTTGCTGGCGTTTGACATGCACATCCAATGCTGATCCGAAAGCCCCGCGTTGCTCAGATCTCAACTCAATCTGCCCGAATTCGCGCTAAGATCTCAGACTTTGGAATGATCAGCAAGACTACCAAACTTTCTTCACCAAGTTCTCGATCCGGTGACAAGGAGATTCTCGTCGACCAATGATGCCAATGGATCTGACGCACGTCTGAGATCAAATACATACCAAGAATAATGCTCACAAGGCGAGCAATGCGGTTCCACAGGCCGATGCACATCTGTGACGAAAGTCGAGCAAGTTCGAAATTTTCCGATCTGGCCCCGCAGTGACGACACAAAGGGTGCAGCAGGACGAGGGGCAGATGGCGACAGAAGTTGGAGCTATGGCCAACTTCCATCCCGCAATTCACCTCAACAAATTGGAGACTCATTGTACCTGCCGCAAACAGGTGGGAGTCTTTCGTGGCACAATCGCTCTGCGGCAAGCCTCATTCTGTGGCACAAGAAGGAATCATCGTGGCAGTACATCCTTGAACAAACTGTTCCAAGGGTTCACCTCGATTCCAGCAAAAGATCTGACAGATCATTCACCTCCATCTTCATCTCACCCCTGCTCTGTACCTTCCGACTGACTCAAGCCCGTGCCGTCGACTGCATCGGATACCTTCCATTCCTCCACGCTTGGAACATTTGTGACGACACCACCTCCTCGATCCGGCACGTCGCTTAACTCGACTGCTACAACGACCTGGTACACATGTCCATAGCGTGACGACGATTAGCTTTAGCCTAGCGAAGTCGGCGGAAGATCCGTGTAAATCATCCTTGTGCGGGAATTTCCATTGAGCTCCAGCATCCACCTCGGAAGAGCTACACGAGGGCGACGCGTCTCCCCAGCTTCAGGTTTGTTTGCACAGCTCTGATTTTTTTTTCAAGATGAGTGATACCAACAAGACCAACGGCTACCAGGCCAAAGAAGAGGTCTTCTTCGATGATGGGCGTGAGATTGAGCTCCTGCACTTCATTTACAATAAGCCGGACTTAGAAGAGATCAGAGACTCGCCGGAGCGAGTACTGCAAGCCATTGACGAGTATGCTCGTACAAAGAAGTACCTCATGAATGTGGGAGAGCAAAAGGGCAAGATTGTGACGGACTTGATTGCCGAGGTCAAACCACAGGTCATGGTGAGCATCAGAGCTCTTTGCGCTCAGGATTCAGCTGACGATAGTTCAGGTTGAGCTTGGAGGTTACATAGGTTACTCGTGTGTGCTTTTTGGCAACGCGGTCAAGCGAGCAGGCGGGAAGAGGTACTACAGTCTTGAGAGAAATCCTGAATTTGCTGCCGTCATTTCCTCACTTGTGGACCTTGCAGGCCTCAGCGACGTGGTCAAGGTCATTGTCGGGTCGAGCGATGTGTCTATCAAGCGACTGCACGCCAAGGGTGTCCTGTCGCACATCGACATGATGTTTCTGGACCACTACAAGCCAGCGTACAAAACCGACCTCAAGCTGTGCGAAGAACTCGGCATTGTGGGACCTGGCTCCGTCTACGCGGCCGACAACGTGATTACTCCCGGAAACCCGCCATACCTCGAATACGTCAGATCTTCGGTGGCAGAGAAGCGCAAGATCGCCGAGTCGGGTGAGCAGGAAACGGGTCCTGACGCCCGGTTCAAGGACAGGACAGCAAAGCAGTACCAGAAGAGACAAGGGGATGAGGTATTGGCTGCGAACAAGGGCAACCCAAATCTCAAGTACGAGAGCAAGCTGCACAATAGCTTTGAGCCGACCGGCGAGCCCGTAAGTACCATGGAGAACGCACAGTGGAGAGACACGCAGCACTGACAAGACAACAGGACGGTGTGGAGGTCACAAGATGTGTCGGAGTCGAGGCATGAGCACCGGTAGTGAGACCTGGACTATCAGGAAAGCGGTCTTGACGTTCAGAGACGAGGCTCACGAAGGCAGGCGCATCAACGGGAGGGTGTGGGGGAGTCCTATAGGACCTCGAGTGGTCGGCGTTTATCCACGATGTGATGACAGCATACTATGGGCGGTGAAAAGTACATAGAGTTCGAAATATACTGTATCAAAGCAGAGACTTTTACGTCGGCCTTTGAGAGGCTATTAAGGAAGTACCAATGATAGAATACTCACCATCAGTAGATATGGAGTCATGGTCCGGTACTTATGATCTTGTATTTCAAGAGCTGAAGATCAGCAGTCTTGCTACTCGTGCCTTGAGAACTCCTGCCTGAAAAAAATTCGTGGTGGTTATTATGACCGTGTGATAGGTATGGTGAAGCCAAAATGTAGAGCTTTTCCGCCGCGAAATTCTGGTAGTTCTACCGCACCTCCCCCCACCACCTGCATTGCATTGCATCTGGCAGTCATGCTCAGCGCTCAATCTAGCCGGCTGGAACACGCCTGGCAGAACATTCAGCTGTTACTCCTGTCGCTGCTGGTAGTACCGATCGCCACGACGCTCGTGTGCTGGAGCTACCTGATCCGATCATTCGCAGGCAACAATTCACCGGAGAAGCATCGCAGGCATGTCAGATCTACAAGGACACCTTATCTAGAGACACGGATAATACTCGTGACTGGAGTGGGCATGACAAAGGGACTCGCGCTGGCTCGTCTCTTCTATGCAGCAGGCCATCATGTCGTTGGCGCTGATTTCGAGTCACCTTATTTTCCAACGGCATGCGGACATGTATCCAAGTCGATCAGAGCATTCTACAAGCTACACAAGCCTGATGGATCCATCGACGGATCTGCTCGTTATGGAGAGTCTCTGCTCAACATCATTAAGAAGGAGAAGGTCGACTTATGGGTCTCTTGCTCCGGTGTCGCCAGCGCTGTGGAGGATGGTCGTGCAAAGGAGATGATCGAGGCCATTACTTCCTGCAAAGCCATTCAGTACGACGTAGCAATGACTTCTATACTGCACGAGAAGCATACCTTTATCGACTTTACCCGGTCCATCGGCTTGCCTGTCCCCGAAACCCACAACATCACCTCTGCAGCCACAGCACTCAAAATCCTATCCAAAGCTCAGGAGAAAGGCATAAAATTCATCATGAAGTACACCGGTACCGACGACGCCTTTCGAGCGAACATGACACTCCTACCACTCTCCACCAACAAGGCTACAGAGAAGCACATCTCACGGTTCCCGATATCCCCATCTCGCCCATGGATCCTCCAGCAATTCATCTCAGGATCAGAGTACTGCACCCATGCCCTCATCATCCGCAACAACGTGGTTGCCTTCGTCGCCTGCCCCTCCTCCGAGCTGCTCATGCACTACATTGCAATACCCTCTACCTCCGTCCTCTCGCAAGCTATGCTCCGCTTCACTCAGGACTTCGTCGAGCAATGCCCGGAAGACTTCACAGGACATTTGAGCTTCGATTTTCTCATCGATGCTGACCAAGCTGCTGCAGCGAATCGTGGGGGTATTGGTGTGTCGGACGTCAATTTGTATCCAATCGAATGCAACCCCCGAGCACATACCGCCGTGGTTCTGTTCAGCGATACACCCGAAATGGTCAGCGAGGGATACATGAAGATCTTTGCCGGACCACCAGAATCTGCCGGCCCGCGATCGAATGGTACCAAACAACCAGTGCCAGTCACGCCAAGGGAGCCGAAGAACTACTACTGGCTGCAACACGATCTGCTCACGCTGGTAGTACTCCCAGTGCTGAGCCTGGTGAAAGCGGATGGTGATAGCTTCAGTGAGGTGCTGGATAAGATTTGGACGTTCCTGGAGCACGTTCTAACTCCCATGTGGAAGGATGGGACGTACGAGCTGTGGGATCCAGCGCCGGTATGGTGGCTGTGGTGCGTGAGCTGGCCCTGGATCTTCGCGAGGTCAGTTGTATATGGGGAGAAATGGAGCAGGGTGAACGTCAGCACCATGAAGGTGTTTGGCTGCTAGGGGTAGAAGGTGGTAGTTAGCAGAATCCGATTGTAGTATACTACCAGAAATAGACTGCGAGCTTTGGAAGGAATATTAATGTCGTCCGTGTCACCATGAGCTGATCCCGTAACTTCCGTAACTACCAGCTTGACAGAAACAGAAACCATGATTACCAGAACGAAGATGTGGGCTCGTCGAATCGCATCTTTGACGTTGCCCATGTCCTCCAAATGGCCGATCTTTATGGGTATGTTCCTAGACTAGCTCGGTGACTACCACGTTCACGACAGCACAGATGGACATGGCCGAAGTACGGGACTACTATAACATTGGCCATGCGAAAGATTCAAGTGATTCGCTGGCATAGCAGAGGATTAATATACTCGGAGGATACAAGGACAGCTTTAGGCCGTCATCTAGTCATGGACTAGAGAAGTATTATGCAGCTCGGCTTCATCTAAAGTGTGCAGTATATTTGCTTAGGGCTGAATGCATGAAGCGAGGTAGTCATACAACTACAGTGGTGGTCCATTACAGGTATCGTACATTGTAAGCTCCGATCAATCAGTCGCTCAGGACCAATACGTCAGAGGGCTTCTACTTCATCGCTTGTAACTTGAACAGATCCAGGCTCCTCGAGGTCCTAGACGGCAACGGCCTCGAACCTCATCGGCCCGATTTGAGGACGTTCCCTGCCGGTCGTCACCATTGCCACCATTGCCACCGTTTCCTGTTCCACGTTGTTGCCTGCGGGGACATGTCAAAGCCTCGATAGTTTCTGGTCTAGGTACACAGTAACGTGTGCCTCCAACGTCGGCGTATCCGCGGCGGTAGGCATCGTTCGCCAGAGCGCCTTGGTTTGACTGTTGCCTACCCGGTAGACATTGACCCCCATCCCGGCAATCGCTAGACGTACCACCGGAGGCCGGCTTGTTACAGTAAGGTGCGCACAAGCATCGAGTCAATACTGCGTTCGGCGCAGCGGAATCGGGACATTTGACGATTTTGGACAGTTTGGTTGTCCCGCCCGGGCATTTGTCTCGTAATTCGCACGATATTGGAATGTAGTCATTGGCACGTTGCCGCCGACTATCTGCTTGGATGGGAACAAATGAGGTCGCTGGCTTGGGACCTGGGATCGAGGGCGTGATTCCGCTGGCAACGAATGAGCCGATGCGAGAGGGTCGGCGCGGAGGCGGATTATCAGGCTGTGATGTTCCACGGCGAGAGAAGCCTCTAGAGCCTGGCACGCAGAGAGCCGGCGAGTCGAAAATCGTGGCAACGTCCAAGTACAACCGGGTGTAGTTTTGCCAATTTTCGAACGTGTAATAGATCCTGCAATCTGCAGCCAGATATTGGTATTGCAAAGGCATCGGATCGTTCTTTCTCATCTGTTCCCGCAGAGAAATCCCAGCATACTGTATGACCACGTCGGTCTCATAATCTACCGGCAGCTGGTCCACGATGGTGTCATCTATGGCACTGGCGATGTCAAAGTCGCCATAGATCTGATCTGAAGTATACTCCGCGGCGCTGCGAGTGCCAGAAGCTGCTTGCATCGGACCCGGCTCTGGTCGACCGCCGGCGACTACTGTGCGTGCGCCGCCATCAGTAACCATCGCCTCAAGGAATATGTTACAGGCCGAAGCGCATTGGCCATCTGTGAGCTACATGTTTCAGCGCTGAGATCAACTCTGGAGGTGTTCGCACTCACAAGAATGATATTTTCAGGTGCGAACGGCGTAGTATAGTTCTGCTCGATAGCGCTGTCCAAGTAACCGAAGGGGGCAAAGCCGGAGAAACTACCGTTTATGAAGAGCGGATCAGACAAATTGAAAGTTTCCTGGATCATCAGCAATCGATCGGATCTCAAAGCGAGCTCGTCCTTACCGTCAAAGTAGATTGACCAGCCTGTGCGGGAGAATACTCATCCCAGTCATTGAAAGTGCGGCCCGTGACCGGGTTGTCTTTGTTGGCGATCATCCATTCAGATCCGGCGAGGGCTTCATAGACGTAATCATCGTCATCATCAATTCGAATTTCGTCGCTCTTCCAGTAGCTGGTGATCACGCTGCCGAGAAGATCTCCATACTGGTGCTTCCGTCGGCGACTACCGGTGAACGGGTCTTCTGTGGGAAAGAACTGGAGCGATGTCAGTCACGATTGCGAATTGAAGGACAGGCAAAACATACCCGCTTGAATGTGTCGATAGCCAGACCAACATCGCCCCCGGTATTTTGTTGAAGATCAATGATGCAACGACTGATCCCCTCAGTGCGTATCCTTTCAAGGAATCGATTGATGGCCGTCTTGAACTCTTCCGTCCCAGAGCTTGCCTGTGCGAAGCTAGGTATACTCAGAACGGCTGTGGAAATACTTGGAAAGATATAGCCAGTCACTACTCCACCCCCTGATGCACCTAGGTTCTCCTGTCCGATGATTGGTGGGGGATATGCATCTGAAAGACCAGTCTCGCTCCAAGAAGGTACAGCTTGGCTCGTGGGCTGGGTGACAGGGAGATCCTCGTTGGTGGAAATTCCGACCGGGTCACCTTCGTCTACATTCGTGTAGCTCGCCGGGTAGAATCCCAGGACGAAGAAGTTGAACATATCTCCGCCAGTCTCCAGAGGACCTGTTGGTCCAGGGCTATAATAATGTGCAAGCCAGGAATATTCTTTGATCGTTCCATCTTCAAACCCAAATCGGATTGTATCACCCGGATAGAACGCCGCCGCGCCTCCAAAAGTCGAGTAATCACCCTGCACATCACGTGCAGGGCTCTCGAAAAGCTGATTCCACTCGGCATGCGGCTCAACGACGCCATTGGTCTGCTTGTTGGCGAACTCTGTTAGATATGCTACGGTATCCAACCCGTCGATGGTGCTGATCGCTGGCGGCCGCTGTCCTTGTCTTGCAGATCGGTAGAGATCGCCTACCGCCTGTCAAAGAAAGCCCAATTACTACAGGAGGGGCACAACTGACCTGCTAGGTAGACTTTGGGTGGTTGAATACCATCTGGACTCACTGAAGCCAGGAACCTCTCGCTGGAGATGGTCAGTGACCCAAATTCGCCCGGCAATCACCAGAAACAAACCTGCTAAAGGTGAACACATTGAAAATCCCACCGAAGACGGCTAAATGGCCATCCTTCGCGTCATATAGCACCCTCTGTAACTCCGATTCGAAGTCGTACTGGTTGACATATTGTCCGCTATCGATTCTCTTCTGAATGTGTGCGAAGCTATCAAAAACGTCCACGCCTGCTTGTTGGTACGCTGCGGGCGGATTGGCCAGAAGGTCTATTGAGGCGTGGAACTGGAGAGTTGTGTTGACGTAACGTAAGAAACGAGTAGCAATGGCAGCGTTGAACGGAACCGTTCGCAGGCAGCCAATCGCTTCCGAGGCGTTGAACCAGCGTGAGGCTGTTCATCTCTTAGTGACGGCATTAGGCTTTGGCTCTTGTTACATACTCCCGTTTGCCTCGCGGACTATGTCGCCGCACGCTGTCGAGGCAGGTCCTGCCGGCCCTGTTAGAGTAACAGCCTGCGGGACAGCGAGCGTGACTCTGATAAGGAGGAACAGAAGAGAAATCAGCATAGCTACGACAGACACAAGCGGAAGCAACAAAGGATCGTCAAGGTATTCGGACCCGTCGCAATAAAAGACTCTGTAATGGCAAGTGAGTCGATCCCAAGAACATAGTGAACGCCACGGCTGAACCTGACGCAAGGCACGGACCGATATACAGAAATAGGGAAGCACTTAGTCTCAATCTTTTGCCTTAGTTTCACTGCTTAGCGTGAGCGAAGCACTTCAGCTGAGCGATGCATTTATCATGCAACCACTGTGGTCATTTGTAGTAATCGAATTAGCGCGACGAGTGCGGACCTGTGATAGGCTGAAGAAGACATGCACTCCAGCTACTCGACTGCCAAGAAAATGATAAGGTTGCAATGCTTTGTAAGGCGTGCTGTCGAGACCGCATCCCTGCACACCGACCGGTCAAGGGATCGACTGCAGTGACAGAGGGTGGGATGTGACCTCTACTTGTTGTAAATCGTATGTGGAGCGGCTGAAAGGCTCAGTTTCTCTGATTGGCTGTAAAGTGTGACGAGCGTGACAGCAAGCACAGACCACTTTATCCACGATGCAGAAGGGTCCAACGCTATTGCTCTTAGCGCTTCATGAGACATCATTCAAGCGACACGTGACATTGTTACCATTGACCGGGAAAGGTAAGCATATGGGTACAGTCGGAAGCCAACAGGGTGCGACCAGAATCTAGGCATTGCTATGCCTCCTTTCCACACGTACGATGCGATTTCTAAACCCTATCGTCAACTAGCATTGACATGGTGATAAAACCTTCGAACCTTCCCACAACCTGTGAGGGTCCCGGAGCTTGTTCTCGGGATTTCCTTGATGAGCTCTTTCCTTACGACTTCCGCGCTCGTCAGGAATACTTGACTCAGCCTGTCCGCTGCTGTCATGTCACGGACGATGTCTTCGAGCTAGACGTCCTACAATCATGGCTGTCCTCGAAAAATCGGTGGCAACTACGCATCTGCGGACAACCGCGGTCAGGCAAGACGACTCTGTGCGCGCAGCTGGCCGCATATTCTTTGCGTATTAAGACAACAGCAGCGAGGCTGGTGGTGCAACTGTATCTTGGGGATCTGGAGGACTCCGCAGTCACAATCCACCATTCAAGTAGGTCAATCACCAAATACACCTATAGCGTGGAGGATTTCCTACTGAGGGCAATCTTTAGACAGATTGCTGAATCCCCTCATTTTAGCGTCCACTATGATGTTGACGGCTGCCCAGCAAGTGAACCTTCACTACGGCACTCATGGACGACTCTCGAGCAGGCGTTGTCGACGACCGTAGACCCTGTAATCATAGTGGATGGTCTCGAGCACATGTCTCGCCATGTACAAGATCAGTTCCTACATATTCTGGATGTTGTGCGTGACTGTGGCATGCGCTCGGCAATCACGCAGGCGCAGCCTTCCAATTCAGTAGCTGAGGTTCGCTACTGCAGCTACATCCTCAGACACCCTGCCCCGGAAGGGTATGAGCCATCCTGTCAAATTTATTGGCGGTGCAATGTTTGCAGAGGTGCCGAGTTCGACGTATGTTTTGCCTGTCGCACTGATGCTGGACTGGGCTGCGAAGATGAGTGAGCCTCAAGCATCTGCTGTGCAGTTCTGATACTAAGCGTTGTACTAGAGCACATAGAGACACATTGTTCGAGCCTTACGACTATCGAGACGTCCCCATTTCATCCCTGGCACATCCCACTGACAAATATGTCAAGAGCGCTCTAAGCCTGACCAACTACAAGAGAACGAGTCTTGGTAGATATCACAATCGATCACACCTGGGTCTTGACAAGCTGGTGGATTCAATAACAGCGAGAGCTTACGACCAAATGTCACAAGCTAATTTAATACTCGGGCGCCTTTTCTCGCGTCAATCGCCGAGAGCGCTATATGAAATTCAGGATGAGCTCCCGGAGGACGAACGAGATTTCTGTGACTTCGTATTACATCGAGCTCGACGTATCGACCCAGACAAATGGGGACTGGCCGAGCTTATGCTCCTCCTCACAGCCGAAGCCGCGAGCCCTTTGAGCTTTGAGGAGATCATCGATGCCGTGCGCTGCCAGGATGGAGTGGAAGCCTCGTCCAGGTTACCTGCAAGCAAGCAAGATGTATTACGAGTCACGCATGGAATTCTTGCCATTGACAGCAATGATGGGGAATACGCTCGGATATCGAGTCAGTCCATGGTAGCATTCATCTCCGATGGGCACGCATTCTTTGCCTCAAGACCTGCTGCTGCAATGGCCGACATTTGCTATCGCTACGTGCAACAGGGCTGGCTTGCAGTCCAGATTCCCGACGACGAATTTTATTCATCCAGGATCTATGGACAACGTCCTCTGCTTGCGCACATGGCGGGTCTCTTCGGTCACTATCTGGCCAAAGGCAAAGAAGCTTGTGAACGTTTGCTTACGGTGTTGCGGAGCCCTACGCTCCTGCATAACCTCATCAGGGCGGGCTGGTACACAGAAAAGGTCGCCTCAGATCTTGGACCAGGTACACCAGCTCTTCACGTTGCAGCTTACTTTGGTGCCGATGAATGCATCCGAGAGCTGATTTTGCATGATCATTATCATGTGAATGCTCAAGAGGGCGTATATGGAGATAGTCCACTTCACCTCGCCAGCCGCAAAGGTAATGCGGCAACGGTCTCGATTTTGCTTTCTTGTGGCGCTTCTAGCACCATGGTCAACAGGAAGAATCAGACACCACTCGAGCTTGCTATCACATATGACAATAGCTACAGCGTCGACTTGATGCTTTCCCACATGTCCAGTCTACCTGACGATATTCTAGCGGAGGTCACTGGTCAGGCTCTACATGCAGTGGCAGCTTGCACAGACGACCGACAAGCTTCACTCCGTGCATTGCTAGCTGTTAGCCATCTCGACTGTAACCTGCGGAACACACGGAATGAGACACCGCTACTGGTGGCAGTCAAAAGGGGAAGCCTACCAGTCGTGAGGCATCTTGTGCAGGTCATGGGTGTAGATGTCATGGCGGCGGATTCCAAAGAGCGTACAGTACTGCACCTAATCTGGACACGTATGACCGACGAAGCTTCAGTCCTGGATATTTGCTCGGAAATTCTGGATGCGATCACTGATCGTCTTCGGGGAACTGGCCAGCTCGGCGCTTTCAATCATCAGGAGTGTAATTACGGACGCACGCCACTGATGGCGGCCATGGTTGCAACGCAGGGACTAGCATCATCTATTGGAAGAGCTCCGCCACTCGCATGCGAGATGCTTGAGACTCTCCTCAAAGTGTCAGATTTGGCGAGAAAGGACAGACTTGGCCGAAATTTGATACACTACGCCGTAGTAGCCAACCTTACGGACATGATAGCATCGTTGGCAGGGAAAGGCATTGATTGCAACAGCCTTGACAGTGCCGGAATGACCCCTCTGCATATCGCCTGCCTTGCTAAGACTACAGAAGCTATCGAAGCACTAGTTCAACTTGATGCAAATCCTTATCACGAGAATTCCGTGGGCGAGACTGCTTGGGACATAGCCCGAGAGAATGGTCTACAGCTGTCGCTATTTGAAAACCACAATTGTCAACATACAGCAGCGCCCACTGACACTTGTCTCGAGCCTATTTGGTCGATCCTCGACACTGGCGACATTCTGCAACTGAAGGAGGTTGCTCGGACTAACAGATCGATAGTAGTCATGAAAGATCCGATAAGTGGCATGAACGCTTTGCATCTGGCGGTGGCCGTGAGTACAGAAGCTCTCCGTCTGCTTCTTGAGACTCGGTTCATCGACCCGAACGATGTGGATGCGTGTGGACTGTCGCCACTGCACTGGCTCGTAAGTGAAGACTTCATTGAGAAAGGTCAGATCTGCCCTCAAGCCGAGATGGAGGCCCGCATCAATCTGCTTTTGACCCACGGGGCCAACATCAATCTCACAACTTTCGAGGACAACACTGCATTAGACATCGCTCTCGCAAGGAAGAGGTTCGATGTGGCAGCATTCTTATTAGACAATAAGGCAGTGATCTCCAACCAGGCCGAACCACTATCTGAGTGGCTTTCCCACGCTATCATGAACGGACAGCTGAGTACAGCTTTCGCCATAATGAAAGCAGGTTTCGGGGTGCACAATCGTTGTGGATCTAAGTTGCCTGTGCAACTCGCCTACCAAAGTAAGGACAAGTATCCTGGAATCCTTGAGTCGATGATGAAATTCACGATTGACGGTATTGCTCAGACCAAGATCAACTCGTGAGCATGCCGATCGGCGCGCTTCATCGATATCGTGGAAGGACCAGTCCGGCTGGTACGATCAAGACGTCGCAGCTTTCGCCATATGGTCGCGTCAATTGATGTGAATTCTACAACGCCACATCTTCTGAAGTGTCTGGCTGAATCCGTCGGACTTATCAACATTCCTTTCCCTGAGTACTGTGGTCCGTAGCCTTCTTCTACGTCTCTGGTCGCGACCAAGAGAAGGCATAATGCAGATATAGTGTCACCATCTTGGCAGTCCGATCCTTCGTCAAAGCATGCCTCGAACGGTCCGATTTGAGCATGCTGGTCCGCCGGATCGACCAGTATCCAACAAAATCCATGTCTAACAAATTGCAAATCCCAAACTGTTCCACTCACTCTCAGTGACCTCCTCTGGTTTCCGTTCACCTCCTTCTCGAGATCGTTTCTGTCCGAAGGATCTATCGCGTGGTCACATATGTCCAGGACGTAGTCTCTAGCTCTTCTCACTCGTCCTGGCATCTCTATCCTGCCGTCCATGCTGGCCCAACTCCAGCTGGGCGCTCTATAGTCCTTGACTCTCCGGCCTTGTCCAATGACTTTCCAACCTAGTTGCTCTTCCAGCATGAAGCGCCACATACCGCTGAGATACTCTTCCCGGCCGAACATGTCGCCTGTGGCACTCTCAATCAGATTGCTTATCCCACGCAAGGCCATGATCTTGTTCTTAGGATTCGTCAGATCGCAGGCACTATACTCAGCCACAGCAGTTATCCAGAATTTCTCCAGCGTGACAGCCCTTCTCTCCTGCCCTGTCAACTCTCGCCTCAGCATCCCGCTAAGCAGAGCCTTCTTCCATTGTGCATCCCTGTCTGGTGACGATGCAAGCTGATGCGGAAGACCTGTCGGAAAGAGCAGTGTGGCGGTCAAATCAGGGCAGGTGAATACCAGGCCTCCATCAACAAAGTGCAACATTCGGGGGGCCAACATCCGCTCCTGAAACACCCAAGCACGCTTGTATAGCTTGCTGCTCAACACTTCATGCCGCCAGTAGTCTTCCCTCATCACCGCAAACACATTGCCTCGCCCAGCATGGCGGTCACCAATTGGGCCACGTATGGTGGGAAGTATTGTTTCTGGCGGCTGCAAGTCACGAAAAAGTCCGCCGTGCGGATCGCGAGAGTCAGCGGCTGCAATATTGAGAAAAGATCGCCCGTAGACATGCTGCATGCGAGGTCCTTCGGTTAGAAAGTCTGCCTCGCTACCTTCTTGGATGATGCAGAGGGCATCGATCCATAGGTAGGAGATGCCAAGTGTACGGGCGAGAGAGATGGTCTGTCGAAATGTAAGGGGTAGCTCACCCCAAGGTATTCGAGTCCGACGAGCTGTAAGGTCGTCTGTGGTGGTGATTGTGAGGCTCTTAGGCAGCTCCTGAGCCGCCTTGTCTAGCTCGATCGAGGGCTCAACTTTGGTACCCCAGCTGTATGAGAGAGTCATGTAGGGTTCGCACTTCGTAAGGCTTTGCGAATCGACGAGGCGAATATCTGGGTCAAGACTTTTGAGGTCGAGAAGCCGCGTGGGCATATTGTCAGGGGTCTGAGCAGCTAGTGTCATGTCAGAACTGTCATCATAGACTCTGAAATGGCATACTCCTATCGTTGAGACCCTTGCACGTTGCGTGATCGTTCCGGCAGCTCTTCAGCCATTTCTTAATTTGCTCCAGAGCCTCTTTACTACCAGTGCATTTGCCATAGACCAGTTCCTCGGTCACCCTGGAGGCTATCCGCTCCATAGGCGGTTGAGCTTGCTTGTGTGGAAATACTGATATCATGATCTGCTTCACATCGATCACTTGATCGAGAGGCGCATCGTACTCCCATACTCTGTAGAGATACAGAATAAAATTGCTCGGAACGGCTTGTTCTCGTAGTGTTCCCTTATAGACAGGAGCCTCTTTGGGTACCTCGGACCATATATTGGGATTCTCTTTGATAGCTGATTGCAGGTCTTCGGCGAGGATGGCACAGATATGACATGTTGTATGCTTGTTGTCTCTCAGCCAAATCGGTGACGCATGATGCGGTGCCGCTGTGAGGGGATAGTCTGAGAGGAAAAAGGACTGAGTGCATCCTTCACAGATCATGGTACTTGAGCTCTGCATGTTGAGGATATGATGCGAGAAGGAATGAAATTCAAAGCGAGATCGTAATTAATCCTGTCGTGCGGCTGAGATATCATAGCGTACTCACTAGCATCAGAAGCTGTCAGCTGGGCGACCGCATGATTCACAAACAGCAAGCCATTTGAAACCGCCATCGAGCAAAGCTGCACACTGCTAGAGGTATGAAGATCGAAAAGCATTGCCTACGAAAACAATGTTGCCCTGGCAGACTTTAAGAAATGCAGCGAACGTGCGCAAGAATTTGGCGGCGGTGTGGAGTCGAGATGGCTCCCTAGTATCACCTATCCTCTTCAAGCATCACTACCGCCTTCCAGATGTGGAATATAATCAACTGGGAGTCGAAAAGCAAGTCAATACATGTTTGCATCGACGTTTGTGCAGATCCAGTACATTAAAACATATTTGGTACCGTTGTGATGGATATTGACCCCCCAACACCTACCTCTCCGCTGCGCCGCAAGCGTACCTTCCACGATCTATCCGACGCCACCTCCTCACTAGCACTTCAGACACCCAATCCAGAAGCGCATGATCCACACTACGGAGACAGCTATTTCTCAAATACAAACGATTCGGATTCGGCGGTCAACCCTTTCGCACTATCAAAGCTGGGAAACGGAGCCACCCAAGGCACAGCTGCGAACCGGTCAGAGCGATCGATATCTCCATCGAAGCGATTACGGGTGCTAGCACATAGGTCTCGACCAGACGCTGTGCAGGAAGATGCGCCACCTTCCCCTTCGCCATTATCAGACAGTCAAACTCGGGATGGTCTAGGCATCACGAATCCTGCTGCTCCTGGTAGTCATGACCATGCAGACAGCGGAACGGACGTGAGCATGGAGACGTCCGGCCCACCCGCGAATCGTTGTTCTTTCAAAGCGACGATTGGCCGGATTATTCCTCTGGACCAATGCAGTATCAGCTTCGATGCCGCAGCGCTGCTCAGAAGCTTCGTCGCCGAAGACGCGATAATCGGTCCGACGGCCAATTGGGCGAATGCAGATTGGGGAAGCGCCGTATTGCTCTACATCACGCCACCATGGAGAGAAGATTTCGGCCGAGGCTCGGGTGGATATGTCAGTCATCTGGATGGCGTTGGGGGGCTAGGTATGGGCTTTGAAGGCTTGTGGTAGGCAGTCTTTACATGGTTCCCATCACATGGAAGTATGTTGACAACTCGAAAGCGTCGCCGTCCATTCTCTCCTCTCGACAACGTCGAAGTCGGCGCAAGCCCTCGCCATCTCCGACCGTCTCGACCTACCGCTTCACATATCGCCACCGTCAACGCACATGCAGGAACTCACCTCCGTGCTCCCAGTGCGTCGCTCGCCTGAAGCTACCTCGTACCTGCTGCAGGCGGCGGCCCACCTCTTGCAAATCGATGCTACCTCACCGGCTTTCTCCGATGGTCTGCTCGTGCTCATAGACCACCAAAGCCACATTCGTCTTGTCTTGCCCATGTCAGAGACGAGAAGTATAGCTGTCACTGCGAGCACAAGCGGGAGTATCAGCGTTGCAAGGAGGAAGGCAATCACTGGTGCGTTGGAGGGTGTATTAAGGGAGGCTCTGACATATCTTGATCAGGAGAAGGAGTGGCTGAGGGGCCAGCGGTAGCAGAGTGCAGGTCATGGCGGAGGCAATGAGGAGGCCGGGGATGTGAGAAGCGACGGTATTGCCACGATCGTGATGTAATGTGGTGGGCAAGCATAAGGTACTGCTACGTAGGTGGTGACAGAAATCATCTCTAGACAATTGGCGTATCAGCCGCGAGTGATGATGATGAACGTTCTCGTATGTTGCGCTGCTACTCCGCTGAAGCAGACACCATTTCACACGAATTCTACCGCCTGCCAGAGTGGCTAATGCCTTCTCTTTGCTCGTGGCTGACTCTCAGCTTTGTTGATGCCTATCAGCGAACCCGCGATCTATTCGAACCGAATTCTTCCTGCAATCAATGCTTGGCCTGGCTCACTTACGCCATACAGCTCGTCACTGATCATTTCTGATGTTCTCGCCGTCTCGGCTTGAGTGATCAGCTTCATCACTGTCTTGAGAAGACCTTGTTTCTCGAGCACCCTCATGATCTCTGCGTGCCTGTCCGTCCAAGCGTGCAGTTACCCTGCCCTTCTTACCGAACTGATTATTGTTAACTGTCTGACCCCTTTCAGTCCCCCCAGCGAGCTCTGCATTTTTAGCCACCAAGATCTTCTCGCGAGCGTGCGCTTATTGCAACTTCTTCTCGAGCGTCTTGACATCGCGCTCGGCTTTGATTAATTCCTGTACGACAATTTCGATCTTCTTGAGCTGGAGCTGGGCGTATCTCTACACCGTGCTCAGCTCTTTCTGAACCTTCGGAAGCTCGGTGTGTGCTGAATCTTCGCCCTTCTTAGCAACTTTGCGGAACTTTGGGCTGAGCGAAACGGTGTCTGAATCGGAAGTCTCAAGAGTCTCGGGGATCCTTTGACGCGGCATGTCGTCGAATGAAACTTGTCTGACTACGGTATGAAGTGGCAAGTGGCAAGAATGAGATGTTCTTAGTCGATGTGGTGAAGTAAAGTAGGAGGAAGCGTGAGCTAGAAATCACGAGACTGAAGTTGTCATACACTCGAGCAAAGATTCGCACGTGCTCGCTTCAATGTGACCAGCATGTAATATTTGCACATGCGAGGTTCAGGGGTATCATGAGAGTAGGACCACCACAACATGAACAAAGCCGTCAGCGTAAGCAGCTGCCCTACCCAACTCCTCCAGTCCAGCATTCATCGGCACCACCGCACCGTGAAGTACAGGTACTGCCAAAACAGGATTTCTCCTACTGGGAAAGACGGTGGGGAGAAGCTCATTGAGCGCCATGCCCAGCGTAGTGATCTGCTTCGCTATGGTCGGAGCAACCAATCCTTGAACCACTCTCACGCTTCCAGCTTGTATCTTCTGTGTCTCATTCTCCTCCCTGCCAGCACTTGGCTCCTGCTCTTCAGGTATTGCTGCCGGCGCATCGGGGTGTGGCGCAGAAGTAGGAAGGTAGATCTTGACCGGGACGTTGCGGAGACTCTGACCTGGCGGATTGAGAAGCTTCGTGTAGACGGTGTTATACAGCGCCAGATCGTGCATCTCTACGGCCTTCCAGAGTGAAGATGAATCTTGCTTCGACAGGGACATGACTGCTTTCGCGCTGCCATTGCGAATAAAGTCCGACTCTTTCACGGCATTGATGAAGGCATCTCGTAGCACTCGGAAGTCGGGATCAAGAGGAAAGAGAAGCTCGGTAGGATGCGCAGTGTAGTGCAGAGTCAGCCGCCAGGGAAGAGGCAGGGCACCGGGCAGTATAACGGTAAGAGTAGTGGGCGACGTACTCTGCGGCTCGAGTCCTGCGGGTAAAGCTCCTGAGAAGAGATCGTACAGGAGACCGAGAGGATAGTGCCATTTCAACGGAAGGCCGTCGAAAGATAGCCAGGCATCGTGCGGCGCGATCTCGGGATTGATCAGCGACGAACGAAAGAAGGCATGGAGTCGCAAGAGGAGATGTGGGAGGTAGGATAGTCGCGGTAGCTGAACCTGCGAGGATCAGCACGACGTCGCGTACATTTTGCAGTCGACTGTACTAAATACGGATCACTACGATCGTACGACGTGCAGTCTGCTGCCGCTAGACGAATCTCTAAAGGAAGAGAACCATCCCAGATGCGCTTTTGGAGAGCTGGGAGCTCTGATTGTGCAATGGGCCCCATTACCGATTGGCCCTGCTTTCGAGCAATTTGGGAAGAGTACGATGCCTCATGATGCTGCGTCAATCACAGACCGTGCTCACGGACAAAAATAGACGTAGCACGATGGGCAGAGGTGTTTGCAGTTGTTGATTAGAAGTTCATGTGTTGGCGATGAACCTCGCCTAAACTTGCCATAGATCTGGCCATAGCTACTAGGCTTGAACTCCTGTATCGCACACAATCAATGCAGCATACGACGATAGACTATCATGTCCACGTGACCTTTTTCTTCGTCAGACCTGCAACGAGATCTTCCAGCTCGTCACGCTTCCTCTTTCGTTCTGTTACTGCATTCTCGTCATCGTCGTCCTCATCAGCCATGTCTTTATCCGCCATCGAATCCTCCCACGTCTTCGGCTGCCAACATCTGATAGTCCCATCGGTGTGCGCTGAGAAGAGCTCGACATTGTGTGCCCTCCAGGTGAGACCGGTGGTTCTGTTTTGCACATTTCGTGAACCTGATCCAGCGTTGACCGTCGTATGAGATGCTGTGTATGATGGCGTTCTAAGACGAGACAACAGCTTTCCAGTGTGAAGCTCAAAGACCAAGATCTCCCGCGGATTGGGGTAGACAAGCAGCTCTCGTCCCTTGCCAGTCAAATGGCTTGGTGTGACTAGCGGAATCAGTGAAGAGCTATGAGCATTCTTCAGCGATGGTCCAAAGTTCACCAGAGTGTTCTCCCCGGTTGCGGCGTCCCATACTCGAACTGTATCGTCGTGGCCGTTGGTAACGATGTGATCCCCTGCTTCGTTCCAAAGGACGCCATTGACTAAAGCACTGTGAGCCTTGCCTCGTTCTCGCTTATGATAATCCACGCCCATCCCAGCCATGCCTACAATCCCAATGCTGTCGTCCATGTTGAGAACACCAAGACTGCTTGCACTGCGTCGTATGTCCCAGATCCGCACAGCCCCGTCAGTCCCTCCGCTAACAAGGATATGCTCTCGTTTGGGATGCCACGCGACACCCATTACAGCGCCACCGTGACCGGCCAGTGAATGAGTGCTTGCTCCGGACTTAAGATCAACCAACCGGACCGCAGGATGCTGGGTGGCACAAGCCACGAGCAAGTGTGATGCCACCGGTGAGAGAGCATGGTGATATACCACAGATGCTAGATCGAATGAAGCAGAGCAGACCAACGTCTCCGACGAGTACAATCTCAGCGAGTGATCGTAGCCACTCGATAGGAAAGCATTCGAGTCGAAAGGGTAGTAGGATAAATGCGTGATTCCATAGCTGTGCAATTTGGAATCTCTGTAACACATCTTAGTCCTCGAATCAATATCGGTGAAAAAGAGAACCTACTTTTCCACATAACCTATTGGCCGATATATCCTGTCCCTACCGTGTCCAATTTTAGGACTTTCCAGGTCCCACATCGCTATAGATGAGTCCGCTCCGCCAGAAAGAAGACTGGCAATCGTTAGTGCACCACTCATGTAGCACTGGTCTGCAAGCTTACTATCTGCCTTCGAATTTGTCAATGACAATACTATTCACCCCTGCCGGATGGGCGACATTCTTGCGCTTCAGGTCGACATCCTCCTCATTGTTACTCCCAGGTCCCAAGCGCGCGTCGCCGTCTTTCTTGTAAGTGAGCTTCACATGGTCGGCACCGTGCAGGGAATGTACAAGTCGATTAGTCTGTGCCCTTGCTAAAGACTGATGGCCTATCGAGCCAAGCGCCCGACTGAAGAGGAAGTTGTTCATTCATTCGTCTTTCGAGGCTGTCGCTCATCATTATATCTCGAAGGAGCCAGAGCACGAGAACGATCTATCATATGTGTACTCTGTCGCGTACTTGACGAGGATCAATGTAAGAAATCAAGAGGAGGTGAACCAGCCTTGGCACTTCTGTAACAGGTTCTCTAACCCGCCATCGACCTTTTGTATCTTTTCAAATCAACATCAAAATGTGATAAACACTTAGTCTAAGCTGCCTACATCTGTAAATATGTCGCGCAAGCGTTCTCGTGACGAAACTGTGCCTCCCACTGCTCGCCGGGAGAAATCACCCCGCCGAGTCGCCACTCTCTTCGACGCTGTTGCTGGTAGGAACCTATGCTCATCAACTTCCTGGACTCATCACTGACTTCGTACAGGTCGTGTAGGCTATGAGTCCTTCCTTGCAGAGTTTCCGAGTGGTACGAAGAACACCAGCGGTACCCATCAACCGGTACCGCCCGACGAGGTCTTGTTTCGCCGAAAAGGTGCGCCGCCACGCTACGAGGAGACGGACACATACTTTGCTTCCTCGTGCTTAGGTCTCGATGCACAAAAGTTGCCGGACTCGGATCTGCTGAAAGCCATCCACGCTTACGCTTCGGACTTCTACGCCGCCACACCCTTGAAAGGAAAGTGGGACTGGCGGAGTATGGATGAGACGGCATTGCTTGCATTCGGCATTCTGATCGAGGAAGCTATGAAAGCGCGTATTGGGGATACAGGTGATCTGGCTTTCGTTGAGGGTGATGGCGACGAGAACGGTGTGAAAGGGCCAGGCTTTTGGGATGGGAAGACATGGAGGCGGCGTGTCATTCCAAGAGAGGGCACAGGGATCAAAGGCAAACAAAAAATGAGACATTCAGAGGTTGCAGAGTCTTGAGATGCACTTCCGAGTCATCCCTCAGAGGACCATGTATCAAGGTTTTTTCATGAGGGCCACTGGGACAGCCCTCAAGCAGAGGGTCTGAAACGACATCGGGCCCACGCAAAATACCGTCAGTGGCAGGACCGCTGTGTACATCCTGACGATCGCGTGTGCCAATGTATCGCGCTTCGCGAGACGCCCAGCGAGGCCATCATATCAGTCAGTGCTTGTGTAACGTGAACCTCTCCAGCGAGTCGTTCTTGGAAGCGCTGCACTGCGCCTAGACCGAGACAAGATACAGCCACAGCGAACGAATCTGTGAAGCAAGATGTTCGACATTCTCTCATAACAATCATATCGATCCGCACCGCATTGCACTCATTATTCTTATACTTAGAAGACATGACTGTCCCCGACGGAGACTCTAGCTCCGACGTCATATCAATCACTGTTGACAAGACTGGCATTGGGAGGAAATCCTGTTGCAGGGCTGTGATGAATTCGAGGCAGAGTATCTGGTCGCAGGGAAGGCCAAGATCAGGGAGGCCATGGAGAAGATGGATTGTTTCGGGTATGAACTGTCCGGCAAAGACATACCCGCCATAACACTGTGAAGAAATCAAGTGCTTGGAGTTGATTGGTTTAAGCTAGTCCATCGTATTGATGGATAGGTGAATGGAACGTAGAATTGTACAGCAGATAGCCGTTTATGGTCCCAACACAAAGCCACCTGTTCTCAAGCCGTCCTCGCCGCTACCTCTGCCATTCCATGCTACTACTTCATCAAGGCACCTTCTCCGCTTCCTCCAGCAGCTGCTCGACCGAGAACGTCTCATTCCCCTTCGTAAACTGCCCGAGCAAATGCCGTCGCGGACTCTCCTCACCTTGTCCGTAGAACTTCGTCAACATCATCACCAGCAATTGTCCCTCCTCAACCGTCAAATCGCGGTCAGGCAAAACATTTCCTTCCACCAGCACGACTCCTTTGTCCTCCACCAAATCTAGATGATGCGTCACCGTCGTATGCGGCTGCGCAAACTCGCCCCTGAGCTTGAACTCAGCCAAATTCGTAAACAGCACCGTGGCAGTCGTATCCGATGGGAACGTCCACTGTAGGAAGTGCAACTCAGCGCCTTGCCCTTCTCGTGGGATGGGAAGGATGAATTGCGGGTTCTTCTTGGCTGTCTGTACGATCTGTCGGAAGACTTTGGCTTTGACTACGCCACAAAGTGACCGTGGATTATTGGCGTGCCGGAGGCGCCAGAGTGTTTCGAGCTCCTTTTCAGGCAAATCTCGGAATTTGTCGACGTCGATGTATGATGAGAGGGTCTTGATGCCGGCTTTGGACTCTGAGGTGTATTGGGCTGCTGCCGAAGGGCCCTGTGGCGTAGGAGGTGGCGGAGGCTGAAAGGGGATATTGGTCTTGTTACTGTTCAATTGGGCTGACTGGGCTGGAGCATTTGTGCCGGACACTGTTGCTTTCGTTCGTAGATTCGTGATCTTTTCTGAATATGCTTCCTTGAGAGAGTCTATGCTTTCATGACCTTCTCTACAAATCATCAGCTCCGTCAACTGACCAAATGATCATCCTGCTCACTGTTTCGCTTTCCGATCTAGCTTGTCTTTGTACTTGTCTAACATTTTATTCTCTGGTTTGGCATGACTAGCGAGAAATCGGATATCATGGACTTGTGCATGACGGCGTTGTTGGTGGAAAAACGAGGTCACCCGCGACCCTAGCAGCCTTTCGGCTATTCTCACAGAAGATCTTCGCATAATTTCGAAGGAGATGCAGGTGTTTTGATGCACTTCAACTATACCATTGCCGCTACTGAAGGTTTCTTGCCGCCGGAGATACCGGGCCTAGCGCCTCTTGCTGCGACCTCAGATCACGAAAATGCCTCGGCATAAGACCTTTCCCCAGATTCAACGTCACTCCGATCTGTGAGAGGGCGGCATACATAGCCGCGGGGAAGCGGAGCGAGGCTTGTGCAGGTATTTCGTTCCAACCTATCTTTATTTCCTCCTTTGTGTTCTGCAATTTGATCCTATCTTCTTTTCATAGACTACATCATGCCCGCTAAATCGTTGTACCCTCTGATTGACATTCCCGACATTTCACTATGGGACTTCTTGTTCGAGAGGAAGGACAAGCCGTTCCCGGATGATAAGGGTAAGGACTTCATCTTCTGCAGCGTTCGAGAGGAGGCGCTGACTGCTTCAAGTCATCTTCAAGGATGCCTACACTCAGAGGACATACACTGCGGGGCAGGTGAAGAGCACAGCGATTGACTTCGCAAAGGGATTGAAGGCATTGTTTGACTGGAGGAAGGGAGATGTGCTCGGCTTGTTCTCCCCGAACAACATTGATGTGCCTCCTGTGATGTGGGGTACGCTCTGGACAGGAGGCATCGTCTCGCCCGCAAATCCAGGATATTCTGCCGACGAGCTTGCATTCCAGCTGAAGGATTCCGGGGCAAAGGCGTTGGTCACACAATGGGCTCTACTCGCGACTGCAAAGAAGGCGGCGCAAAAGGTCGGCATACCAGAGGAGAACATCATTTTGATCGGCGACCAACGGGATCCGGATGGTCGCTTCAAGCACTTCACCTCTGTCAGGAACATCAGTGGTGCAACGCGGTATAGAAAAGCGAAGATCAATCCCTCAAAGGACCTGGCCTTTCTGGCATACTCTAGTGGCACCACTGGATTGCCTAAGGGTGTACGTGACGCTTTCACTGAGTTCATCCGTCTCATGCTGACGTGACTGGCAGGTCATGCTCTCCCACACGAACATCGTTGCCAACACCCTACAAATAGGAGCTGGAGAGGCGGGTAATCTGACCGTTAAAGACTCGATCATTGCGTTCTTGCCATTCTTCCATATCTACGGACTCACCGTCATCCTACACCAATCCATGCACAAAGGCTTCCTAGTCTCGGTAATGCCCAAATTCGACATTGAAGATTTTTGTAAATTTATACAACGAGATAAGATCACGTTTGCCTATGTCGCACCACCTGTTGTGCTACTCCTGGCAAAGCATCCAGTGGTTGAGAAGTACGATCTGTCTTCTCTGCGAATGATGAATTCTGGCGCTGCACCACTGACCAAAGACCTGGTGGATGCTGTACACACTCGGAAGAAGCTGAAGGTCAAACAAGGTTATGGCCTGTCCGAGACTTCGCCCACCACGCATACTCAACCGTGGTCAGAATGGTACGACACGATCGGATCAGTCGGCAAACTGCTACCGAACATGACCGCCAAGTACATGTCGCCCGAAGAGAAGGAGGTGCCTGTCGGCGAGGTCGGCGAGCTATGGATGGCTGGACCAAACATCTTCCTTGGCTACCTCAACAACCCTGAAGGTACCAAGAACGCTCTCACGGATGATGGCTACTTCAAGACTGGCGACATCGGTTACCAAGATAAGAACGGCAACTTCTACATCACAGATCGAGTCAAGGAGTTGATCAAGTACAAGGGCTTCCAAGTGCCACCTGCGGAGCTTGAAGGATATCTTGCTGCGCACGAGAAGATCGACGATGTTGCGGTAATTGGCATCTACAGGGACGATCTGGCCACTGAAGTACCTCGAGCCTATGTAGTCCCAAAGAAGGGCATTGAAGCAGGTCCAAAACTCGAGGCTGAAATTGTTGACTGGATCGGCAAGAAGGTCGCAAATCACAAGAAACTTAGAGGCGGCGTACGCTTTATCGATGAAGTACCTAAGAGCGTCAGTGGGAAGATCCTTCGGCGTGTGTTGAAGCAAAGAGCGGAGGAAGAGGAGAAGAAGGGCCCCAAGGCCAAATTGTAATTGCAGTATGTGCACAGTCATCTATTCAATATATCGACAAGATGTTTATCATGCTTGATGGGTATCATAGAACTCTAGTAACAGACAATCCTTTGCCTGCTGCGGCGCCGGTGAATGAGATGAACTGGCCTGATTGCAGTCTTTTCGTCCATTTGTTGGATTCGTATCGTGCAAGGAACATGGACATTCGCACTGTACACCCGTCATTTGACCCTGTCGTGTCTTCAGTCCATGTGTGCCGACCGAACGACCAATTGAGTATATAGCGCCCGATGCTGTCATCTGCATCGCCATTCTTGAGGCCTATCGGTGGTTTCTTCGAATGTACGATGGCTTTTATCCGGAAGACTTCATCCTTTGGTGCTCTCTTCAACAATTCGTCCAGCTTCTGGACATCGACATCGTCCTCTCCACACCCCTGCAGCGTCACACTCAAGCACTCCATCTCTTCATTGTGATCGTGCTGACCCTTCTCATGAGCGTGTCCCTCGTCCTCCACCAACCCTTTCACCATCTTCCCGTCCAGCCCAAACAGCAGCTCCACATTCACCCAGCCCCGATCACTCTTGACGTTCGGTGTCTCGACATCCAAGTCTCCCAGTCTATCCAGTACCCTGTCTAGCTTATCCTCGCCTGCCTCCTCCCACTTATTCAACACGATCAGATCAGTCTGCTTAGCCTGCAACTTTGCCGTGTAGCTCGTACTGCTGTACCCCTCCCAGTTCATGACATCAATCACACTGATGACACCATCGAGCGTGAATTTTCCCGTCTCACTTGCCAATCTATTGATCTCCACCACCAATTTTATCGGCTCTGCAGAACCACTCGTTTCGATCACGACCCGGTCTGGGTTGTCATGCAGCAGTTCCTCCAGTGCAGAGCCCAACTGGCCAACATTCGTACAGCAGATGCAGGAGCCGAGGAGTTCGCGGCTGGAAGAAAGCTCAGCAGAGGATGCTAGGGCAGAGTCTACCGCTAAGTCTCCGATTTCATTCTTGATCATGGACAGACGGTAGGAGGGGTCGAGCTTGCGGAGTTGCGGGAGCAGATTGAGAAGCAGGGTGGTTTTGCCTGTCCCGATGAAACCAGTGAGAACGGTGATCGGAATTGGTGTCTTGGTTGCCATGATTGTGTCCCCGGATAGGATTCCAACAGAGTGCTACTTGTGAAGTGGTCGTCGGAGTGCCCGGCCAAGAACAAAAAGTCAATTGCTTGCTGACCCCTCCAATCGTGGCGTCCGATCTGTGGCTCTGTGGCGGTGCGATGCTCCTCCTGCGTAATGACGTCAGGGCTCCGATCGTCACGACATGCTCACTGCTCCACTAACTTGACAGCTCGCGTGCCTGGTTTTGAAGCTGCATTTTCCCGTTTCGAGACAGCCAAGTGTTGCGCAAACACGCCGTGCCATTCAAAGATAAGTATCGGGTCCGTTCACTTTAGATTCTTCTCATTTCAACAATTCAGAGTAAAGAAATGTGAGTGCCGTCTCTTTGCCTCTGCCTTCTTTGATTGACTAGAACAGCCCAATCTTCTAATCAACAACACTACAAAATAACAAACATGGACTTCGTCAAGAATCTCGCCAGCGGCTCCAACAACCAGGGAGGCCAGCAGCAGCAGAGCTCAGGCTCCTCCGAGCAGAAGCAGGGCGGCGGTTTCCTTGGCGGCATTGGCGACAAGCTCAACTCCGCTGCTGGAGGAGGCAGGGAGTCCGAGAAGAACGAAGACATGCTCGACAAGGTCAGGGCCTTCACTTGGAGCACCAATGACACAAGCTGATCAGTATAGGGTGTCGACTTCGTCCAAGAGAAGTTTATGGGCCAGGGTCCTCAAGACAACGAGTGAGCATCTACTCACTGTAGTGCACTGTATAAGACTGAACTGTTCACAGGAGCGCCGTCGAGCAGGCCAAGGACGAGCAGATCAGTGACTTCATTCGCGGCCGTAAGTGGTGCACATTCCGTAAGCATAGCTCCGAAACTGACAAGATTCTGCAGAATACAAGAGCACCACCGGCAGCGACATTCCCGTCAAGGACAAGGAGACTCGTCTGGGCTAGAGAGCCAAGGGCACAGAAGGCTCGGTCATGATCACTGCGTATAGCAGTCATTGACCGGGGCTAGTCAGGGGAAGTAGTAACCTACGGCGAAACAAACACGCCTATCATGGTCTATATGAATCTATGAATTAGCATGATGCTGCTCAAACCCATCCAAGTTCTTTAAAATTCTCCTCTTCACATCGTGTCCCGCAAATACCATTCCAGCGGCTTGCCTGCTCAACGCAACGATCTCCTCTCTGCTCAATTCAAAGTGCTCCATGACCAACGCATACTCATTACTCAACTCGCTCTCAAATATACCCACGTCATCCGTCTGCAAAGTGTCAGCTCGTACTCCGATCCTCATTCTGTATACTAACGCCCAACGCCACCTCGTTCCCCTCTCCTCCCCACCAACCCCCGAAATGATGCCCCCCATAACCGCCCCCACTCATCCCAGCAAGGACGTTACAACTCAAGCACAACTCGAGTCCACACATCCTTCTCTTCACCTCCTCCTTCACCCTCTCCGACAGGCAAATGACATGACCCAACCTCTCCGGTCCCCACGCTAACAACTCCATCAACTCATCCTCCACCCACTCCCCGTGCACCTCACCAAAATGCACCGTGACCTTCAAACCCGCCCCTTTTGCCCGCGCAAATTCCTCATGAAAGACCCTCACGTCGCCCCTCGTCGGATCACCACATAAATCCAACCCCACCACCCCTTCCGCCATGAAGCGCACAGCGAGATCCACCGTCTCGGCGGCCTCAGAGACAGAGTTGCGACGATCAACGGACAAGATGAGGTACACGTGCATCCCGTCCACATGGGCGCCGTTCCATGCCGTGATGTGCTCGAGCAGGAGCTGCACGTAGGCGGCTTTGCTCAGGCCTGCAGTGGCGCGGGGCGTGGTGCGGAGCTCGAGGTGGACTACGCCATCGGAGGCGAAGGAGACGAGCACGGAGCGTAGGGCGGTGGTGATGTCGAGTGGCGTGGTGAGGAGGTGGTAGAGGTTCGTGGAGAAGATGGGAAAGAAGCTTCGGGGTCATGTTAATGCGGCGCCCGGTTTGGTAGGGAACAGGGATGCTGGAATAGACAGACAACAAGTGATGTTTCAGGAGGACAGATGGAATTGGGCATAGCAGGGGGAAACTCACGTGGTGATGTTCACTCCATTCGCTGCTGGTGGGATGGCGGTTAAGGGGTCGTCAAGGGCGTTCTCGGCCGTCAATTCGCCAGCTTCTTTCTTGCGTAGCCATATCTCGTGAAGAGTCTGTCTGCTAATAGAGCCTGTAAAATGCGCATGCAGTTCGACCTTTGGAAGTGCTTTGCAGAACGCTCGGTCTGCTTGGGAGAGGTTGCCCATCGGTGAGCGAAAGAGCTACACACCCATAGTGGCGAAGAAAAAGTCTGAGCCAAGCCCTCATCCAGATCACCATGTATGTATGGTATAATAGTGAAGTCGATCATGTCTTTCATTTGCATCTGCCTCAGCAGATTATTCTATATGTGCACTCTTTGAACGCCCAAACGTGCAAGGCTCACTGCATAAGCCTACCAGCCCTCCACAGCATTAGACTGGTCCCATCCATTGCCTCATTCCAATCATGCCTCATCAACACCGTCTGGCTTCGCACCCTCGCTTTCTGGCGCATCGGCCATCTCCTGATCAGCGGGAGTCTTCGACGCTTCCTCGGCCTTCTTCTTCTCTTCTTCGGCCTTCTTGCGGGCGTCCTCCTCAGCGCGCTTCTTTGCGGCTGCCTCTTCTTGTGCCTTGAGCACGGCCTGTCGCTCCTCCTCGACCTTGTCGTTGTATCGTTGTACGATTGGCCCAGCTGTCGACCTGATCTCCTCGATCTTCGAAACGTAGACTGCCTTGGTGGCATCCTCGCCTTCGTCGTACAACCAGTCCTGTATCATGTTAGTCGAGAGCGTATGTGATAGGTAGTAGAGCCAACTTACCTCGGCCTGCTCAAGCTTCGAGCGAACCTTCTCCTTCTCGGCATCGCTGGCGAATTCGGCGTAGACGTCGTCAATCTTGCCTCTGAGCTCGTAGATGTAAGACTCGAGCTCGTTCTTCTTGTCCTCGGTGTCGGCGACGAGCTTGTCCTCCATGATCATCTGACCTTCCTGCTCGGAGAACCTGCTGACGAGAGACGGATCCAAAGATGCTGTGCCTGCGGACAGCGGAAGCTCGCCTTTCCGGACTTGCTTCTTGACCTTTCTCGTCTTTGGCTTGTCGTCGATTTCCATGGCCTGTGGCGAGTCAGTTTTGTTGCCCATCTTTGCACGTTTGTAAGCGCGATGGGCAGAATCAGAAGAAGCAGGTACTTCGTGAACAGATGAGGTGGCGATCAGTGAAGGACTTACATCTCCGTCCTTCTTCTCGCCTTCCTCAGGAACAGGCTCTTCCACCTCCTCATCCTCCACATAGTAGCCCTGCTCGACGTTGAGAATACCGTGCAAATTGAGGCGAGCCTTGAGCTTGCAGATCATGAAGTCTTCAGGACCTTCTGCCCTGACGCCCTTGACGCTAAATCGGCCAATCCAGGGGTTGATCTTGCCAGGGAGCATATCGGGCTTTGCGTATTTAGCCTCAAGGTCGAAAGGTTGCCGGCGGTAGAAGGTGAGAATCTTGGTTGATGGCATGACGTTGCCACGGTTGAAGACCGTCAGACTAGTGTCCTCATCGGGGATGTCCGCGCTCTTCTCCCAGGTGAATTCGATGGGATAGTTGACAATGTCGTGAATGGAGAAATCTCTGACCCTGAACACGGGAGATAAAATGGCGCACGAGAAAGCGCAACCCCGAGCGATTGCCTCATCGGCATTGAGTGTGAAGCTGAGCTGCTTGTTGAAGAACCCCTGGATCGTGGCCTTGAGAGCAGGTACACGGGTGCATCCACCCACAAGCTCGACAGTGTCGATGTCCTCAGGCTTCAGCTTAGCTTCCGCCAAAGCTTGCTCCAAAGGCGCGCTCGCGCGCTGCAGAAGTGGTTGTACCAGCTCTTCCAATTCCTCCCTCTTCAAGAACCCGCGAACGTCTACATCGTTCATGAGAGATTCGATATTGATTGGCGCATTGGCGTTGGCAGATAAGACCTTCTTGAGCTTCTCACAAGCCGCTGCAACACGTAGGCGTGCCTTCGGGTTCTCATTGATATCAATCTTGAACTTCTCCTTGAACTCCTTCGCGAAGTGGTCGACAATTGCCTTGTCAAAGTTGCGACCACCAAAGTGTCTATCGTATGCTGTGGAGAGGACCTTGAGCTCGCCCTTCTTAAATTCGACGATCGAAGCTGTGTAGTTGGAGTGGCCGATGTCGACGAATGCAACCCGTCTGGGCTTCTCTTCCGGCGTTGGGAGGTCTGTCTTGGTGATACCCCACGCGAGTGCTGTTGACGTGGTCTCATTGATGAGTCGGAGAACCTTGATACCAGCAATCTCCGCAGCGTCCAACAGGCTTCTTCTCTGAGCATCGGTGAACCATGCTGGGACACCGATCACCATGTCGTTCACGGGCAGCTTGAGCTCTGCGGCTGCCGTCTGGCGAGCTTTTGTCAAGAACATAGCCGTCAATTGTGTCGCCGTAAACTTCTCCTTCTTCCCCATGTAGTTGACCTCCGCGCCGACCTGGCCATTGATATCCACCAATGGAGCGGAGACGAAGTCCTTCTCGATCTGAACATCTGGATCGCTCAACGACCTTCCTGCCAACCGCGTGAGGGAGCCGACAGTATTCTTGAGGTTGGAGATTTCTTGCGTTTTTGCCGACTCTCCAAGGTATCGTGCTTTGGGACCGAAACCAACAAGGGAAGGGGTTGCGCGGTTCGAGACTTCGTTTGTGATGACATCGACACCTCGATTCCTAGCTACAGCCTGATCCATATGTTAGTGTTGACAGGTAGTACCACAAAACACAGCTACTTACAATGACCGCATTTTGCGTGCCAAAGTCCAGCCCAACGACCCTGTTCCAGTGTCAGCATATCAGTTCACCACAAGGTTGGAGGGGTAGTCAACATACGACATCGTGGGTTGCAATTCGTGCAAAACTTATGTATTTCTCAATGCAAAGTGTGTATAGTGAAAGCCTGGTAGTGTTGAGTTCGATGTGTAGCGGTGAATTATTTCAATGAACACCCTGTTGCAAGGCAGACGCAACACAAAATTATTCACGGCGTTTGAGGAAAAAATCCGGACGCTTCTCGTGGCTTCGGTGGTGCCAGCGCAAGCCGCCCGCCAGCGACAAGCTTAGCGTTGACCTCATTCCCAGCTTAGTCAGCTCACCGACTTCTGCTCAGTCTCTTCCGTTGTTTGGTGTTCTACAGGAGACACGGAGGTAGGCATGGTAGCATACAGAACCTTGTTGGCATGTGCAAGCAACTTCTGCAGCAACGTGATATTTATCGTATTTTCGTGCTATCATATACTATCAACCAGACTACTATCGGCTGCGTTTGGCTGATCTTGCTTGACTTTCCATATCTCATCACTCCTGATAGACGAAGTTATGATCAGTCACTGCACGGCGCTTTGGGCGACCGGTATCATTACGGTTGGTCGCAGCGATAGGCTGCAGGTAGGTGTAATCGTCGTCGTCAGCATCACTATTCTTCTTCTTTGGCTTCTTCTGCTCCGCCATCGCTTTCTTGTCCTGAATCTCCTGATCTTTCTGGAGAAGAACTACCAGCCCGCGATGGATATCGGCACAAATTTTGGCCATCTCGACATTGACCTCTCCACAGGACCATTTCTTGTTATCGACCGGATCTCTTCCTTTGCAGGCGCAATATTCATCTGAGGTGTCAATGTGGAGGATGTCTAGCACAGCCTCAATGTCATTGCGCATAGTAAAGATCTTTCGGAAGAGAGGATGCAATACATGAGGAAGCGCGGAAGCCGAGACTCCCTTGTCTCTGTACCTCCGGTAAGGAGCTCTCTCACGGTGGTGACTACCAGAGGTTGTTTGTGCCCACCCCGTTGAGCACAGAGTGAGCGATTGCAGCTTGACGGCCAAGGAAAGCTCCTTGAAGATGGTTGCTCTCAGAAGAGGTCGGCTACGAAGCACTTTGACATGGCGAACGTGCTCTATGGCGGGATTGCCTTCCAGAAATTCGGCCAACTTCTTTGGATGTGGTGCGATGAATGTCTTGTTGCTGTAGAATAAGCTGGCAGTTTCCTCGTAGAGCTGACGATTGACCGAGAATATGGCGACGCGATCGGAAACAACCACCTTGGCGTGGTACGAGTAAGGTCCATATTTGTTTCTGAGCTGAAGCGTCTCATGCATATAGGCGCAGACTCTTCCGTTTTTCTTGTGGTTTGCAATGTGAATGTCGTCATCGATACTACCAGAAAACAGCTCGGCGTAGATCTGGTTTCGGATCTCTGCTGGCAGTTCCAGGAACGGTGATCGTGCGTCCCTTATTTCGCGCTCGGGTTTGAGGAGTACGGCCTGGTAGCCCTTGAAGAGGCCTTCTTGGATGGTCATCTGCTGTAATCAGCTGACGATACTCGTCTCAAGCACGAGTCTACCCACAGGCGTCAGCGTGAATCGACCAGCAGACTGAAACGTGACGGTCTCCTCGTAAGCGCTCTTGGCTCGTTTGTACTACCAGAGACATTAGCGGAACGATCTGTATTTGGACTATCCGTTGCTTCACGTACCTGGGAGACTGCCTTTGCCCCGTCTAACGACATGAAGATCTCACTGGCCCCATCACTGCCCATGTCCCTGCTCTCACGCTTCTGCAATTGAGTTAGTATGCACGTGGCGTTGGTAGCTCATGCAGACCTACCCTCTTTGGGAGCATGGCTGAATCGGCCTCTGATATCAATGAGCACCAAGCCCGATTGGATTGTCGTGGTTGTTGTGGGACCGGAGTAGAAGAGGTGGAGTTGGATTGCAGAGGTTGAGAGGAAGATTCACAGCCAGCAGGAACTACGAGGCAGCCGTGACGACGCCAAGCAGTCACGCGGTCTCACATGCGACATCAGCGAATTTGCAGTACGGAAAGGGGAATACGCTATTGTGATTCGCGACAATATGAAGAAGATGCAATCGCTGCCCAGCGCTGTGGCAAGCAATTCTAACCTTGAAGTCGTCTGCTCCGTATAGCAAACGCAATGTCCATATCATAATATTACAGGAGAAGCGATAGAGGGTTCTCAATCGCGCCCTTGAGCTCCCGCATAAATTCTCCACCGACGGCTCCATCGACGACCTTGTGGTCGAAGCTGCCAGAAAGGTTAATCTGCTCATCCCATTCCACACCCGTCGTTCCATCATCGTTCTCCACGGGTATCGCAACCTTTTTGACGGCACCAACAGCGAGAATTGTCGCTTGAGGTGGGTTGATCACGGCGGTGAAGCGGTCAATGGCCGGGTTCATGCCCATATTGGAAATGGTGATGGTTCCACCTTGGTACTCCTCAGGCTTGAGCTTACCATCTCTTGCCCTCTTTCCGAGATCCTTGATTTGATTTGAGATGCTTTCTAGACCAGTGCCGTTGACGTTCTTAACGATAGGGGTCATGAGACCTGCAGGTGTTGCGACAGCAACAGAGACATCCACAATGTTGTTTTGGCGAATGACCACGTTTCCTCCGTCTTCTCTCCAGCTGGAGTTGGCTGCAGGCACTTTACGTGCGGCGTATGCCAAGGCCTTAATCAAGAAGTCATTGACGGAGAGCTTGTACTTGCCATCCGCAGACGCATTGAGAGCTTGCCGGAGCTTGAGGAGTTTTGTGACCGATACCGATGACTGGACAAAGTAGTGAGGGTTCTGGTTCATAGACTGGGTAAGACGCGCAGCGATGGTCTTGCGCATTGATGAAGCAGGGATGTCCTCGTAAGTTGGTGCACCTCCTGTGGCAGCAGGTGCAGCAGCGGCGGAGGTTGGCTTGAATTTCTCGACGTCCTCTTTTGTGACCCTGCCTCCAGGCCCGGAGCCCTTGATCTGCGAGATAGGCACCCCCTTCTCGAGCGCGAGCTTCTTGGCCGCCGGACTCACTGCTGGCTGTCGGTCGAGGGCGGTTTGTAGTCGCTCGCCGGTAGACTCTGACTCCTTGGCTTGTGGTGCTGATGAGTCTTCCTTTGGCGTGGCCGGGGCGGTCGGGCTATCCGTCGATGGTGGCTCTGATGCATTTGCAGCTTCTTGCTTAGCACCTTCTTTCGGTGCTGACTTGTTCCCGCCAGCGTCCTCAACAGAGAAGGAATCGAAAGCGGATACGTCAGCACCCTCCTCGACCAGGACAGCGATCGGCTACTGCTAGTCAGCACAATTTCAACGCTTCGATCTTCGCAGACTCACGTTTCCGACAGCGACGTCTTTCTCGCCCGACTCTTTCAGGATCTTCGCAAGGACACCCTCATCCTGGAACTCGAAGTCCATTTGCGCCTTGTCCGTCTCGATCTCCACCAGAACATCGCCAGGCGCGAGAGTGTCACCAACTTTCTTCTGCCATGCACCTATGTTGCCAGCTTGCATGGTCGGAGAAAGTGCCGGCATGGTGATGACTTGATGTGGAGGAAATGCTAGCCGTCTCGTTAGCTTCGGGATGGAGCTCGAGTACTCTTCGGGACCTACATTTTGCAGCGTAGAACCGCGCAAGGGGTGCAATCGCTGCGTTTCGTCTGTTGTTGTCGTGGTCAGCCTACTGATATCGGATAGAAGCAAATATGTGGACGTACGGAACATTCTCATACGCTCTGTAGCTCAGTGCTGGCCTCCTCGCAAAACATCTCCCCGAAGCTCGTGATAACACCGCCGCAGCTGACATTGTGTAGAGGGTGCAGCCGGGGGTAACGCAACAGTCTCGTGGCAATAAAGAGAGCAGAGAGAGAGGAAGGTCGAAAGAGAGTGGTAATGTCCTCAATGCCACCGGAAATGTAGTCGCAGGCCAGCGGTTGGGAGGTGAGCCCGTAAATTTTCCCGCCCAAAGCTATGAACACATGGTTGAGCCAGTTCCCCAAGCTCCGGTGTTTCTCTGGGCAAAAGTCCGCCGACCAAGATCGGAAACAGCCGCATGACTTTGACACTAAACCATTTCAGGGACAGCAGGGTACTCGTAGCTTTCCTGACATGCATGAACTATTCCGTCAGACAGCTGTACTCTGCCCAAAGACAATACGAATCCTGAAGATCGACCCATCGAGATTGATCTTGTTTCGAAGCAGCTGGGACCTCCACAATGCTCGACTGATGGCATCTTGGAAGCCATCTGGACGATAAAGCGCAGCAATGGCAGACCCTGAGGTGGTCCGCAATGGGGAAGAGGAGGGTGCGTCGAGTCCGGCTCATGAGGGGGATGAGAATCGGATAGATATGGAGCAAAATGCACCACCAGCTGTGCATGATGGTGATGTTCAACAAGCCGACAGCGAAGCGAGGCAAATAACCCGCACACCAGAAGAAGCACAAGAGGTCCACGCGCAAGCGAATACTGCCGACGAGGTCCCAGTCGTGCAAATGACACCGACAGAAGACAAGGCTCAAGCATCAACGCCGGCAACTCCGAATGGAGATCGACGACCTGTACCTTCGCGAGAAGAATCAAATCAATCGAGCGAGCTGCCTGTTCGATCCTCTAGGCAGACGAGCATGTCACAGACAATTGATACTGGAAGACGGCGGACAGACTCTGCTTCTACGTCAGCCACTACGGCAACGACAAGATCAGCCCCCCGGACATCCATGGTGTTTGTGCAGTCGGCCCTAGAGACCATAGCAAGTTCGAAAGATGCGCGGAAGAAGAAGCCACTGTTGGATGCTTCGCAGAAGGCACTGAGTTTGATCAAGGGACAGGGAGATCTTTCGCAGACGGACCCTGAGATCATCTTCCTGCCGCTATCGCTAGCTACGGAAGCATCTACCATCTCGGTCGTCACGGCGGCGCTGGACTGCATAGGCAAGCTGATATCATACTCTTACTTCGCTGTACCTGGAGATACTTCAGGGGACGAGCAGAAAGCACCCTTGATCGAACGAGCTATTGACACCATTTGCGAATGCTTTCAAGGCGAGGCTACGCCGAATGAGGTTCAAATGCAGATTATCAAATCACTGCTCTCAGCCATTTTGAACGACAAGATCGTCGTTCACGGAGCGGGTCTGCTGAAAGCTGTACGACAGATCTACAACATCTTCTTGTTGTCGAAGTCAAGTCCAAATCAGCAAATTGCGCAAGGCACGCTCACTCAGATGGTTGGAACAGTCTTTGAACGAGTGAAGATTCGATTAGCCTCGAGGTCTGCGCGTTTCTATTCTTCGAAATCGTCTTTGAACTCAGGCCTATATGGTGATCCGGCCATGTCACCTGATACGCCACTCACAACACATCCCGACAACGATGATCGGCCTGAGACCAACGATGCACCTTCAGAGATCGGCGACGATGAAACAAATGGTACCGATGCGGGCGACGAAGACGATGTCGAGATCCAAAAGATGACTTTGCAGACGTTCGAAACCCGCAAAAGTTTCGACGACGCTCGAATAGCAGACAACGCCCCGACCATGGTGACCCGGATTCGCAGGCACAGAGCGAACACTAGAAGCGTTTCTGGTCCAGATATACCGGCGATCACCGTACAAGGTGAGGGCGATGAGAGTACAGAGGAGGACGAAGAGGACGAGATCTACATCAAAGATGCTTTCCTCGTCTTCCGCGCCATGTGCAAGCTTAGCACCAAGGCGCTGACTGTTGAGGATGCTGTCGATGTTCGCTCACAAGGCATGCGATCGAAGCTCCTTTCGCTCCACATCATACAAAATATCCTCCATAATCACCCAATCATCTTCACTTCTCCTTACGCAACAATTCGGAGCAGCAACAATAACGACCCAACAACATTCACACAAGCAGTCAAGCAGTATTTATGTCTCTCATTATCGCGGAACGGCTCGAGTTCCAACAATCGGGTGTTTGAGGTCAGCGCTGAGATCTTCTCGCTGATGGTGCAGCACTTACGTGTTATGCTCAAACGCGAGATCGAAGTCTTCTTAAAGGAAATATACCTCGCTGTCCTCGAAAAGAGATCGGCACCCCCATTTCAGAAGCAGTACATCATATACATATTCGCACGGTTGGTCAGAGATGCAAAGGCCCTGGTCGAGATTTACCTCAACTATGACTGCGATCGAGCGGCTCTGGACAATATGTATCAAAGAATCATCGAGCACATATCTCGTCTGGCCAGTTCGCCGGTGCAAGCATCGGCAGAGCAGGAACATCAGTATTACGAGACACTTGGACAATACAAGAACGGACCATCAGAATGGCAGAATAAAGCAGTACTACCGCAATCTCTATCTTCGGCGACCATTACTGCTGCGCCCGATCTAGATCGAGGCATACCGACAGACTACATGCTCAAGCAGGAGTCATTGGAGTGTTTAGTCGAATCTCTTCGGTCCATGGTGTCGTGGTCACAGCAGGGTATTGCATACACAGCTGCAAGCATAGCGAATGGCGGACCCCGAAACTCGACAGATGAGATCCGAGAATCGATGGATGCAAGAGACAACGGCACGTCAGCCTCATCGCCATTGCCTTTATCAGCTGAGAGTGGTCCGCCCATCTCACCAGCAACACCGATCGCCGAAGATGACCCGGCAGAGCTCGAGAGGATCAAACAGCACAAGACAGCTCTGAACAATGCAGTGCGTCAATTCAATTTCAAGCCTAAGCGCGGCATCAAATCACTTATACAAGGTGGATTCATAGCCTCGGACTCTGCAAATGATATTGCACGGTTCATGCTCACAAACGAGAAGATCAGTAAGAAAGCATTAGGAGAGTATCTCGGGGAGGGAGACGCCGAGAATATTGCTATCATGCATGCATTCGTTGACCAGATGGACTTCACAAAGACCAGATTCGTGGATGCATTACGCAAGTTCCTGCAGACATTCCGTTTGCCGGGAGAGGCTCAAAAGATCGATCGTTTGATGCTTAAATTCGCTGAGCGCTATACCACCGGTAATCCTAATGCTTTCGCAAACGCAGACACGGCTTACGTTCTTGCTTAC
Source organism: Elsinoe perseae (assembly GCA_029448695.1). Lineage (NCBI taxonomy): Eukaryota > Fungi > Ascomycota > Dothideomycetes > Myriangiales > Elsinoaceae > Elsinoe > Elsinoe perseae. Next base: position 135,232 of record JARDAA010000113.1, read on the forward strand.
TCTGTTATCATGCTCAACACGGATCAGCACAGCTCGAATGTCAAAAAGCGAATGACTCCGGAGGATTTCATTAAGAACAATCGAGGCATCAACGACAACGCCGATCTGCCGGACGAATATCTGAAAGGCATCTTCGAGGAAATCGCATCCAATGAAATTGTGCTAGATACCGAGCGAGAGACAGCTGCCAATCTTGGTCTCCTGCCTCAGCCTAGTGCAGGATTTGCAGCTGGTATTGGACAAGCACTGGCGACCGTTGGACGGGATCTTCAGCGAGAAGCATACAACCAAGCTTCTGAAGAGATGGCAAACAAGACAGAGGCTCTTTTCAAGAATTTATTACGTGCGCAAAAAAAGGGCTCTTCGAAAGGCCCCGCTTCACGCTTCATCCCCGCTCAATCGTTCAGACACGTCGGACCGATGTTTGAGGTTGTCTGGATGTCGTACCTGACATCTCTGTCCGGACATGTTCAGGAGACGAATAACATCGATGCCATCAGACTTTGCATGGAGGGATTGAAGCTCGCCGTACGAATAACCTGTTTATTTGACCTTCAGGACCCTCGCCAAGCATTTATCTCTTCACTCACCCGCTTCACCAACCTTTACAATCTGAGCGAGATGAAAGCGAAGAATCTTGAAGCACTGAAGACATTGCTTGATACGGCATATATAGAGGGTAACCTTCTCCGGGAGTCGTGGCGAGATGTCTTGACGGCCATCAGCCAATTGGATCGATTCCAACTCATCTCGGGAGGCGTGCGAGAGAATGAAGTGCCAGATGTCATGAGAAGACAAGCGCCCTCAACACCCTCCACTGCTCGACGTAGTGCAGCACGACGGCCTGGACGAACAGAGTCCGGCTTTCATGCTGATATCGCGGAAGAAAGCAGGTCTGCAGATATGATCAGAAGCGTTGACAGGATCTTCACGAACACCGCCAACTTATCCGGAGATGCAATCGTGCACTTTGTGCGAGCACTTACTCAGGTTAGTTGGCAGGAGATCCAGTCATCTGGTCAAAGCGAGTCGCCTCGGACGTACAGTCTTCAGAAAATTGTTGAAGTCAGCGGCTATAACATGACGAGAGTCAGGTTTGAGTGGACAAACATCTGGCAAGTCTTGGGCGACCACTTTGTTCAGGTTGGCTGCCACAATAACACAAGCGTCGTATACTTTGCTTTGAACTCTCTTCGGCAGTTGTCGATGCGCTTCATGGAGATCGAGGAACTCCCTGGCTTCAAGTTTCAGAAAGACTTTCTCAAGCCTTTCGAGCATATTTTGAGTAACGCGAACCAGGTACCAGTGAAAGACATGGTGCTGAGATGTCTCATTCAGATGATACAAGCACGAGGGGACAATATTCGATCAGGGTGGCGGACAATGTTCGGCGTCTTCACCGTCGCTGCCAAAGAGCCCTACGAGGCCATCGTCAATCTTGCATTTGACAACGTCACTTCGGTCTACAACGACCGTTTCGGCATTGTCATCTCACAAGGCGCATTCGCAGATCTCATTGTCTGTCTGACAGAGTTCTCGAAGAATGGCAAATTTCAGAAGAAGTCTCTTCAGGCAATTGAGACTCTCAAAGCGACGGTCCCGAAAATGTTACGGACGCCGGAGTGCCCCCTCAGTCAGAAGATCGATAGCACAAAAGAGCATACCACTACTGAGGATGTGCCCAAGCAGCCGACTAGGCAAACACAAGAGGAGCAGTATTGGTTCCCCGTCTTGTTCGCCTACCACGATGTGCTTATGACTGGTGAAGATCTCGAGGTCCGCTCGAGAGCCTTGAACTACCTCTTCGAGACTCTGACTCGGTATGGAAGAGACTTCCCGCGAGACTTCTGGGATATACTGTGGCGGCAACTGCTGTACCCAATCTTCATGGTGCTCAAGTCGAAATCCGAGATGTCCAAGGCTCTTAACCATGAAGAGCTGTCAGTCTGGCTATCGACGACCATGATCCAGGCACTCCGTAATATGATTACTCTCTTCACGCACTTCTTCGACTCCCTGGAGTATATGCTCGACAGATTTTTGGACCTTCTTGCTCTTTGCATTTGTCAGGAAAATGATACCCTTGCGCGCATCGGCAGCAATTGCCTGCAGCAGCTTATTCTTCAAAATGTTACTCGTTTCGATCACGCTCACTGGGAGAAAATTGTTGGAGCGTTCGTGGAATTGTTCAATAGGACAGAAGCCACTGCCTTGTTCTCGGCAGCAGCCTCGGGTCATTACAGGAAGGAGTCAGCATCTTCCATCAATGCTCCTGCCAGCCCACCTCCAGATGGGACTAACGGGGAAGCTCGAAGACCTTCAGAACCAAAGGAAAATGGCACAAGTGAAGACGTACCAGAAGTGAGAACGAATGGTGACGTTAACTCCACCGAAAAGAGCCATCTGGAGATCGCCAATGCTTCTGCAAATCCATCCCGTGCATCATCGGTCTCATCATATCAGAGACCTCCGTCACAACATCGAGGTGAGGCAAACCTAGAATCCTTCCACCCTGAGACGGCACAACAGGCGCCTGTGGTTGTGACAGCTGCTCGCCGTCGCTTCTTCAACCAGATCATCACCAAATGTGTGCTTCAGCTACTAATGATCGAGACTGTCTCCGAGCTTTTCAGCAACGATGCAGTGTACGCCTCCATCCCTTCGCACGAGCTCCTGCGTCTCATGGCACTGCTCAAAAAGTCATATCACTTTGCCAAGCGTTTCAATGAGGATCGCGAGCTGCGTAGCACACTCTTCCGCGAAGGCTTCATGCGTCAACCACCCAATTTACTTAAGCAGGAGAGCGGATCCGCCAGCGTCTACGTATCTATTCTGCTAAGGATGTACAATGACGAGGGCGAAGAGCGAAAGGCCTCTCGCGGAGAGACAGAGAAGGCGCTGATTCCTCTCTGCGCAGACATTCTAAGCAGCTACATCGACCTGGACGAGGAGACGCAGCAACGAAACATTATCACATGGCGCCCCGTAGTGGTAGACGTGCTGGAAGGCTACACCGCCTTCGAAGACAAGGAGTTTGACAGAAATTTGGAGACATTTGCGCCACTAGCGGTGGGCTTGATGGGCAAAGAAATGGGACCAGAGCTACAGAGAGCCGTTCAAGGCCTGTTTGCCAAGGTCACCGAGATAAAGGTCGGAGTCAAGGTACCGGATAATGGGAGATACCTGATGACGCCGGTCAAGACGGGCTTCGGGAGGAGAGGCAGTAGAGCTAGTGCTAGCAGGTCTTAGAAGGACCAGGGACGACTCAGTCTCATGGAGTAGATGGAGCAAAAAGGGCGTTGCATATGTAGCGAGCGTTTTGTATGAATATACTTGACCAAAGGAGAAAGGATTATGAAAAACTTCACGGAGTCACTGCTTTCAGATTCCAGATCGGTACCAACATGTCAACTGTACTTCTTGCTAACCTCGGCGATTCCCAAATGATGCACTAGGACAGTGCGATGAGAGGAATCCATGCTGCACACTGCCGGCGCCAGCTCATCCTGGTAGGTGGCCGTGCACGGCCTAATACCAAGGATTCGAGAGTCGTAATTAGATATAGATGTTCACAGGGTATATATACCGTCATACTCATATACACAACTCGTAAAGCCTTGCCACTCCACCCCGACCCCTCGCCAGTCAACACTCCCAGCTCTGCTTCCAGCAACCGACACCGGCGCCGACGCCGACGTCTCTAACATGACCTCTCTCGTGACCAGTATCGAATTGGCTCTGCTCCGCTTCACCTTCCCCGTCTTCGTCCGTGGGACATCCACAGAAGCACTCTGTTGTCTTCCCCGTTGCGTCTCTTCTAGAGAACCCAGGTCATCCTCTTCTCCCTCCCCTTCGCTTTGGTTGTACGCCATTGCGTTCGGGTGGCTCATGTCGTCCACGGATCTCGCGCTGTGGAGCATTTTCGGTTTGCTGGGCAGCGATGGAAGCGAGGGGAGGTTGTCTTCCAATAGCTCTTGTGAACGTCGAATGAGCGAGGACCGTTTCTGCGGTGCAAACCTATCCTCAGTTTGGGTATTGCTTGGCTGCCTGCTTCGTGGAGAGCAGAAGGACGCGAGCTCGTTCCTGCTGTCCTTTCTTACACCATCTGTGTCCTTTTCTGGTGGACACATTTCTGGTGTGATAAGTTCTTCGCTGTCTTCAAAATCCCATGGAAAGCTCTCTTTGCGAGCGTCTATGGGTGTCGCTTTGGCCGTCGCCGTACTGCCCAGACCAAAGATCGGATCGACATCTGGCCGCAGGGAGAGGTTGCGTTGGGCTTCAAGAAGCTCGTTATGCATGCCACTCGGGCGGCGGCTCGGGTCAAGTTGAGTCTCGCTGGGCCGTCTCGAGCTGGAAGGGGAGGAGGGACGGCTGAGGAATGCAAAAGGGGCAGAGGGTCTGCGCTCGTCGATGGTGCTGGCGAACGGCTGAGACTTGGCATGTGAGAGGCGACGAGCCTGAGTGCTACGGTCGAGCGGAGGGGTTGTATTGATGCTAAAGGGTGTAAAAGAGGGTTTCCTGTCTGTTGGTCTCGGCTGGGGACTCTGTGCTGGAGAGACCTTGTTGTAACGAGTGGGGTTCTGATAATCGTTCAAGACAGTCCAGTCGAATGGACCAGGCGCTTTGCCTTTAGACTGCTTCTGGCTGTCTGAGATAGGCAACATATCCAGATTGTCGGTCGGAGGTTGTGATTTAGAAAGTGATGAAGTGACTTCGAGTGGTAGTGCAGTGCACGATGACAAACTTGATGCGGGAGAGAGATCATGAACATTGTCCTTTGTTGGTGGTAGGAGATATACTGAACAGGAAATTTCAGCGAAGTCTCTGCGTTTGTCTTGAGAGTTCCCCTGCTCCAGGTCATGTCCACCAGGTAAGCTTGAGTTGTAGGTCAAGTGCTTCACCTTATCGGACCGTACCATCTCCAGTGTGATGGGCAATTTGCCAGCCGAGCTACTCCCCCGAGAAGTTGCAGCTTCTACAGAAGGGATAGAACCTCGAGGTGTATCGTCACGGCCAATGACATCTCGAATGCCACCTGTACCGAAGCGAGCAGTAAATCCCTTCAAGCAAGGTACAGTCGCGGAGACAAGAGCATAGCACACTAGTACCTGCTGAATGATGAGAGGATCGACCAAGCCGATATTTGAATGCTCGGGTCCAGAATTGATCCATCGCGAATAAGAGTAGACATGCCAGGTGAAGAACACGCCATTGCTACTCGACCGTTAGTCATGCACAGCCGGTACCTCCAGGGGTGTTTGCAGCGGTCGAACGGAAAAGCTGCCGACAAAGCAAATAGGCCTATCGAAGGACGATATGGTTGGAGTTTTTGCAAACTTACAAGATGGGGAACACAAATGCACTGCAGACTACTAGACGTCGCTTGGTGGCCATCTGAATGTCCAGAAAGAGGTAAGCTGGGATCAAGCCGCAGAGTAACTGGGTCGCGATTTCGAGCACACATAGAGCCGTGGCTCTGGCTTTGGAACCGTGACAAGTGATATCGTGCATGGCGATAAGAGTCGTAGAAGGATGACAGTCGATGGTAGCGACCAGACTGGCTACCACTGCACAAGCCGCACAGATCCAGATGAGTGCGTTGCAGATGTTCCAAGCTTTCCGGTGCTCCTTCGTGACAACATTCCTTAGCAGGCAAAGACAAGAGATCTTGACCATACCAAGCAGTAGATGAAGAGTCACTCGTCCGGAGAAGATCAACTAACAAAAGAATCAGTATGGGAGCAGAGCTCGAACTGGACATGCTGACCCGCCCAGCGTACGCCTCTTCCGCACTAAAGGCGAGGCCTGGTGCCATACCAAGTCCGTGCTGTAGAGCGGACAATGTAAGACTCCATTGCACGATTCCAAATCCCTCGCGACGATGTCAGCAATTACCCAGGTATGGCTAGAAGGATCTCTTACATAGCCTGCAAGCAGTACTGCGTCATCCAAGGCGTTGGCACCGAATTTGACAAAGATTCGGATGCCAAGTACTGAGAGAGCGTACATCATTGAAAGCAAAGTGGCGACATATAGCCATGGCTTATGGTTTTCGGGGGTGACCTCTATCCATCGATGCATGTTAGTGTTAGGCGTCATGGTGTGCGCATAGTCATCGGTAACAATCCAGCACTACGAGAAGCGGCACCATCACGAGTGCTATTTCATAAGCCCACGGCGTCGAGTGAAAGAAGAGGAAGAAGAAAGTGAGTCCACTAGGAATTCACTGCCATGAGGCAAACCCAACATCGTTACATTCCAAGCCATAGGCATCGGCAAGTCAGACGTCCTTCAGATACGAAGGCAAACGACGACATTTCATGTCGATGCTCACCTGGCTTACCTGCTCAATTCCACGTTGGTAAGGATGGCCAAACGGTCGATTAGGGTCCAAACGGCGACTAGGCGAATGCCACCACGCCGAGCGGGCATCCATGTCTTTAGCGAAGGCTTATGAGCGACTATTCCCCGTCTTGGTCAACACTTAGGAATCAATTCACATGCCCATGAAGTGAGATGTTGGACGGACTGGGCGAAGGCATCTATGTGTTGTGTGGTAGATGACGAGATCAAATTGCCATACGAGTCATGGACAAAGGGGCTGGTTACCTGGTCTTCATGTTAGAACTTTCCTCACCTGACTTTTATTTCTTTCCTGCAAGCTTAACAAGCAAGTCGTGCATCAGCCGGGCCTTTGCCTCTCGCACTCGCACTCGCAAATCATCACTGGACGGTCGGTAATGCTCTGCTATGATCGCTGGATCTGCCGGCGCAAGCTGCGCGTGACTCTGGCGTCTAACGGTGTAACTCAAAAGTCTGCACGCTGCCGCGGCAAGCACCGCTCGAAGTTGTTGTGCCGTTGACGAGCCGGTCCTGAGCGGGCTGGTACATTGCTAGTGGTCATGGTTCAAGGGGGCCATACTGCAGAAGTGTGGGTGTCCGATTACCCGACAAAGCATCCAGACCAATGCAAACCGCCTCACGACGACGCCATCTGCGGTCCAGATTGACTTTGTCGAGCCACAAAGCTTGGATGCACCCCTCACTTGCCCCTCTTCTAATACTGCTTTGATGGAGGTACCTTGTTTGCCATTTGAAGGGCATAGCAAGACATGAATTGTAGAGCCATGTCGATCGACAGAAGCTGTTGGTATCGTCTCAACCGCTAGGACGGCGTGCAGAGTTTTCCAAGGCGCGTGGCACCGTGGGATGGTCAGCAATTTGCCTGCAGGAGATGCTTGTTGCATGCCATGCAGGCACATGCATCCACCAGGACGCGCTACGCGATCCATCTCAACGGTCTGCTTCTTTTGGCGACTAGCCTGGCCCAATCGTCACACCACAACCTATTCTTGAGGTAAGGGCAAGACAGACTTTCATGGTATATGCATGTACATGTGCACCCGCAAGTTCGTCCTCGTACCTCTGTTCGACATCAGTGTCGTGAACAGACCTGTGCAAACATGGCGGAGCACGAGAAGAACAATGTCGAGGTCGCCTCGACCGAGATCACAAACAACTACCGTAAGGGCAGCATTTATAACATAGATGCTGACAAGGTGGGCTTGGAGCATGACAGACAAGACATGCTCAGGATGGGAAAGAAGCAGGAGATGAGGGTAAGTCCTGCCCTCGAGCTCACTGCCGTACGACTTTGCTAATCGTACATAGCGGACTTTCCAATTCTTCTCCATCTGGGGTTATGCAGTCATTCTCGGCAACACCTGGGAGTTCGCCCTCGTCACTGGCGTCCTCTCGCTCACTCAAGGCGGACCAGCAGGAGCGATATGGATGTTCCTTGCCACTTGTTTCGGCATGTTCTTCGTCATGTTGTCCATGGCTGAGATGGCCTCTATTGCTCCAACCGCTGGTGGTCAGTACCATTGGGTGTCCGAGTTTGCACCGCCTGCCTACCAGAAGCTCCTGTCCTACGTTGTCGGGTGGCTCTGCGTTCTGGGATGGCAGACTTGCATGGTGACTGTCGGCCTGGTCGCTGCATCGCAGTTCACCGCCCTGATCTCGCTAGCCGATCCCGACTATGTCATCCAAGGCTGGCATACCGCACTCCTCATCATCGCGGTCACCTCCTTCGCCATCGTCTTCAACATCTTCCTCGTTCGCAAACTACCCCTCCTCGAAGGCATAGTCATCATCCTCCACATCTTCGGCTTCTTCGCTGTCTTCGTCGTCCTCTGGATCATGGGACCGCGCGCAGAAGCCTCTCAGGTGTTTACCCAATTCGAAGACAACGCCGGCTGGGGCAGCATCGGCCTCGCCTGCCTCGTCGGCATCTCTTCCCCCGTCATCACCCTCGTCGGCGCTGATTCCTCCTGCCATCTCTCCGAAGAGCTGAAGAACGCCTCCTGGGTTCTCCCCCGCGCCATGATTGCCACAGCAGCGACAAACTACGCCCTCGGCTTCCTCATGACCGTGACACTCATGATGAACCTCGGCGACGTCACCGCCGCTCTCGCCTCCCCGACAGGGCAACCCTACGTCTACGTCCTCCAGCAAGCCACGCAATCGTACATCGCGACTTGCGTCCTCACCTCGGTCGTTGCCCTGCTCCTCCTCTCCTGCGCCATCAACCAAGTCACCACTTCCTCGCGCCAACTCTTCGCCTTCGCCCGCGACGGCGGCCTGCCTTTCTCCGACTTCCTAGGCCACGTCACGCCCGGCTTCGACATCCCCCTCAACGCGATCCTCGTGACATTGGGCTTCACCTGTCTCCTCAGCTTCATCGTCATTGGCTCCTCCACCGCTCTCGCCAACATCACGACCTTGTCCCTGACGGGTCTCATCTCGTCGTACGCTATCGCCATCGGGTGTTTTTTCGCCAAGAGGGTGAGGGGCGAGCAGATGCCGAAGAGCAGGTTCAAGCTGCCTTCTGCGGTCGGGTGGACGACGAATATCATCGCCTTGTGCTGGCTCAGTTTGACGTTTGTGATGATGTTCTTTCCCGCGGGCCCGGGTCCGGACGCGAAGGGGATGAATTGGAGTATTCTGATCTTTGGGATGGTCGTGGGGTTCAGTTTGATTTATTATCGCTTAGCGGCGAGAGGGAGGTATGTTGGGCCGGTCGAGTACGTGAGGAGGGATAGCTAGATCAAAGGGGAGATGGGAGATAGCATGATTGCTTTATGAATGAAGAATGAAGGATCAGCCACGCTGCAAGTGATCAAACTTGGAGCTACAGTAACCTGCAATCGTTCAGATTCTGTCGCCAAGTCTGCATGACGGCAATGCCTTTATCTCTGCTGGTAGGGTACACCCCGACTGCCATGTATGCCCCAACGCCTCGCTAATTATACACCGTCATCCTCATTATCAACCGTTCTTTCCCGTCTCCAGCTACCCTGCCACCTCCACGACAACACTTGACTCCTCCTCAAAGCCCACCTAAGGCCCCCTCATCCAAATTCCATCCTCGCTGTCGTCAGAATCGTCACTGTCCTCCAGCGTCACCACCCTTTCCTTTCCCTCCTTCTGAGCCCTAAAGTGATGCAAGCCCGTATTGCCCCTTAATATCTTCCTCATCGCCGCCTGCCTCGCGCTCTCGGTCCTGATCTCGCGTTCCTCGCGCGCACTAATGTACTTCTCCCACTGATCATTCGCGTCCTTGGCACGCATTCGGACCAAGAACTCCTCGCCACCGAGGTACTCGTCCATTTCGTCGTCGTAGGGTAGGCCAAGGAGGGCGCAGTAGGTTTTAGTGGACTCGTTGACGCATTCGTAGGCGCCGTCGAAGAGACGTGGGACTTGCGCCATGGCTATAGCAAGGGTGGACGGGTTGATGGGACCGGTGTGCGGGGAGGGGAGGGCGCCTCTGGTCGCGCCGGTGTGGTAGTTGGTGCTCTGTAAGGTGTTGGACAGATGCGGACTGGACTGAGAGCGTGGGAGAGAGGTGTTAATTTTCTCCTTGCTGGCGTACGAGTTCATGATGGTGAGCTTCGCCCCGGTACTACGGCGGGCGGTGCGCGGGACGAGAGAGCTGGCTTTGGTGTGGTCCGAGGTGCGGCCGGACTGGAGGAGGCTGGCCATGTCTTGGACAGTGGCAATGTGTTTGAGCGCAGTGATGGGACCACATAGATACTCTGGCTGAAGGTCAGCTTCGGTGAGATTCGTTATGAGCTGAGGCTCCTCGATGATGCTGGACAGCTTGTGGAAGCCATCCTTGGTGTGATCAACAGCATTCTTCTTTCTCTTCTCATTGAAGCGAGTGAGAAATTCTTCGGTTGAGGTACCCTCTCTAGCAGCCTTCCTGTCCACCTTCTCCTCCCTTCTGCGATCCTTCTTCGCCTTCTCCTTGAGCTCTCTTTTGCGATTGTGACGGTAAGCAGCCTCGCTCTCGTTGTCGCTGTTGAGGCATGGAAAGTTCTCGCCATACATATCCTCTCCCTCGTGAAGAGCATAAAACTTCTCGTGAGTTGTCTGCAACGCCTTCATGATATGAGGTAGGTCTCTACCCATGCGAACATTGGGATTGTCAGGAATGTCGGTATCTGCCTCGGAGAGGACGGATGAGACGACCGTACCGCCTGAGCCGGTAGAACGAATGCTCGGGGATCGCACAGTTCTGGTGGCGGAACGGCTTGATGATGGCACGATATTTGGACTGGTCTCATATATCCTGTCCAAAGCTTCGCCGTGGATAGGCACAGGGAGTGCGGGAGCACGATTGGACCAGTGTATGTTCCGATTGCGGTGCGGATCGGTCATAATCACGACTCCGCGTGGGTGGTTGATGGGAGAGTCCGGATTGTATCTCGGTGGAGGAGGACTGATGTCGCGAGAGGAGGAGCCAGCTGTTTCACTGTTGGCGGTGGTGCTGAGACCGGCTGTCACCATTTGTATAGCAGACTCAGATGATGACGCTGCGACCGAGTTAGTGTGAGAGCGACGGCTAAGCATGATGGATGCAGGAGGGCTGGCGGGGGAATCATCATCGTCGGTGAGCAATTCAGCCCTGGCATGGTCATCAACCAAGTTGCAGCCACCCCTCTCGAAGTAAGCGTTCGCCGAAGCGGCACCTGCTGCCGGCTCGTATTCGACAAGTACCACTACAGCTGCATCTGGAGATAAGGATGCCATGATGTGGCTGTGGGACTTGTCGTTGTCACCTTGTTGCCCACCACTCTTGGCCTGAAATTCATGTTGTCCCTCTCCAGTATCAACTTGACCATAATCATAGGCCTTGCCGAAAGGACAATTACTAAAGTCACTCTCGGAGTCGTCATCTGGCCTGCCTTGAGGACCGTCGCCAGGCTTGTCATCCTCTCCACCATGGCCATGATCATCGACGCTACCAACATCGGCACTAATGGCTTTTTCAGCATCGGCAAGTTTCCCCAGTACGACCATCATGGCATTTGGACCACCGGAGAGTGTGGAATGAGCATGTGTCTCGGTACTCGCTGGACCAAGACTGATAGACCAGACCTTCAGAGGAGGACCTTGAAGCTTCGACTTGATCTTGAAAGACTTGCCGAAGTCTTCGGCGCTGAGAATTCTGTTGCCGAGTGGACGCATGTCACCAAGACGATTGGTTTCTGCATCCTCATCTTCGTCGTCTCCCAAGTAGAAGCTAGCATCTGGGATAAATTCGGGCATTTTCCCAAGTCGCTTGACCTCGGCCTCGGACCTCTTACGAGCCGCCTCGCGATCAGCGATGTCAGCTTCTGCGGCCTTGCTCGCCCTACGTCTGCGTTCTGCAACGTCGAGTTCTTTTTCTTCCAGCTCGTGGGCCCATTTCATGACCGGTTCATCTTCTGGACCATCACCAGCGACCATAATCCAATCGTAAGAGCATTTCTCCCAAGCATTGTCGCTGCAAATCTTCTCGACTGCGGTGCGTTTGTTGGTCCTGGAGCTCTCTATCGCGAGCTGTTTCCTCAACACGTTCTCCTTACCATCGGTGCTCTGGTAGGAAGGTCCGCGAAGGAAGGATGCGCGGACGCCCTGGTTTGCGTAAATAGAATTGATATAGGAGCACAGCTCGCTGATGTTGATCTGCACTGCACGAGGGTGTTTGGCGTCCGTGTAGTCGACGATAAGACGGCAGTATTCCTCAATGACGATAGCACCGTCCATGCGCGACATGTGTGATTTCAAGACCTCCTCGATGTCGCGTTTCCAGTCCGCCACGAATTGTGTAGTCTCTGCCGGCTCCCATTCATTCTTCAAAGAGTAAGGATGGCGGACGTAGGCGCCGTTCGAAGCAATGAGGCCGAGGCTTGGGACATCCTTGTACCATTTTTCCAACTCTGGCGGGTCAAGAGAGGAAGAGATATAGACCGTGTTGTGGGGGGAAGTCGTGAGAACAGTCAAAGTGGCGCAAAGCTCTTTGAAGCTCAGCTCGCTGGGAGGTACGGTGCTGAGCGTACCCTCGTTGTCGAGAACGAATAGCCTGGTAGTGACAGCAGAGTAGCAGCTCGTAAGGGCAGATTGTTTCAGGCGAGGGATCTTGGATGGTCGACGAGCGCTCTGCGAAGCATAAGCTTTGTCGAGCCTACGGTGGAGAGCCAGCAGCCACTGTCCACCAGTGCCATTCATAACCATTGCACGCATCTTGGTATAGCGAGTCTCCTTTTCTTCAGCCGACATGTAGTAAGCTTTCTTGATGAGGGCAGCCGTGCCTCCAATGTCCCAGGGATTGCAAGTCAGGTCGCCGCCTTGAAGCAATGCTGAGGTCCCTGTGTTCTCGCTGAGTATCAAGACGCCATGCTTCTTGTCTCTGGCAATACCACCATCCTGACAGTAGATGAACTCTTGAGGCGTCAGACCCATGCCCTCACGCAGAGAGGTGACTATCATGATGTCGCCCATGGAGAGCAGAGCCAGATAATGATCGAATGCCATGTCTTGGAGCCAGAAGTCGACACAAGTATTTTCCATGCTCGAGTACTCTTGATTGAGCCGGGAAATGACGTCCCAGACATCGGTCTGCAACTCGACCAGCTCTGTTGTGGAAGTTGCAAATTGTATGAAGGTTACCTGTGAACTTGTCAGCTTTGTGCAAGCTTAACGCAAGAGAAGCTCGAACCTTGCCGCGAACATCAGGATTGTCCCGCAGGAAGAGCTCGAAAGCGAGAAGCTTCTGACGAATGCCGCGCAAATTATCGAGCTTATCGCGAGCGATGATGAGTATACGGCCATTGGAACTCTCCCTGATGTCGCTGATTGACTTCTCAACCTTCGATCTGCTGGTCGCTAGACGACCGTCGATACAGTCGCGGACGAAGCGAATGGGTTCGGTTGCCACGTTGATGAAACGACCTTCGAGCTGAACACCGTCCTCACGGACATCGACCGAGAGATTACGGTTGCAACATTGGAGAAAGTGATCAGCGTACTCCTCGGTCTGGAAGGTGATGAGATTGGCGCCAAGAACACCACGTAGTAGCTCTTCACGAGCAGGAATGCAGCGCCAGATCTCGGGCGATGGGAAGCTGGTATGCAGGAAGAATCCGATCTTTGCATCAGGAAACTTCTCGCGGATGAACATGGGAACAGCCATCAAGTGATAGTCGTGGATCCATATAGAATCACCATGCTTGTAGCTACTGATGATCTTTTCAGCAAAGACCTGGTTGATGCGCTTGAAATGGTCCCAGGAAGTGTCTTGGTAGGTCTTTGAGTTCGGGTAGTCGGGCATGCGATAATTCAAGATTGGCCAAAGTACGAGCTTACAAAAATGCTCGTACCACTTTTTGGAGTCATCGTCGGAGATGTACAGGATGATGCAGTTGTGGTCTTGCTCGAACTTGAGGCTGATTTCGTTCTTACGGTCGTGGGTGATGCGGTCAGTCTCAACTCTACTGAGGGTGCCGATCCACAAGGTGTCGAGCTGCATTCCTTCTGGACTCCTCAGCAGAGCATTGACCAATGCTCCGTTAGTCAACACGGGAGGGGTAACAGACCACTTTGTGTCGTCGAAGCTCGAGACCTCAGGCTCAGGTATCTTGGGCTTGATGTAAACGAGAGAGCCTTGTCGGACATGGCTCGGCTTGTTGATGATGTATTCGGTCGTCGTGGCAGACTTGAGGTCTGTGAAAGACTGGTTCCTGATGTTGCTCTCGGCAGCCGAGCTGGCGATCACCGAATCGATTCTGGTGCCAGTATGATTGATGGATCCAGACATAATCCAATTGCTGACATTTGTGTCGGCGGGTATGCGTCGAGGTCCAGCTCGGCGGTAGCTCGAGCTAGGTAGAGTGAAAAGATCCTTGAGGCTGGTCGAGCTTTCGTTGCGTGCAGGCGGAGCATCCGTGGGACCGTAGCTGGCATTGGCGTCGTCATCGGCAGCAGCTTGGGCAAGCTGTGGACGGGGCGTCGAGAGAGGTGCTACGGAAGCGGGATCCGTCTCACCAACCTCGTCGCCGAAAAGATTGTGGATGTTTTGATGCTTACCAAACTCTGGAATCGTCTCCTTCGACCCTCTGCGACCCGGTCTCTCATCGATAGAATCTCGTGCTAGCTCTTCGGTTGTCGTGTGCATATCGTAGTCGTGAAAATTCACGGTATAGGGTAAGAAGCTGTGTGAGAGATCATCAGCGAATGCGGCTTAGCATAGCTGCAGAGCAGTAACTTACATGCTGACCACAATGGCCACCATCTTGAAGACGTTGAATTGCGATCTAAATGAAGGATGTGAATGGATGTGAATTAGGTGGCTTTAGAAAGTGTTACGCGTATGTATATTGCGAGGTGTGGTAGGTGCTCGAGAAGAGCTCGAAGCTCAGGTGTCTTGAATCGCGGCGACTAGGTTGGCAGCGCGCCAGCGGTGCATGTGAGCTGTCGTCGGTGAGGATCGGCGATATGGCAGCTGTCGAGTCTGTTATCGTAACGTCGTCGTCAGTGTCACATGTCAACGAAGCCAATATGGTCGTCAAGGGGGGCCGCAGTTCCCTTGGCACTGTCTGAGCATTGTAGGGAAGGCACGTACAGTGCACATGCCAAAGACACACTGCTGATTGACTTCAGGTAGTCTGGATCAGAAGCCATCATGCACAGGAGTGTTGATCTTTCGTACTTCGGGATGCCGCTGGAATTTTCCAAGTAGACGTTGTGCAAGACTGAGCACGAGGAGTCGGTCACTGTGAAACGAGCCATGGGATTTGCATTCAACATGTCCAGCTCAGCATAGCGCGAACAAAGTCGATAGGACGCCAAAGTCGTGCCGGATCTTTCATGCGTACGTTTCCATCCAGTCATTCCTCGAGGCCTACGTCAGTGCCGGGTCCTTGCTGAGTGATCGGGAACCTGCTTTTGTACTTGGATCCGAGAATGAAATCGATTGCATCCAGGCTGGAGTGTTGTACATGTCCGAATAGCTCTAACTTGAATCAGAATGATAGGTCATCTCTGCTAAACATGGTGGCATCCACAGGGTCTTGTGTGCACTCAATGGAAAAGCGACAAATCACATAGGACAAGCAAGGAAAGGTAGCTCGCACAGATGGTTCTCATTCAACCGCTTGTAAAATGCATGATAAGCCTCCTCCGGCCGTCAAAAAGTGTTAGACATTGCTGAGCGATTAGAATATGAAGAGGGTATAATCGGTGGTAGTCAATAGGGGGTTTGGTCGAAAGGAGAAGACATGTCGCAACCCAGCTGCTGCCCGAACACCATCATAAGTCTATCGGTGTATCTCAGATCTGTCCCCTTGTCCCTAGATGTGAAGTATCTCTTTCTGCATCGTGACGATGCCTGCAGTCGATACCCCTCGAGAAGTGTCGCGTCGTCTTGTGCAGTATTCGTGTCGTCGTCATCGCACGGCCGTGCCCAGACAGTCGTGCTTCT
Organism: Elsinoe perseae; assembly: GCA_029448695.1. NCBI lineage: Eukaryota > Fungi > Ascomycota > Dothideomycetes > Myriangiales > Elsinoaceae > Elsinoe > Elsinoe perseae. Next base: position 151,034 of record JARDAA010000113.1, read on the forward strand.
AAAGTACAATCTCGCTGACTTCATCTGTTGATGAAGACAGGTAGTGCGCGAGAGGTGTGATGGTCTCAGTGTTCAGCTTGCGCTGAATCGGTCTGCGCATCATTGCCTCGCTCTTGGTCCACCTCTTCTCTTGCATAAAACTCAACCAGCATGGTCCCGTATGCCTCGAGCTCTTCGACAGGGACCGAAAGTCGGAAATCATTGAGAAGCAGGAATTGAAGCTCGAGGTGATTGAGTTCTGGCAAGGGCAGCCCTCCGACCTAGACGAAGTCAGTGATTGCTTACTAAACTAGGTTCCGTCGTTCTTACCTTCGCATAGCGCGAATTGGTGTAGAAAATATCGGAGAAGAACTTGCTTGCGCAGGTTACACCTGCAATAACCAATCTATGGATGTTGAAGCTGTCCACAACAAAGAAGTGGGACAAGTTGAGATCTTGGTCCTGTGGTGTACTGCTTGATGCTGGGGGAGACTCCTGATACCTGCTATGGGGCGTGCCAGGGATGGCACCATGCTGATCTGCGGTGTCCAAATTGCCCGACGCTGGCGGTGTGATGGTCTGTGCTGTCTCCGGCTCTTTTGTGCTCGTTATCTGAATGCCATCCTCGGTCTTGGTACGCTCATGTGAGGGCCGGCCTTGATTCTGCTCCCGCATGCTCTGGATTGGACCAGAATTGACCTTCTCGGTCATGCGGTCAAAATAAACCAGCAGACTGAGAAAGACCTCGTAGCTAGTCGGGCAATACTTGTTGATGCGGTTGAGATAGCTTAGAATGGTTATGCTGGGTACGTTCTTGCCGTGAAAAGCCAAGACACTGCTGGTCTGCGGGCTGATCGAGGCCGTGTTGTCCGGTGCTGGCATCTGTCTGTGCAAGTGCTCATGTTGCATGTCATTTGTTGTAGTGATCTTGGTCAGCAGACCGGCAACCATTTCTATAATGTGCTCAATCGGCATACTGCTGATTTCATATTGCACGTTGAGATCCCTTCTGCTCCCTGTTCTTGAGCTCAATGCACTGCCAGGCCTGCTATTTGCTAACGATTGTATGTGCGCGAGATCGCGGACCTGGACTCGCTGCGTGATTTCGGGTGATGAGAGTGGCGCGGGCAACGAGACCGTCGAGGAGGACATTGAAACATTATGTTCGCGAGAATCGCTTGAGGTTGCCGTATCCATTTCTGATGTCGAGGAAGACGCTGGGACATTTCCCGGATGCACCGTCGACCTCTCCATACGTGCTCTTTCTGAATTAGTGCTGCTGTCGGCAGGTGCTTGTGCGCGCCTCGGAGTCACATCGTCGTCTTGGGAGTGATAGCTCTGCTGGCTACCAGCTGAGCGGGACATGGGCACAAACGAGTGCGCCACGTCCCGCATGCGCTCGCTGTGCGGGGTACTTCTGCCTGATCTTGTCGAAGTGGCACGGGAGGAGTGATAGTCGGAATACTCTCCAGACTGATGCGTCGGGGTGAAGAGATGATTGACGGATTCAGCCACCACGGCCATCATACAATACTATTGGTGTCTTCTGACATGTACGTGTTAGTTCAATGTTCGCCGAGGACAGATGTCGCGATAATTGTGTCTGGCTGGTTGGTCCAGTTGGTCCAGTTGGTCCCTTCGTTCAGGGTCCGTTCCGCGGTACGATGAGATCATGTATCTGTCCAGGGGTAGTCTGGTCGCCAGTGTCGGACGAGTGTAGCTGCCGTCCAGTCCAGCCCGAGTAGTCGAGTTTCGCAACTTGATAGGAGTGGAGTGGAGTGAAGTTCAGGAGAGAATAATGTGTTGAGGCTGAGGAGACAAGCGGTAAAGCGTCATGGTGCAGGGACTCTTTTGAGGCGGCGGGCAGGCGACGGATTGACGGCGTCGGGCAGGTTTCGCGCCAGAAACACGCAGAGAGACACGTCAAACAATTCGCTGGGCTGTACTTACTTAATCCATCAAAGGCTAACCTCGTCCTTTGCTAACTTCCTCACCAATGTAAAGCCTTGCGCGCGTCGTTCGAGTTATGAATGCAATGTCGAATGAGATTTGATTTAAAGCTGTCGAGGATTGGAATAATTCTAGACTGGGACAAGATGCGATTCTGGACAGAAGGCGAAGCTGGCCGACAAGTCAAGTTTGGTCGACGACTTGATTCGCTCAGCCGGGTCATCCCGACGGGCCGTCATGGTCAATCCAAATCTCGAGCTTCTCTGGGCAAAGAACCCTGGAAGCGATCTTTCTTTCATCTCGTCCAATTCGTCAATGGTTTCGACGAAAGCCCCACGTGTCCCAGACAGACGACAGAAGTCGACCGCCATGACTTTCACCTCATGACCCGTTCTGTACGACCCTCGGTTGTGACCCTTGCCAGCACTCGCCTGTCAAAAATACGCCGTTTACAGTAACGGTCGGGTACACTTTTGTACTGAAGATTTCAGGTTGCTCCCAAAAGAATAACGACCATCAGAAGGTGATCAGTAATAAGCTTTGTTTTGGTTCTTCCCCATCCGTCAACAAGCAGAGGCGCTACTACCAAGCAGATATGATAGTCAAACAAGCGCCGGACAGAAAGCCACATTGAAAGCTTCATCCCCAGCATGCTCTCCAAATAAACATCACCGGCAAGCAGACATCCGTTTGCAGAAAGTTCAAGGTATCGTTTCAGATCAGCATAGGTTTACTCGGAGGCTCAATTCGAGTGCTGGTGCGTTTGGGAAAGGGACATGGACAGCACTATAAGGTCGCAGTGAGCTGCACTTCAGCCATACTTGCAATTGTGGGTGCAAATACAGCTGAGTCTCCCCTGCTGGTCTATATGAATATCTGAAGTATATCTAGGGACATGAAAGTTATGGTCAAGATCAAAATTGTTCTACCATTCATTCGTAGTGAAGATCAGCTTTAATGGTGAGGCCCCGGTGGCTTGTTAGTGTAGCAACCTCGATGTCGGGGATCCGAACACGCGATGACCGTGCAGCGATATGGTGGCATGTGTGCACGATCATGCTCTCCATGGGGTGCTGGGCGTGGTCTACCAGGACACCTTTTCCAAGATAACCCCTCCGCGTGCTAGTGACGATTTTCGCGATCAGAGCATCTTTGATATGGCGTTCCGACAAGTACTCCACAGCGCTCTAGTAGCTCGGCATGGCGGTGACGATGCATTCCGGCAGCAGACCTGAGTCGCAACGCAGTGCTAGTTTATACGACTCATTGATTATAACTGTTCGGGACGTCAAGCTGCGTGTCGTCCGGCAACTTGACATTGATGCCATGACTAATTGTCTGATATTTGGTCGGTTCTGAAGGCATGCGCTCGACGAGGTGATATTCTTACTCATCCAGCACAAAGCCAGTCCCCACAGTACCTTCCCGGAGAGCGACCAGATAGCGACGTCAAGCGGACCTGACTTGACCCAAGGATACGATAGCTTCCAGGAAGGTAGTCTTGGGAGCCACATCGTTGCTCTGGTACATGCAGCCGGCGAATGCAATGTTGTCTCTAGGGAGGAAGTAGTGAACAATGCATACCCCGCGCTTTGACATCGGACCTGCGAGAGTGACCAACGTCCAGACAAATGTAAATGAAACGAGATCACAAGCTTTTAGAATCCATGCATGAGTACGGAACACGTTGAAATAGTATAGAGGATCTTTACATTACCTCGTCATGAGTACTTCTCCAGCACGGATCACTGAGCCACAAATCTGTCTCATCAATATGCAGTAATAGGCAAATCTTCCTGCAGGCCGGATTCCGCGCAGACGATACACAGAGTGTGGATATCTGGTTCGCCTCCTTTTCCTATAGGTCAAGTAGAGAGGATGACACAGTAAGCCCCGAATAACGACACACGACCACTCGTCAGTGGACTCCCGTGCTGTAGTCGTGTATGTTACTGCCATAATCAAAATGACTGTAAGTCATTCTTGCAAGCTTGCACGACAATAACGTTGGCGAGGGACTCTGCGAAAGGAGCTGCCAAAAGTCGTGTCGAGGAGCAAGTGAGGCGTGGGACATTCTCAGCGAATTCTTACAAGCGGTCGATCCGGTCCAGTCTTGCCAACGAGACCTCGTACCATGCCATGATCGTAAGGTTTGCGTCGGCATGGCGAAGGATTGACAGCAAGTACGGTCACTTCTATAAGCTCTGCAAAACGATGCAAGCTTCAAGGACTTCGATCCGTAACCCAGGCCTTCCTCTTTGCGAACTTTGAAGGCCGTGATGAATGCCTGCACAAATCAGCTGCAGTTTCAAAGATTGGCAAAACCCAGGGTCTGAAAGTCAATTGAACAGCAACTGTCATCCTAAACGTGTTCAAGCGAGTCGAACGAAACGGCCCGTCTCGAGTGGGGATCATGGACGTCGTACCGTCATGACAGACAGACGAAGGTAGCCAAGGGCCAAGTACAAAGCTGACCACCTTGTCGCTGATGGTACGCCTGAATATGAACTGGTAGGCAGAAGCGTGTCTTGACGTCAGAGAGACACGGGGAGAATACAAGGACAGATCTGGTCTGCAGGTGATGCTTGACAGAAAATTCAAGCAGCACATCCTTGAAGATCACCGATGCTTGTTAAATGACATGAGCAATCTGGAGCCTACCAGAACATCGACGGAGGTCGTTCCGTAGAGAAGACGAAGTCGGAGCTCGGGGCTTAATCGGCAGTGTATTGGTCCGCCCGTTGAATGGTTGACCCTTCGACAGTGGCTTGCTGTCTCAAAGCGGACTCACAAGCCGACTCACAAGCGAATGACCGCTAACCCTGCATCTCGATCGCTGCATGCTTGATTGATCAATCGACATCACAGCACATGAAAAAACGATGCAGCTGTCATTTACTCGGTTGTGCTTAAGAAAAGGACAAGCGCTGTTTTGTTGGTAGACCAGAATATATATCAACTTCACATAAACATCACCAACAAGAAATACAGAGATAGCTTCACTTACGACCACTGTGAAATACATTCCTGTTCTCGAGTAAAAGCTATTCACAAGCATTGATCAAACACAACCAAACGTTAATCCGCTTGGCGCCAACTTAATATAGTCGCTGGAACCCCGGCATGGATCCAACCTCTGAACAATCGACTCTTGCTCCTAGTCAGAATAACAGTCAAACACCCTCCATGGCGGAGAAACGAAACGGGTCGACCTCAGATGTCAATTCCACTGCTGAGGAAAAGCCAAAGACCGAGGTCGCCGCAGAAGCAACTACCACCAAAGACAAGACCGAGGAGGACGAGCAAGAAGACGAGTCTAATGTAGTGTATCCTGGAGGATTTAAGAAACTCTTGATCACACTCTCATTATGTTTCTCCATTTTCTGTCTTGCCCTCGACAGTGAGTCTGCTCTTCTGATGCTCACAGCATATCTGACAATTTCTCCAGACACGATTCTCGCCACAGCAATCCCAAAAATCACGGATCAATTCAGATCTATCAACGACGTGGGCTGGTACGGAAGCAGTTACTTGCTTACTACGTGCGCCTTCCAACTTTCCTTCGGAAAGTTATATACGTTCCTCAATCTCAAATGGGTCTATCTCGTGGCACTGGGGCTCTTTGAGCTCGGCTCTTTGGTCTGCGCGCTTGCACCAAACTCTGAGGCTCTTATTGTCGGTCGAGCCATCGCTGGCGTAGGATCCGCAGGTCTCTTCAGTGGGGCGATCCTGATCATAGCCGCCACGGTTCCCCTCGCACAGAGACCACTTTACACGGGAATTATTGGAGCTATGTACGGCATCAGCAGTGTTGCGGGGCCTCTTCTCGGTGGCGTTTTCACTGACAAAGTCACCTGGCGCTTGTGCTTTGTAAGTAGCAACTTCTAGGGTCGTTGGCCTCTCATTTGTCCCCCCCTTCAACCCCTCCCTCAGGCCTCGGCGCCTGACAGGACCCTGTCGCTCGTCATTACCTTCTTATTGGCCAAGAGTCAGCACACTGTCTCAGCAAGCTGAAATCACTATACCTGAGTATACGCTGACTGTCCCAGTACATCAACCTCCCCCTCGGATTCCTGACAGCAATCTTCATCTTTTTCTTCTTCCACCCTAGCTCGACTGCCGGAGGCAAACGTCCCCAAGTCAATCACTGGAAGGACTATATTACCATCTTCGACCTTCCGGGACTGTTTGTCCTCCTGCCAACTGTGATTTGCCTTCTTCTTGCCCTACAGTGGGGCGGTAGCAAGTACCCATGGAGTGACGGCCGAATTATTGCTCTGCTCGTTCTGTTTGGTGTCCTTGCGCTCTGCTTTCTCGGAGTGCAGTGGTATATGGGCGATAACGCAACAGTACCTGGTCGCGTCCTCCGACAACGAACTGTGGGTGCCTCGGCTTGGTTCGCGGTCATGCTGGGTGGTAGCTTCTTCGCTCTTCTCTATTACATCCCGATCTGGTTCCAAAGTATACAGGGAGTAACGGCCACGCAATCTGGTATTCGTAACTTGCCGCTGGTCCTCAGTGTGACCGTATTTTCCATCGTTTCCGGCGCAGGGACACAGATTTCCGGCTACTACACCCCGTGGCTCATTCTAAGCAGCGTGTGCACAGCTGTCGGCGCAGGCTTACTGTCGACATTCAAAGTAGACACGCCGACCGGGCAGTGGATCGGTTATCAGTTGTTATATGGCGCTGGTGTAGGTTTCGGACTGCAGCTCACATTGATCGCCATTCAAACTGTACTACCAAAGAAGGATATTCCGACTGGAACTGCAGTCATAGCATTCAGTCAGACGCTCGGAGGCGCCATTTTCATTTCGGTCGCGCAGAACGTCAACACCAACAAGCTGTTGTCAAACCTCCAGGCCGATGTGCCGATGCTGGAACCACAAATCATCCTCCGAACCGGTGCCACCGAGCTGAGGAACATAGTTCCTCCAGAAATGCTCCCTGGAGTGCTCCTCGCCTACAATGCCGCCTTGACGCAGACGTTCTACGTCGGTGTGGCCACGGCGGCACTCAGCATCTTTGGGTCCGTATTCATTGAGTGGAAGAGTGTGAAAGGGAAGAAGCTCGATACGCCTGCGGCATAAGCAGGACAGAAGAATGTACCATTGGAATTAACATGGATAGCATAGCATGGATTGTATAGCACTCTTCTCAATATACTAGAGGATCATGAATAGTCATGCAATGTCCTACCACGTCTCGTATTTCGCTGCACTTGGATCCACGGCACGTTACGAGGTCAATTCTTCCAACCACCTCTTTGTGTGAGCTCTCCAGACGTATCTTGGAGATAAAAAGGTAGGCTTCACAAGGTGGTAATTCAATGGCGCCCGCTTGGCGCATGTGTCCACATTAGGATAGCTCAATCACGGATTGTGACCATGAACATAACTGCGGGAACATACGAATCTTTTGTACACATCGAATTAGAAGTTAATGCATAGAAATTACCACAACTCAACTGCGTCCATGCCATGCATCCGCATTCTCCATCCATATCCTCCGTCGTCACCCTTCATCCACATCCTCCAATCGCAAATCCGGCAATTCCTCACTCACATCCTGGCTTGATTCAAGCGTCCCATCTCCACAAGTCCTGCCCTGAATACGTCTTCCTGATCGGACTTCCAGACAGGTACCTGATTAATTTCAGCATCTCTAATACTCCACCATCCTCAGCATGTATTTTCCCATCGGTCAGTACCCAGCTGCCGTCCAAACCAGCAAGAAAAGTGAGTTCACATTTGCCACAGCGGGTGGAGCGGACCAGTGACTTGTGCCACAGTCATGAGAGATTTGCGAGAGACTGAGACCTCAACGATATAGGACCAGTGAATTCTGCCACGGTGATGTAAGGTCGACCGGCGAAGGCGTATTGAGGCCGAAGTCTCGGTGGAGAGGTTGGACCCGATAGGCGAGTCTGCGTCGACTTGTGAGAATGGCCTGACCGAGCTCGTGGCCAAGGAAATTGCTGAGGACTTACGTGAAAGTGAATTGGGATGACCGAAGGCCTCAATCCTGGTCGGTGCCGGCGGCCGAGTCGCGCGACGATGTGGTAGGATGCGAATGCGGAGGATCAACAGGTGACGACCAGTGATTGGAGTCGAGGCAGATGTAAGCCAGCGACAGAAGTCAATGGCGCTTAGGGACCAGAGACGGAGTCAAAGGCGCCTTGGAGCCTCCACTGATTGTCACTCACCTTGAGACATGTTAAACGACATTCGCTCCTACGCAATTCTAAGAGCCGAATCAGAATCATGATGTCGCTCTAGAGCTCGAAAATATGAATCTGGGATTACGATAGACTTATATATCTATCTCTTCCAAAGCTCATAGAATCGGTCTTGACCAAAGATCGAGATTTTGACATCGTGATAGTTTTGCTGGCAATTTCAAAAAACGCCAGGGTCACAGCGATGTGATGGCGATACCAACCGCAGAGACCCGGAATCAAGGATACTGCGGCGGTCCGATGATCTTGACTGCATTCTCGTAGGTGAATTTCCAAGTGCTTGTAACATACGACCAGGAAACGTTCACGACTTCGCCCCAGCGAGGATCCGCTGGTGGTCGAGGGAATGGTGGCGGAAAGGACGCTTGCGGCGGCGCCTGTGTTGGGTTCGGCATGGCTGTAGGCATCATAGATGCTCGCGCTGTGGCTTCGGCGTCCCTCTTGCGCTTGTAATAGGTGTCGATCTTCTCTTCGCGATGAGACCAACGCGGTACATCCAGATATGCTCTGGGGAACTGGCGGACAAAGTCTGGGATCATGACCGGCTTCGCCAGGATTTCCTCTCTGGACTGACCGGTCCACCCAGGCTTGAGCTTGTCGTCCGGCATGGCTCCGAAGATTTCTTTCCTTTTGCCTCTAGGGGCGTCTCTTGGTTTCTCCGGAGCGAGCGTATAGTCCTGATCACGTCTTTCCATCATCTGCCGAAAAGCCGCATCGTTATAGCTCATACCTTCTGCGAGAATGCATTTTGACATCGTGCCACTGTACCAGCGGCATTCCGAGCATGGATCGTCTTCACCGCCCCGTACTTTCTTATCGCACTGCACCATGTCAGCACGAGACAGAGGCAGTGATACGGGTATTTACAGTTCTCAGAGCCTGCACATAATGGATGCAGGCCTCGCCTGCGTCGTTGGGCACGTTGTAATTGTGCGCTTATGTCTCGCACAATGCCGCGTCGAGCTTCGGTGGATGATCGCGCCTGCACTGGTCGCCATAGGGGCAGTTGCCATATGCCCAGTCGCGACATGGTTCCTTTGGCTTATTCTTGTTCTGTTTGGTGTCCATGATTGCGACCTCAATATCGTTTGATGTGAATGTGGATTTCTGAATTTGTGATAGTGAGGTGATTTGGCGGCCTCGATGAGAAAGAAATCGTCGTTGATATGAGACCGCTCACGGTGCCACTTAGTCATCATATTTCGCGTGGAACGGACAGCCGCAATCAATTCAACAGTGTAACACATGCGCAATCGAAAGCAATGCACAGTACGCACAGATTTCCTTCAAGTGAAATGCAATTGTGTGAGTGACTAGAAGAAAATTGGGTATCTACCTTGTGACTCCATCGAGCCTTCCGTCATCCATTACTGCGACATTAAATGCATTCGCAGGAACTCGTCTATGTAGTGGAAATAGGCAGATTCGGCGACAGTGTTGTTGTGATCACCGTGAGGCAATTCACGCCAGACTTTCGTCTTCGCTCTGCAGATGCTATATAGCTCTTTCATATGTGAGGGTCTGGATGCACATGTCAGCATGATTCACAGTGGTATTTCAGAACAGTCATGATCTAGTATGATGGTAAAAAAAAGCGGACTCACGGCACAATTTCATCTCTCAACCCGCTCAGAAATAGTATAGGCGTGTTGGTGATCTTGGGCAAATGCTGCTCACTCGGCCACTTTTCGTGACAGAGCGGAGTGAGCCACTTGGCCATAGGCATGACGCTGCTTCTCATTAGACTTGTGAAGGATAATACAATGTAGGTGAGACATTGCCTTGGAATCATCTTCGCTATTGAGAGGAATGTGTTCTCCAGAATCAACCCAGCAACACCCTTCTCTGCATTGGCAGCTGCGAGACCGACTCCGACCGCACCGCCTATGCTTTGCCCGTAGATGACGAGCTTGGTCCTCTTGAGATCATCTCGCTGCTTGATGTAGTCGAAGCCAGCTTGTGCGTCAACTGCGATACCCTGTTCGCCAGGGTTACCGGTGGAAAGACCATAGCCACGGTACTGTAGCATGAGCACATTGCAAGCTAGATCATTCGAGAGCACCCGTGCGATAGGCAGTCGATGTCCTATGTTGCCAGCATTACCATGGAACATCAGGAGCGTAATGTTGCGGGTATGCTGAGGGTTCGGCGGCTTGATCAGGTATGCATGTAGGGTCTCGTCGTCTGGCGTATTGATGCGAAGGTCTTCATATTCTGAAATGCCAAATTGCTCTGGTTTCGGTACTTCAGTCCTGGCGCCTGGCGGTAGCGCACGAGGGTAGATGAGTTCGCTGTCCGATGATCAATAGAACGACAAAGTATACAGAGCAGACTTCCTTACTTTTGATAATAGTAGAGAGCTGAGCTCAATACGCCGACCAAACCTCCTGTGGCGAAGATAGGAATCCGTGCGTACGACCATAGCAGGCTCGCCATGGTACAAATCCAGTGGCCGCCTCAGGTCCTCCGTAGTTATCGTCGTCAGCTGCGGTCATCAGCGCACAACATTGCTGCCCTTCTCCGAATCGTGAGTTACGATAGCAGGAAATAACTTTGTGGTAAAAGTAGTGCCTCTGGCAGTGCGAAGCAACTTGCATGTGGACCCAGCTTTATCTAATCGCATCAGATCAGGGAAGCTCGGGCCGACAAGCTTGAAGCTGTCGGAACGCGACATCGTTGACTGCCTGCTGGTTATGCGCATCTCTCCATCGACTGCTTGGTCCACCACATTCTTCCGACATTTGCGTAAAGAAGGTCTCCCAAAGTTAATAATTCGTCATCTCACAGGACACAACTTTCGACTCGCGCAGCGATCATGATTCAAGGACATGCGACTGGCATGCTGGGGGAGGGTGAGAGCCACAAGAACTATTAGCTGTTCCTTTGCTGATTCATGACTTTAGATGGCATCCATGTCGACATGAACCATCTGAAGAGTGGTGAAGTCAAGTAAGTCAAGACCCATTCAGATACGAGTATCAACCTGCTAACTTGAAAACAGCTTGGGCACTTCCATGTTAGTAGAAGCGATCCACATCGACTGTGGACAATCTATTGATACTTGACAGCATGGCAATCAACTTCAAGGACGGCGTGATTCTCGGCGCCGACAGTCGGACGACCACAGGAGCCTACATCGCGAACCGTGTCACCGACAAACTCACACAAGTTCACGACACCATCTGGTGTTGTAGATCCGGATCGGCGGCCGATACACAAGCAGTAGCCGACATGGTCAAGTACTACCTCGAGCAGTATGGAGTCACCGAGGATGAGCCGCCCACCACACAGACCGCAGCTTCGCTATTTCAAGAGATCTGTTATGGAAACAAAGACATGCTGAGTGCGGGCATCATCATCGCAGGTTGGGACCACAGACATGGCGGTCAGGTCTACTCGATACCGCTGGGCGGCTCGCTGCACAAGTCACCGTATTCGATTGCTGGGTCTGGTTCGACATACATTTACGGATATTGTGATGCAAATTGGAGGGAGGGCTTCACAGAGCAAGAGGGTATTGACTTCGTGAAAGGGGCACTGAGGGAGGCCATCAAGTGGGATGGCAGCTCAGGTGGTGTGATACGCCTTGTAGTCTTAACAGCGAGTGGTGCACAACGACACCTATATCTTCCAGACAATGGTTACACCGGCCCTGGACCAAAGGAACCGTGAGCTCGGAATTGATGGGGGAATCGGAGGCTTGGCAAGCATCAGGCGAACGTGGCATCGGCACGAACTGCAAGCGTAACGTCCCTGCCGGTCACGATTAGGCGTAGATAGATTCTGCAATCTTGGGGCAAAGTTGCGTCTCGACACTCGATGAAGGCCCAGTATGCTATGCACAATGCAATCTATGGACGCTGATCGTACTACTTCCGCCCCGCCTTTGCTCTCCGCTTGCGTGCCTCGCCATTCGCATTGATGCTGGTAGCTGCTTCGACAGCATTTTCTTCTGACGGGGTGTCCACCACATCAAGGAGGTCCTCACCTTCGAGGTCTACCTGATCCTTATTGACAAATTTGCCGATAGCCTTGTTGTATGCCCACTTTGGCAGCTTGAAGAGTACAGTGTCGTAGACTGTGGGCATAGCGATTTCGTTCGGCTGTAAATGTCAGCATTGTCTTTTACCAGTCAAGGCATGTTGTACTCACATCAAGCAAGAACTCCTGCACATCACCCTCCTCGGTCTCCTCCTCCAGCCACACGTTGCCCACGCTGTCCACAATCAAGACTTTGCCGTTCTCTGCCACGGTCCTCTTCTTAGCCCCAACCGGCCCTTCCATTCTCGCATCCTGGGGCTCACTCACACCCTGCTCCTTCGCTTTCTGCGCCACCTCTTTACTCTTCTTGGGCCGCTTGTCTTCCCGCTTCTTCTCTTTCATCGCCGCACGTTTCTCCCTTCTGTTCCAATTTTGCACTTGCGGCTCATCTTCGCTATCTTGCGGCGTGGGCAATCCCGAGGATCCCCCATTGAGCCCAGGGATACCAGCGACGGCACTCTCGTTACCCCACGCCATCCTTCTGGCATGCTTGATGTAGCGCTCGACAAACTCCCGCTGCTTCTTCCATCCAATGTACAGCGCGAGATAGTGAAACCCGCCACCAACAAAGACGAACAACCCAAACAGCACTGATCCCAGACCGGGTCTGAAGCGAGCATAGTAGTACCCAGTACCTCGCCACTTCGGGAACCCGTTGCTCAAGAAATGATCGTACCTCTCCCTCTCCGGTCCACGCAAGATATTGGTAACGACTCCGAGTCTAGCAAATCGAGCCGAGGCCTCCTTGTTGAAAGTCTTAATCTCCCGTTGAGTGGGCTTCTTGTTCTTCTGCGTGACCGGCTTCTTCTTATCGCCTGCTTTTGCCTTCGGTGGCTTGTCGAAGTTTGCGATCCAGTTTGCTCTGGCTTTGTCTGGATGCATTAGACGGGATTGCTTGCGGTAGGCGCGATTGATGTCGTCCTGCGTGGCGGAGGGCTTGACGCCGAGGAAGGTGTAGAAGGTTGCATTGGAGCCTTCATGCTGGATAAGCTCGTCGCGGAGGCGGAAGATCTCGTGGTCCTCCGTCGACCAGGCGGCGGCCAGCAAGAAGAGTGGGAGTAGCGGGAGGAGGAACTTCATTGTGGGCGCGAGGTGAGCCAGGCGTGTTCGATGGTCAGGGCGTTTTGATTAATCGATTGGGCCTCTGCATGCCATGGATGATAGGCTAAGGACGACTTCTTGGAGAATGAAAAATTTATGGATGTTGACAGCTAGCAGCCTCTCTCTCCTGCTCCCTTTTCGTGCGTTCGTCTCGGCTCTGGCCTTGTACCCACCAAATTTTTAGAGTTGAAGCTAGCGGGGAGATCTCCTGCAGGGCCAGAGTGCGGCCAAAATGGTCAAGATGGAGAGCAGTTCGTACCACTAAGACAATCGTCTGTCGATATCATCATGAAGACTACCTCTACATCTGTCGACTCAACCGTTCTCCGATGGAGGGGTCAATCTCGTTAGGTGAATAGCCAGGCCGATGGAATAGCGTAAGATCCATAAGCTGGGAGCTGTTGTGCTGCAAAAACATATATCGCATATTAATTTTCTGAGCACAATCGGGTCACAGCCATTGCCATGATGTTGTGGTCTCATGTTGCCACATGCTAGGTGCTGAAGCCTGAAGTGACAGCAGAGTGACTGCCAGAGTGCTAATCGCTGTCCTGCCCTCGGCTGTGATGGGTGCTTGATGTGGATGAGCTTAAATTTAGGCACATGCCACTAAGCCAGTTTTAGCTCGACTGGGTCTTCCGGGTCAAACACGCGGCAGCCAGAAATATGTTGACCTGACCGCAAGGAGTTCTTCACCGAATCCTCGACCGACCTTCAGTCTCTCTCTACGTCTGTCACTTCCTTGCTTGTCTGCCACCAGAACGCGATCACTCTCTTCTGTAACGTGATACTCATCCGTCGACACGCTCCCTCCCGCCTCACGTTAAACCGATCAAGCCGTTGCTGCAGCCACCGATAACAGTAAGATCCCCTTAATTTATTTCAGCACACATGGTGTATGGCATTTGTATAGCTGGCCGATCTTCTTGCGATTTCGCTATGCCAAAGCCTGACTTCTAACGAATTTCTTCAGGATAGCGCACTGCTTCAATAATCTGACCCATCTCACTACGTCGAGTCCAACGACAAAATGGCAGCAAGATTGCAATTCCCCATGGAGGCTTTGACCTCGCGGATCAATTTCTCGCGCTTCGAGGGTATGCGTAACCAGAGTCTCTCGAACCGCTTCTCGAACCTCAAGCCCATCTCAGAATTTCTCGATTTCAAGCGTGTTTCAAAGCCCGCGAACTTTTCAGAAGCCCAGGCTCGAGTCAACTACAACCTTAGCTACTTCTCCAGCAACTACATGGTGGTCTTTGCAATGCTCACTGTTTACACCTTATTCACCAACTGGCTACTTTTCTTCGTTATCCTCCTAGTCCTTGGTGGAATGTATGGTATTGGCAAGCTTGAAGGACGCGATCTGGACGTAGGCTTCTTCCGTGCGACTGTCTCTCAGCTCTACACTGCTCTCATCTGCATTGCCGTTCCACTGGGCTTCATCGCTAATCCTTTGGGCGCGGCTCTCTGGCTTATAGGAGCGTCCGGCGTCTCAATTCTCGGCCACGCTGCTTTCATGGACAAGCCCATCGAGTCGGCTTTTTCCGAGGAGGCGGTCTAAGTGGTCGTCCGCGAGCTCCACAACCTTTGCCCTACGGGGGAAGACCACATGAGAGACTGTCTGATTTCGACGGTCCTCAGCTTCGACGGCGGCGCAAGTTTTGGGATAATGGAAAAGGTGGATTACAAATGGTTGACGATGATGATGATGCTGTTCATTTGGACCCGGCGTATCTGTTGCAGACCGCAGGAGACTATGCTGGCTTTGTTGGAGATCAATTGGCGTTTACTGGCTTTGACTTGGGAAGCGCAAGGCGTTCAGGCAGACACGATACACTTGACGACGGTGCTTCAATCGCCGAATATGAAGATCAGTGGGAGATCGAGCGTCAGCGATACGCTTCACACCTTCGAGCGATGAAGGAACGGGACAAGGCGCTGGTCAAGTCCGCGAATGACAAATTGAGGCGGGCTCGGGAGAAGGGCAAGTCTCGAGCATCTCTATCTCCGGACGAGATTGATGCACTGGAGCGACGACGCCTTCAGGAGAAGCAGGAATCGCCACGGTCCTCCGCGACCAAGGACAGGCGGACGTCCTCCGGCAAGAATTCTCGATCTACCTCTGCTACCAATCTCCCTGTCGACAAAACCCGACGCAAATCTGGCTCTCGCTTCTTCTCTTCACCGGCGGCCAACTCCTCCCGGACCCGCATTCCCAAGACCTCACCCAAGCAGTCCAGGCATGCTTCCTTGGATGGCTCTCACGATTCCCGCGGTGCACCCGGCTTCGTGGTACTCGGTCCCGAGGGTCAACCGGTGCACTCTCCGCTACCTCATCACCCACCTTCATCATACTCTCGTTCTGACGTGCGATCCACCTCGTCTGTCCATCACACACCACAGAACTACGAGGGCGGCTACATTCCGTACTCACCACGCTACGCCTCTCAGGACTACAGACCCACTTCGTCCTCTACCTCGCGCAGGAATGCTCCTGATGAGCTCCATCTTCCCCGCACAAGAGATCGAGCGAGCAGCTCAGTCCCCTACCCTTCTGATCATCTGCGGACAGGCTCAAGCAGCCACGCCCGCCGCAATGTTAGCGGTCCTGCAGGCGTAGGGTATGACCGGCAGCGTCGCAACCCCACTAGTCCGCTGGCGGAGTACCCTGCTCGCGGCGACAGTCTAGGCGCTAGAGCAGAAGACTGCGAAGTGCGCGACGAAGCGGATGAGAGCAGCGAGGGTGTAGTCGTCGTCAATGACGAAGACGAGAGCGAGGAAAGCAGCAGTGAAGGTGAGGGCGTCAAGGTTGAGGTCAGCTTGGAAGGTAGACATGGGTATAAGATCGAGCGTGTACCGGTTGGTGGTCGTAAGGAGAGGGAGCGCGAGAAGGATAGGCGACGAAAGAGGAGGTAATGGGCTGTATCGATAGTCATGCACTTGCATTCGTGGCGTTGACATAGAATAGAATTCAAGCTTTTTATTCGTACATTGCTTGCGCCTGAAATGCCTGGTAGATATCGCTACTTACCTGCCTGCTTGGCCATGCTGCATGTCATTCGGCGCTGCCTCCGATCGGTGCCCGCGGCCATGCTGCTTCACGTACTGTAGAAGCCATCAATCATATCTTCGACCTCCCACCTCGCGTGATCTCTCTTCAAGAACGCTCCCTGCTGTACCCTCCCAATTGATTGCGCCCCGTCCAGACCCATTCAGCGAATCAATCAGCCAAAAATCCCCTGCCCAGCACCAAATATCACTCTCACGAGCTCAAACACCAAGCCCCCGCAGACAACAAAGATCAAGGCGATGACCCAAAATTGGCTGATCGGCGACTTCTGCGGGGCTTGCTTCTTCTTGATCGCGCTCTCGGGCTTGCCTCGCTTGTTCGCTTCGGCTTTGGCAAAGGCCTCGTTGGCGCGACGTTGTTGGGGAGTTTGAGCCTGAGGGTGTTAGCGTACTGCTACCTGGGTTCTGGACGGGAGAGTAAGCTGACCATTATGTGTGAGTGTTTGTCCTGCTAAGACAATGTGGTGTTGGGTGCAACGAGGGGCAGGTCGGTGTAGCACGCTGCCCTGATTCTTATGGCCGACACGCAATGAGTCAATTGCTCGTGACTGGTCAGGGGGAAGGCCGTGGAAAGGATTGGACTGGTGGACAAGGCGTCGCAGTGGCAGAATTAGCTGTCCATTCAGAGTACCATTCCTTCCACTGAAGTTTAGAGGACAGCTGGAGTTCGGCTTCAGGGTCCGGGGAGATTAGGCTCGTGCCGGCTGAGGTGAGCTGGATGCGGCACTGTGCAGGGAAACAGTAGGCGAAATAAGGAGCTGTGCAAGCATGTGAACTTTTGAGGGTCATGCGCGGACAATCTTGCACTGTGCATGCTTTGATTCGAGATCGACAAGAATAGTGGGAGTCGCTACACCGGACTTTTTGATACAAACACTTGTGACTTCGTCTGATGGCTACTACCAAGGCGGCAGAGGCGCTACCTCGCTTTCTCTTGCCCCGCCTGTCCTGGACCCCTCTTGCCAGAACCTCAATAGCATCGGAGAGAGAACTCTGGCGTATCGCGCATTATACGTCACGGTCTCAAGCGCGATATGCATCGATTGGGCCGACAAGTCAAGCGACCCTTGGCTCCAGAAACAGACGGCCGAGGAACAATGAGAAGACTGTTCAAGAGCGCAAAGCAGCATGGCAGCAACGCTGGTTTTCCGCCTCCTCTCCTCGAGCAAGGGATCACCATTTCGACACGCTCAAGTTTATACAACGACTACAGGAGGAAGGCTTCAGCGAGGAGCAGTCCGTCGCGCTCATGAAGATTCTAGGAGAAGTGGTGGAGGAATCGATCGCAAACCTAACTAGGACCATGGTGCCACGAGAAGAGCAGGAGAAGGCGACGTATACTCAGAAAGTGGACTTTGCGAAACTACGGTCGGAACTGTTGTCTGCAGATAGTACAGAGTCGGGCTTGACGAGAGCGAGCCATGAGAGGTTGACGAACGATCTCACGAAGTTGAACAGTAGGCTGAGGGATGAGATCCAGCGGACGCAGGCAAGTGTAAGGCTAGATCTAAACTTGGAGAAGGGCAGAATAAGGGAGGAAGCGAACAGTCAGGACTTGAAGATCAAAGAGGTGGAGACTAGGATCGAACAAGAAACAGCAGCACTGAGGGAGAGATTGGAGCAGGTCAAGTTCTCGACATTGCAGTGGCTGATGTAAGTATTGTCGAGGTTATGGTGTCACGGGAGCTGACGATGATCAGGGGTGTCTGCACAGGTACAGCAGCCATTATTCTCGGTGTCTGGAGGTTGTTGATGTGAAAGGTCGCCCGATGCGTGAAGTCAGAAGGACTATGCTCGCTAGCAGATTTGGGCAACGTTCATTAGCAGAATCGCTACGATGCCGCGTGAAGGCGACTTAAAAGATAGGCCTTCGATCAGTTGCAGAGATATCGGCCTCGTGGTACTGCACGCGGGCAGTTTCTACAGAGCGCTCACAGAGTTGATGGTCAAAATTGAAAACGGCTTCTCGGCCGCCCAGCTTCCCAGCTGTGCTGCATGAGTCCTTACGTGGAAAGGTATCAATGGTGGTAGATGCTAGCTAGGGCTGTCGAAATATGACGGCATTGGGCAGCTGAGTCCTTGCCAGTGAAAGCGTCTGACACCCCCGCCAGCCCAGTTGAAGCTCCAATATGCTGCAGAAGGTTCGGAAACAAAGCGAGATAAACAGAGTGTTGTCCTACCGATTTCAAGCTATATCGTAGAGCCTACATATACAGTGTAACGATAAGAGACTTTAACCCTGGTCGTCTTCGTAAGCGTGCGGCACATGTTTTGAAGATTCACGTCAACAAACAGTGGGAAAAATATTCCCAGTTTTCCAGAATTGACCCAATGAGGCGGAGTCGGCAGGCCTCTTCTTTCCCACACCAGCTTTGTCCTCTGCGTGCAGATGATTCGCGGGGGAGACGTGATTTCCTTGGCGCTGCTCTGGGAGCCCGTTGTCACTGCAATCTCCCACAACGAACATCACCTTTAACAAAGCTCCCACTTACCTTACGACACATCACACGATCGTCCAATTCATTCTCTCCTCTACTTCATTGCAGTCCCTCTGATTCACAGCGTTTCTCACGATGGCATCCAACGACGTAAGTTTATTTCGTCCCCCTCTGACCAGTTCAGCTGGCTTCCTCCACGTCAATCCTCAACAAAATCGCTCACATGGCACATGACTATTATCGCATACGCTGACATTATGTTTCGCAGAGGGAAAGGTACCGCCGCCATCAGCAATGCTCTGGCAGCTATCCGCATATTCTAACACCATTATAGCAAGACTTTTCTCGCTCGCCTTTGCGAGCAGGCTGAGCGCTACGATGGTACGATCATCGATACCTAAGCTTTAGGCAAATCCATGCTAACATTCACGAAGAGATGGTTACCTTTATGAAGGTCAGTCAACCGCACAGAACGAGTTCTTGAATCATCACTGACAATTCTACAGGAAGTCGCAAAGGTATGCCACACCGCATACTGCGCCCCGCAGTCGTCATGATCCACACAACAGCTACTGACTTCGGAACTCAGATCGCCGGCGAATTGACCGTCGATGAGCGCAACCTTCTCTCCGTCGCCTACAAGAACGTCGTTGGCACCCGTCGTGCTTCCTGGCGCATCATTTCCTCCATCGAGCAAAAGGAGGAGCAGAAGGGCACGGACAAGCACGTCGGCATCATCCGCGAGTACCGCCAGAAGATAGAATTGGAGCTGGAGAAGGTCTGCCAGGATGTTCTCGATGTTCTCGATGAGAGTCTCATCCCCAAGGCCGAGTCCGGCGAGTCAAAGGTCTTCTACCACAAGATGTGAGAAATTTGGGAAAGTGGATTAGCACAATTCTGACAAGGTGGCAGGAAGGGCGACTACCACCGTTACCTTGCGGAGTTCGCCAGCGGTGACAAGCGCAAGAACGCCGCCACTGCTGCACATGATGCGTACAAGGTACGTCTGGCAAGAAAGAGTTGTCTTGATAGAGCTGACCGTCCATAGAATGCTACCGATGTTGCTCAGACCGACTTGACCCCGACGCACCCCATCCGTCTCGGTCTTGCGCTCAACTTCTCCGTCTTCTACTACGAGATCCTCAACTCGCCCGACCGCGCGTGCCACTTGGCCAAGCAGGCTTTCGACGATGCCATCGCCGAGCTCGACTCATTGTCTGAGGAGAGCTATAGGGACAGCACCCTCATCATGCAGCTGCTCCGTGACAACCTTACCCTCTGGACCTCCTCTGACGGTGCCGAGCCAGAGCCATCCGGTGATGCTTCCGCACCCAAGGAGGAGAAGGCCGCTGAGGCGCCAGCGGAGACTGAGACCAAGGAGGCCGCCCCGGCTTCCTAAGTACGATTCGACCACGATTTCTGTCCTAGATGTCCGAAGGCGAATGAGGAGGAGGCAACGGTCCGATTTCTCAACGTCATGGATAATTCGACAGGAGTGCATGATGCAGTAGAGTAGTCTGGGTGGGACCTAGCAAGAAGGATTGCGGCGGAGCGTTTCGGCGTGGAATATCAAGCCTTGATTCCCCAAATTTCCCTCTCGATCGAACACGATTATCGTCATACACACAAGACACCGGCCAGTGCGATTCTCTCAATACCACGACTTACCCCCTCGACAGCCCTAATGGTCTCATGTTGCGTGACTGGTCAATCGCTAGACTCGCACATGGACATTCCGGGCTGGTCTCTCGCCTGGCTGGATCTTGTCTCCCTGTTTCTTTGTTTTCCATGCGATTACAGATATCTACCCAAGTCACTCTCTAAACAACAAAACGTCGGCGCTTTCGAGCGTGGGCATGAAATTAAAGAAATTTACAACTTAACTATGCTGCTCTGTGACAGGCGATTGCTCTACGGAAATTGTACGATAACGCATGAAAAGCGACAGCACGTTGATGAGTGGACTGCACAGTGATTCGCTGTGGACGCTCTGCAGCTCTTCACTCGCAAAAGTTTCCAACTAGATCTGGTATCACAATCCATCGCACCACACATGCTCCTCGCACCAAATGAAGACACCACGATGATTCATTAGATTGATCTGTAAATGTAAAGAGAATTATGATGCAGAAAGAAACAATGAAACTTACGACGTGCTTTGCCAGCTAATTTGGCTGTTCATGTAGTCGCAAGTGGTATGTAAAAAGTGGCACGATATAATTTCCGTCAGCAAGCACCAACCAGATCTCTCCTATCAGCACTCAACATTACAATACTGCCTACGTCCTTTGCAAGGGTTGACGCAACACTATCTAGACCATTTCATCACTTATCAGTCAGTTCTTCACCATGACTCGATAGCACAGGCAATAGCTTGTGCGATAACTTTCTTCTACAGCACGTCACGTGCGATTAGTGTTATCAATGGCAAACATGACTGCAACCACCAATGGCGATGCACCGTCTCCGACCGTGAAGCCTTTCATGGTCTCAGCACCGGGCAAGGTGATAGTCTTCGGTGAGCATGCAGTCGTCCACGGCAAAGTACCAGTTCCGCTCCCCTAAATAGTAGCATGCTAAACTTATACAGGCTGCAATGGCCGCTTCTATATCACTACGGTCATATCTTCATGTCTCACCTGATCCGCACTCTGTCAAGTCATCTATCACGCTCAAGTTTCCCGACATTGGTCTGTCCCACACATGGTCAATCTCGTCCCTACCATGGCAGACATTTGCCTCAACAGCCAGCAGCCTCCTCACCTCTCCCCTCCCCCGGACCTTGGATCAGTCCCTTGTCTCATCCCTCCAACACAGCCTCACTTCGATCTCTCCCAAAGCGGACCCACACACGCGCAAGATCCACGCCGCCGCGGCCTCCACCTTCCTATACCTCTATCTCCTCCTCTCCACCCCGTCCAGCCCAAGCCTAACATTCACCCTCCGCTCCACGATCCCCATCGGCGCCGGCCTGGGCTCCTCCGCCAGCATCAGCGTCTGCCTCGCTACCGCCCTGGTCCACCTCTCCTCCAACCTCGCTCTCCCGTCCACCGCGTCCTCGGCAGCCGCGACCCTTGACACAATCAACGCCCTCGCTTTCCTAGGCGAGAGTCTCATCCACGGCACGCCCAGCGGCGTCGACAACACGGTCGCGACCCTCGGAAAAGCCGTCGTCTTCCGCCGTCCCTCACCCGGCTCGGCGCCCGTGATCGAAAGCCTGCGCAAGTTCCCCGAACTCCCTTTGCTGGTCGTAGACACGAAGCAAGCTAAATCCACGGCCGTGGAAGTGGCCAAGGTGCGCACAATCAGGGAACGCCATCCTGCTGTCGTGGAGCCCCTGCTTGATGCCGTGGACCGCATCACGGGGGAAGCGAGACGGCTGATTGCCGAGGCGGAGGGGGGATGGGATGAGACTGGCGCTGCGGGGACAGAAGGGCAGACGGGCGTAGGACCCGAGACGGTGGAGAGGTTGGGCGAGTTGGTCAGGCTTAATCATGGCGTGTTGATCGCGTTGGGGGTAAGCCATCCGCGACTGGAAGAGTTGAGGGAGGTGGTGGATGCTAGTGGGGCGGGGTTCTTCAAGCTTACGGGCGCGGGAGGGGGTGGGTGCGGGTTTGTCTTGCTTAGGGGAAATGTCGAGGAGGTGAAGCAGCATGGTGCTGGCGAAGGGGAAGATCTGAAGCGATTGAGGGCATTAGAGGCGGAGTTAGATGGCAGGGGGTTTGAGAGATATGAGACTATCCTCGGTGGTGATGGGGTGGGCATACGCTTGTTTGAGAGGGATGAGGATATCAGCTTGGACACGTTCTTGGCCGCAAAGGGAACGGAGGGAGTAGAGGAGCTGTGTGGTGGTGAAAAGGTAGGCTGGAAATATTGGAGGTTCACGTAGATCATGGATCATCGTGTTTTTGCACGGAAAGATGGGAGTTGAAAAACGTAGTACCAAAGCCATGTCTTCGAGCTTGTACTTTGGTATTCTAAAGAAGCACGTTGCGCATGGCTGCAGCAATACTTTTCCGCTGACTCTTCCTGTCCTCCCGCCTACGCTTGCGCCTGACGCCAAACGTGCATTGGCTAGATGCTTTCGTATGTAAATTTTGGTAGTACATCTGTGGTGGCATGTAATGCCCTCGCTAAGCGGGCGGTTTTCCTTCGCCCCTTCACGTTCTTTCCAGCTCGGGTGGGGTATTGTGCTGGACGTGGCCAAGTCATTCGTCGTGCATCCTCTCTCACTCATAATTGCGTCGGCTTGATTCCATTAGAGCTAGTTTGTCGTTCACCGACCAGGGAAACCTTGTGGGGGAAAGCCACGTCCTCCTGGTGGCCCTTGGAAGCCTTGAGGCGCAAAGCCGGCTGTTGCTATGTCAGTGAAGCTAGTGAAATATTTGGGGGAGTACTCACGCGGAGCACCACCTGGAGGAGCACCAAAGCCTGGCGGGCCGCCGAAACCGCCTGGAGGACCGCCCGGTGGACCTCCACGACCCATGAAACCAGGAGGGCCTCCCGGGAATCCGCCTGAGAAACCTCCTGGAGGACCAAACCCACCAGGACCTGGTCCGCCCACACCGATTGCTGGACCTTGCAGCCCTGGTCCTGAACCTCTGCCTGCCGGTCTGCTGATACCCGGTCCTGCTGACATGGCTGCTGGCGCTCCGGTTTGCGCGCCCGGGTTGGCTAATCTCGATGCTGGATCTGCTGGTGGTGGACCTTCCACTGTAGTCGCGACTACATGTGCTCCTCGAACAATGCACAGTCCCAAGGTACGCTTTTCCTGAGTCTCCAAAAATGCCGGCTGATCTTCCCCGGGGGCGCCCTTCGCTGGCCTTCTCTTGACCGTCCTGAATTCCTCAGTGTCGGCGAGGACCATGTTCATGTGCTTGTCGAATGCCAACATCTGTCCAGCCATTTGGCGACCATCAACCATGGTAATTCTCAGCCGATAATTGATCTATCATCTGTCAGAGCTGCCTATGTAGCTGCGATTCTGAGAGTTACAGACCAGACCTTGCTGTCAGACATTAGTAACATGATCTTATACAGACTGCGCATTCTTGCATGCGCAAGAGTTCTTACCATCTTCCCCTGCTTGTTCATCGAGGACGCCATGCCGAACGAGGGTGCGCGCGGACGCGACTTCTACCAATTCGATGTATATTCTCGTCCAGTACTGTCGCTTCCTTCTGGCTGTTTGTCTCTGGACAGTACTAATCGTATGCGTCGGACTTTGTGGTCGAGTAAGGTGATACTCAAGCGATAGAAAAGTTCACCTGCGCTATGGAGATGTTCAGCCGGACTTTTGCCGGACATGCCAAGCCGCACACACTCTAACCTCAAATCCCAACTTCGACAAGTCTTTGGAGAAGTTCACGCCCAGCCAATTCTACCACGACACACCGAGTCTTGCCATAATAATCGTCACAATGGTAAGTTTTCTTTCACAGCTCCTAGTCGTCTCCAAGCAGAGCCCACGAGGAGCCCCGATGCCAACAATGGACGTCTGCTAATACCATGCTCCTCAGGCCGAAGGAAAGGACAAGTCCAGCAACCCCATGCGCGAGCTGCGCATCCAGAAGCTCGTGCTCAACATCTCTGTCGGTGAATCTGGTGACAGACTCACTCGTGCAGCCAAGGTGCTCGAGCAGTTGTCTGGTCAGACTCCAGTCTACAGTACGATACGCATCACCCACGACCACTACCATTATTTCTAACTTGTACTTACAGGCAAGGCCCGCTACACTGTCCGTACATTCGGTATCCGAAGGAACGAAAAGATCGCGGTCCACGTCACTGTCAGAGGACCCAAGGCAGAGGAAATCCTTGAGCGTGGTCTCAAGGTAAAGGAGTACGAGCTCAGGAAGCGCAACTTCTCCGAGACCGGCAACTTCGGCTTCGGTATCAGCGAACACATCGACTTGGGCATCAAGTACGACCCCGGTATTGGTATCTACGGCATGGACTTCTACTGCTGCATGACCCGCCCCGGCGAGAGGGTGGCGAAGCGCAAGAGGGCGCAAAGCAGAATTGGGGCGTCGCACAAGATCAATCAGCAAGAGACGGTCAAGTGGTGAGTCGAACAGACACCTCTGCAACACAACGGCATACTGACATGGCATCAGGTTCAAGAACAGGTTCGAGGGTATCGTCAGGTAGATTCTGGTTTACAGAGTCTGCTTGTTCGTTTTCTTCCAGCATTTTCATCAGTCCCATGGCGGCTAGGCGCACGGGGAACCAGCTCGAATACCGTAGCTACATACGAAGAATGCTACAAACACGTTTCATGGCCTATCAGAGAGCATGCAAGATCGCATAATGGAGGCGTCACAAGATGACTGCCGTGCAACCATTGATCGGTGCCGTGTCTCTTCTCTTGGTGTCCTTGCACGTCTTGTTGATTCTGCAATGATGGTCGAGCTTTCCGCTACTTTGTCGTCTTTCGCAAGCCCGACGTAACGCCTCAGTATCTTGCTAATCCTGGACGGCACTGTCAAGGCCGTCCGCAAGTTGTTGTCTTCACGCGAGGTCATCTGCAGATATGCTCGACTCCTCCGTGTGCCATCTGTCCCAGCTTCCATGTTCACAGCGTAGATTGATCAGAATTAGAATATGACACAGTTTTCGCATTTCGCTCTAGCCTATCCCGAAGGCGGCAACTACTAATCGCCACAAGCTACTCGACAAAATGCCCTTAAACTCCAGTGCTGCATGATGGTCCACTGCTCGGATAGACAGTCCTCTCCCTTTCTCGTCAAATAGCAACATCAATCTAAAACTCCCCATCCATATCATCATCCTCGCCCGTCTCAATAAACACCAGTCTCGTACCCTCAGCAGCAGTCTGCCAGATCTACATCCCGTTAGCAGTGCACCATCACACACGGGATAGAAAGGACTCACATCAAGATCCGCATACTCATCCAAACAGCCCTCGAGCTGCTGCAACGTGAATCCCTTCGCCAACACCCTCTCCCTGACCCTCCTGAGATCAAGCTCACCACTCCCACCGCCCTCCGTAGCAGCAGCCCCACTTTCCTTCATACCCCTGATCAGATTGAAGATGCGCGACGAGACGCTCACGTCGCCTCTGCGTCCCTTGTCGTCGTCGTACAAACTGGCACGACTCACTTCGATGAGACGCAACGACTCATCAACGTCTTCAGTGATGACCTCGTTCGCGAACCGCAGCCTCGCCAGCGCTTGTGATAAACGTAGCACGCCGAGCAGCGTACGCGGCGACGTGTGCGTGAAGACGCGCTTCGTACCCTCGTCTCGCTTCTGTTGCTGGCGCATGCGGACGTAGGCGCCGACGAGGTAGTCCGTGACGCTCTTGGGGACGACGGGCCGGTAGGAGCGGGCGCGCGCGACCCATTGGCGCACTTCGGCGGGCGAGAACAAATGCGCACCGCCGGCGGGCTCGGGATGGGCGTTGTGCATGTGCACGTGGGTGACGTGGCGGGCGAGCTCTTCGTCAGTGTCGCGGGCGGGTGTGTCGAGGATGAGGAAGAGGATGTCGAAACGGGAGAGTAAAGCGGCGGGAAGATTGATGTTTTCGACTGGCGAGATGTGTGGGTTGTATCTCCCGTACAAGGGGTTGGCGGCAGCGAGTATAGAGGTGCGTGCGTTGAGTGTGGTACTTATTCCGGCTTTGGAGATCGATATAGTCTGTTGCTCCATGACTTCGTGTATGGCGGTCCTATCTGAATCGTCCATCTTGTCGAATTCATCAATACAACATAATCCGTTGTCAGCAAGGACTAGAGCACCGCCTTCAAGTACCATTTCGTCCGTGACTGGATCCCTCATGACCGCAGCTGTCAATCCTACCCCTGAGGAACCTCTACCGGTGGTGTAGACACCTCGGGGGACGACTTTGGTAATGTACTTCAAAAGTTGAGACTTGGCGACACCAGGGTCTCCCATCAAGCAGATGTTGATGTCACCACGAATGCGCATGCCGTCGCCCACTTCCTTGGTCACACCGCCAATAAGTTGTAGCAGAAGAGCCTTCTTAACGTCAAGATGTCCGAAAATCTCGGGGGCAATCGATCGCGACAGGGACTCATACAGCTGACCAGATTGCTCCAGATCAGCCATTCGCCGAAGAGTCGAAGGCCCTAGGGTCATGGAGTCGTACGCCTTCTTGTGTTGATGGACGTACTGAGCCTCTAGGTATGTGTCCGTGAGGAGACCTGCTCGAATCGCCTTGAAGCCGGTATACGGGGTTGGCATGAAAATGCCAGCAACATCTACGACATCTCCAGGATTGATCTGTCTCGTGAGTGCTCCATGACAGTGGATCGTCAATTGTCGGGGGATGTGTCCAACCGGTACCTGATCTGCCATTTCCTGGATCTTGATCTCCTGAAATGGCAAGAATTTCGACGCACGGGTCGACAAGAACAACGTTCCCTTTGCGCTTGTCTGCTTGCACGCCTCTGACGGACACTCCACAAGAGGTGTGAATTGCTTCGTTGTGACTGGCTGGAATACTTCCCGACCACAACGATCGCAAGAATACGCATTGACTTGTACTGAAGGCTTGACATCCGATACTCTTGTTGTGATACCGCGCACTGTGATGAGCTGTCCAAGATGTTCTCCTTTGACGTTGCGCACTGCAAGCGCCTTTGTCGACTTCTGACTGCTTGATCCGGCTGGCGTTCTAGGCTTGAAATTGAGCGTATATCTCCTTGTCAGCGAAGGCGGAAAGAAGTCGTCCTCTGCGTTTGATTCTCCAGCTTCGGCCAATGCTTCTTGTGCTGCATTGCGTCGCGATCGTTGTGTCAGAATAATGTCCAGCACGTCGTCCTTGAACGTCAATTCCTGCTGCGGTTCAGGGAGCACCTTGTCCACCGCTCGGGAGAAGATCTCGATGTAATGTTGCGCATTCTTCTCGATTGATGAGACCAACTTCAACTCATCCGCTTGGTCGCCCAGTGATTTTTCGAACTACAGTCTTATCAGCCCCGTCTCCATGCCTTCCATACAGTACACACCAGCTCCAGATCGTCCAAATCGATCAAGATATTCGATATTCGTCTGTCCGCCACATCTTGCAGCATCTGCACATATTTATGCTTTGACCTTTGTCGCGTGTCTCCGTTCTGCTCTGCACCACCTTCCGCATCATCCATGAAATCATAATCGCTCTCGGTCTCGCCATTCAAGTGTAGACTTTGTAGCGCATCTGCTGTGTCTGCTGATGAAGTCGCCTTGAAGTTCTGGAGAAAGTCTGAGAAAGCAGCTGGTAGATATTAGCGGTGTCTCGTCTGCTCGGTGTGTACGGCGCCTACTTTGCTGCGCTTCATAGTCCGCGAGCGCGCGGTGTGTGAGGAGCGCCATAATGCGCTGCGAGGATTACGCAAGAGGACTGAGAGCACACTCCTTGAATTCTTCAAGAGATGCGGAAGCGCAAAAGTTGAATTGGAGAGCAAGAAGCAGTGAACGGCAACTCAATGCTATGACACGACAATTGAAGCTGGCACGGATTTTGAGATCGAAGTTCCAGGGGCAACGCGTAGGACCGCGTCAAACGCGAAACCCATTTCGCAGCGGGTCGACCCGCCGAGTGGCGCATAGAAGACCGGCGGCAGCGACCGTCAAATGATCGACAGCAAGTGGCTGGTCAACTGAGGTACCAGAGTACCAGAGTGTTTCTAGTTGCTTGGGCCTACGGCTACGTGCAAGTCGGCATCGTCTACATTGAGATATTTTGAGAGTACCAGGTGGTCAACAACGATAGCTCTTACCATGCACACTCAATAGCAGGTGTAACCAGACTCTTTGGGCATCATGTCTGAGGCCACGCATACTCATGAAGACTTTTCTATATTCATGTCTCATTAAAAGTTACACTAGATACGAATGTTGCCGTAAACCATTATCTCTCGTGATCATCTCACCATGAGCAATCCCGTTCCCTTGCTCCCTACTTTCCCCCCATGCCATCCTGCCTCCATTCCCACCCTGGCTGTTCTGTCCCCTTTCCCAGTCGGATCCACTAAACCCTCTTCACAAAAACAGGAACATCACTCAAATCTACGCCATAGCTCTCACTGAGCACCAAACTCTTCCTATGCGCCTTCTCGCTCGACCCTGACCGCGTACCAGCACTACCAGTGAAGCCCTGTCCGCGATCCCAACCATAATCCAGTCCCCCACCGAAGCGATCAAACAAACTATCCGGGCTCGGCGTCGCCTCACTCGCACCGGTGCTCGCGCCGCTCCATCTCTTCTCTCTAACGTCCTGTCCTTGGGCATGCAGATACGATCGCGGGACCGACAAGTGATCCTGTCGCATCTCGTACAGCGGCTTCTGTCCCATACGTGGCGCAGAGGCAGGCACAGACGGACGCAGCGGCGCGGGCACCGTTTCCTTAGTTGGGCTAGTGAGTCTCGTGATGCTGACTGCGTCGCTGCTGCGGTAGGCGCGATAGGCGCCGTCGGCGTCTTGCTCGACGCTCTGCACGTTCGTGGAGATGGGCGCGAGCGGGGCTTTCCTCGACGGTGCCGGAACAGCGGTCTTGTTGTGTTTGCTGATGGGTGCGTGGACGCTCGAGGCTGAGACGGCGCTGTCGTTGCGCGACGGGGCGGTCTTGCTTATTGAGGTGGGAGTGGCTTGGCCTGAGCGCGGCTTGCTCGGGGTGGTGGCATCCCAGGGGATGGTGCGCGGTTGAGAAGAGGCAAGACGGTTTGGGTCCGGTGGTGGCGAGGGGAAGCGCGAGGCGATGTACGCTGGGTTGTTCACGTCGGGGATCTTAGGTGAGCGGCTGTTGGAGCGGCTGCCTGACCGCGAAGAACGATCCTTGGAGCTGCCGCGGAGGAAAACGCGTTCGAAGGTGTTGCGGCGCTCTTTGCGTGGCGGCTCCTGTGGGTTCCTGGGCTCGGACTGAGTCTCTTGCGGCGTCGCCGCGTCCAAACTGATGATCTTGTTCTTTGGCGTCTTGGGGATTGCGGTGAGCTCGTCGTCTGCATCGTCCCTCAAAGCACGATGGACATTAGGAGCTACTGACTTGGACCGCGCCCGACGAGTAGCATCCTGCGGCCGTGGAGTCCGTTCTCCGCCCTCGCTCTGCCTCCTGTCGGCCGGCGTCATCCCTCTCGGAACACTGCCAGACCGCTTATATTCCTTGACCTTGTCGAAGGGCTCCTGTGGCATGCGAGGTGACCAGCGTTGATCAGTGACGCGCTCGATGGAGGGGTACTCGTTCAAGTATTCCTTGACAGAGAATTCAGCGTAGAAACGAGGACGAGAAGCACTCCTTTGGCGAGCAGTCTTTTCAGCAGTAATATCGACCTCCTTCGCCTTGACAGCCTCTGCAAATTGAGGTACCGTGTCAGCCACAGTGGGTGTGTCCCGCTCCCGTGGTAGATTGACTTCAGGTCGAGCAAGACTTTTGCTCCTGCTACGTCCCCGAAGGCGGAAACGGCTCTTTTTCTTCTGCAGCTCGGGCTCGGCGCTGGTCAGCTCAGACGAAGGCAGAGCGTTCTTAGTAGGCGTGACCATATTTGTGGTATCTGGTATCTTTGGCGATTTAGGCGAGTCCTTCATAAGCTCCATCCGATCGAGCGATTCTCGTGACATCTGAGCTTGAGCTGCAAAGGCGTGCTCGGGATGATAAGAGCCTGGCGTACGGCAGATCCGACGAGAGAAATTGACGGACATCTCGTCAGGGACTGTAGGGTACAAGCTCGGTGACATGGGTGGTGACAACACCTCTGTGCTGCTATTCCTCTTGACCGGAGGAGGTTTGTATAGCTTCCTCCTTGGCTTGACTGCCTTGTCTGCTGTTTTTGGATCTTGGTTGTCGAACTCACCAGACATGATCGATGGAATCGATGACGACGAAGACGCAGGATTTCGCTGCATGGGCGGAGGGCTAAGGTGGTCTTTGGGCGGTGGAGCAGGCGCTTCCGTCTCATTGCCATTGTTGTGCTCGTCGCCAGCTTCGGATGGGACAGAGGACAAGATATCGGAGACACTCGGAATAGTCTCTAGCTGGCAGTTCGACCTCTTAGCCAGTTGGTAATTTGCCGGACGAGGGAACATGGTTATCGACTCGAGAGAAGAATCGTCGTCAGAGGATACACGGCCTGCGACCATTGGGATCTCGGAGGCGTATCCGCTATCAGAGTTTGCTGACATCGATGGTCTAGGATTCGAGTGCAGTGGCGAAAGACGCTGAATCGTCGCAGGATACAGTGAGCTGGTATCTGAACCAGATGACGGAGGAGGACTCTGTTGTAGTACGTGTCCGGTGAGTCTCTCAAAGGCAAATGTTGGACTCTCTATGCGCTCGTCTATCGGCTCAGGGCTCTCCGTACGCTCGGCAAGAGATTCATCGTCCTGAATGGTCGATAGCCTAGAGATGACACTACCAACAGACACGTTGAATGCGGGCTTCTTGTAGGGACCGGAACTCGTATGATTGGTCTGATAGCTGTCGTCCGAAAATGAGATACCTTTTGGCGTGGCGACAACGACCTCTTCGTCTTCTGAGCTGTCATGGTATGCATCAAGGCCGGGGATGATGGATCTCCTATTGATCTCTACATCCTCCCTGCCGACTGGGTTGGTAGGTCGTGGCGTTACAGAATCGTCGCGTAAGTCTGCAATCTCTTCTGGGGTCCAGTTGATCTTTGCCTGCGGCTCCGAGAAAGATCTGCCGTGAGGGGTTCTGGTATCTGTAGGAATATCCTCAGTTTCCGAGATCGAAATGATGCTTGGCTCCGGCGAAATAGCGCCGTTGGTGACTCGAAGGGTGCCTAGTCGAAGACCGCCAATGGCGGAAATGTCAAGATCTGCCGGGCTATATGATCTTGACAGGGTCGGCACTCCTCTGTGTGGAGGCAGATCCATGCAGGAGGTTTGACGGGGTAGAGAAGGCTTCGGCATGACAGACACTTCAAGCTGCTCTGACAAAGGTCGTGGTTTTGATTTCTTAGGTGCTGCTGGCGATGCCAATATAGCATCCTTTAGTGCTTTACTAGGTGACTTACTTCGAGTGGCAAGACCAGGCGTGACCATCGAGCTTCGCCTGGAGTAGGGTGAGACTACAGCATCTTCTGCTCGCTTCGCACCAGGCTTGGTAGGCAATAAGGCTCTATGAAGGGCGACGAGCTCTTCCGGGCTTGCCTTCTTCTTGAGCTCCTGCAGTAAGGAGATGGCAGCGTCGAGGTCAATACCATCGTCGGCGCTTTGCTTATCACATAGGATGTTCTTGAGTGAGGTCTTTTTCGCCACGGTCTTGAGTAAGTCGGCGGACATGTTGTCGTTGTCGGGAGTGTCCGGGATATCGTACTCGAGCGGCTCTTCAACGATGCCGGTAGGTCTTGACCTCAAGTCGCCCTCCGGACTAGTAGGCTCCGAGAACAAAATGGAGCTACGGAAACTCCTACGTTCGAAAGACTTGCGGGTGAGGTCGACTAAACTATTACGGTGGCGTGAAGTCGAGTCGGATCTCTGAGCTATTCCAGAGTCGTGACGTGCTTTCGTGAGTCGTCGAGTGATAGTGCTATTATTTCTCGCGGATGTCGTTTCATTCGTTTCGGCCGGTGAAAGCAATTCGTCCTCACACAAAGACTTCCTGGCGGATCGCCGGCGGACAAAGGCAGGTATTTCAACCATGCTGGATGAGCCGTTGAGCTACGTCTCGGGGATGACGAGAGCGTGGGGCTTTGAAAGGTAGTTTCTGCAGGGTAGATCGCCTTCACGCAGTCATATGCGTTGAAGATGCCCGGCCAACACGAACGGTCTTCGTGCAGACGTTGTTCGGGTGGCTTTCCGTATCTAACGATGGTGAGATTCTGTAGCGAATGGCATTGGTCAGTCAATTGCTCATGGCCGGCTGAAAATGCATCGCTTATGCAGTCAACGAGAAGTGAAATGTTTGCTAACCAGCCACGAATTGAAGCTATAACGACAGAGTGATGTGAAGTAGAAGCGAAGGCAAGGCGCAGAGACCCTGAGAAGGCACAATCAAGCTGTTTAAAGATTGGGATCAAGCTGCAAGTATAGGCCTTCCACATAGATGACACACGGACCATGAAGGAAAGGGATTGTGGTTGGCTGGTGACGAATAAACAAGGGAAGACCAGGATGGCGGTCAATTGCATGATCGCCAGTGGATCATGCTTGGGGCTATCCTTGATTTCTGCAAGCCCGACGGGAGCTTGTGGAAGCATGCTTGAGATGTGGCTGGAAACCGGTCGATCATACCAAAAGGTATTTGACGGAACACAAGCGCGTGCATCTCCGACAGACGCAAGACCGTTAGATGACAATGCGTCGTGTTCAAAACAAGAAGTCGTGGAAGCTGCAGCGTTCTCAATCCGATAGGCTGTCGACACATCACTGCCTCTCTAGCATGTGAACATGACCAACGCAATGCCTCGGTGCTGTCGCGTTTGCATTTTCGAGAGACGGGGTTTGCAGATCCTTCCCAAGAGAACATGACAGACAGATCGTGCCGATGGACCCGCTCGAGTGGCGGTGCGTTTCCCGTGTTGAGACTATGGCGGTGCAGTTCCAATGGCGTGTTTCGACTAGAATAACATGATCGACAGCTGTCCAGCAAGCTTCTGCTCACATGAAGACGTGTATTTTTCATACTGCCGTCACAATGTGATAAAGTCCGTTCCTTTCCCTGCCCCCTTCGTCCTCCGCGACCTGGTCACCACAACACAAGATTACAAAAAGATTGAACTTACTAGGATGATTGTGTCTCAGGATTACTGGCTTGCGCATGCATGACGGAGTAATTCTTGTCGGTACAAGGTTGGTGATGCCAGGTCAACGAAGCGGCCTGTCGATGGCGTTTGTTGGAGCACGACGGGAGCTGAAGCTGGCGAGGGAGCTCCAGCTAACAAAAGAGCTCTAGCTTTGAAGCGAGGCTTCCTTCCCAGCCCTCGACTCAGCGCAAAAGTGCACGTGCGTCAAAGCTTCCGTTCCACTCTCGGCAATGTGCATATTCTCCACAGGGTAAATTCACAACATGGTCAAATGTTTCTTCGACGCTATCATATTCATACACCAGCCATCTACTATCTAGTATGGGATTCCGTTCGTCAACAACTGGAACTGATCGTAACCTTTTGTCGAATAGCTTCCTTCGCTCTTCCTGACCAGGAACCGCATAAACTCTGCGGCCTCTCTTTCGGCCTTTCCCAGCACAAATCTTTCCCTGAAGTGCTTGATGGTTTCGGGCTTGAAGCACGGTAGGCCGCTCTCCAGCATGGGCGTAATGAGACTCGCAAGCTTGTCTACGTATGGCCTCACGGCCAAAAATGCTTTGACGCATAGCTCCTCGAATCGACCGAACGGAGCTGCATTGGGACCGCCCATGACAGCGGTCATCTCACCAGTCAGCTTGAAAGGCGCTCGCTCGAATTTGACGCCTCCCGGAGCAATGTCGAGTAGGAAACCAAAGTCGATGTGCAACACATGACCTTGATCGTCAATCATAATGTTGCCATTGTGGCGATCCTTGAATTGGAGAAGGTAGGAAATGACGCTGTACGCCGCCATCGACTTGATGAAATTGGCGCGGGCTTTCTGAAAAGCAAGACTGTCCTCGCTGCCAAAATGTGAGATGAAGTACTCGTAAAGACCGTTGACTTGTTCTCGACCCAACATGTCACGAGAGATACTGTTAGGGAGCACATCGATGACGCCGCATCCTGGCGCAGTAGCTGTGACTCGGTAAGGGAAAACATAGACATCGAGTCCGATGTTGTTGAAGATGCTGCGGAATGCTGATATAAGCTGCAGAGCGAGTACGTCCTGTCGACAGTCGTCGCCGACCTTGAAGATGGCGGACTGCCAAACTTCTAGAGCAGCAGCCTGCTTCGCTTCGCTCGCTCGGGTATCCACACTAGCATGGGGCATATGTGTCTTGGATGGCTGCTTCTTGACGACTGCGGTCTTGGAATCCAGGTCATCCTGCTTTAGATCCTTGCGGATACGGAAGGTTGCCATATAAGGGGCCTTCGCGTGTGATTGCAGTGGCTTACCGGACTTACGGTCGATTCCAATGACAACACCATCGGGATTGGACGGTAGATATACTCCAACATCTACCTGGATCTTGCGAAGCTCTTCTTCGATCTTCTGCTTTTTCTCTGGTTTAGGCCGCTTGATGAACGGACGCAACTTGCCCGAGATGCCGGTGACCTCGTTGAAGAACGCGAACTCTCGCTCGTAGAAGTCCTTGTCTTCTGGACTGAACGAGGCAATCAGTGCGTCCATGACTTTATCTAGAGTTGGCTTTATCGAGTCTGGAACTGTTGCATCTTCGTCTTTGTACGCATTCGCCTTCATGTTCCAGATGATTTGATGGGCGAAAAGCTGTGAAAACTTGGCCGTCTCAATGATGTATCGTTCGACGTATCCGAGGTAGTCATACCGCAGAGTCTGTACGATTTGCGGGACGTAGAAGAAAGTTATATCGACAGAGTGTGATTCCAATGCTCGCACGGCGTATTGAATAATGTATGGATGGTTGCCGAAGATTGGTAGGAAGTAGTTGACTGCAGTGATAGGGTTGACTGCGGCCCAGAAAAGTAGGTATCCAAGGTAGGTGTCTGATGCGTTTGGCGTACCTCCTCTCGCAAGCGACTGGATATGGAGCTGATCAGGGGTCGGCTGCTGCCCTGCAATACCGAGAAGAATCGGGATCGCATCAGGCTCGTTCAAGGCCTTGCTTGGGTTGCGTAAAAGTAGGCCACGAACGTCAGCTAGTAGACGATCTGCATGGAAACGGATTGCCAGTTGAATCGCCAGTGCAGCGTCCTCGGCCCAGGCGACGGGCAGCAGAGCAGCCACAACATTTTCCGCTGCCTTTGCACCATGATGGACATGCAGGATATTCGTATTGCCCGAATCCAGTGGAGTCAGCCAGACACCGAGGCGGTAGATCTCGCTCTTGATCAGGACAAGTAGCAAATCCTGACGTTGCTGCAGCGACTTTCGATTGCCACTGCTGACGTTCGCCACGTGAGCGAAGCTATCGATGGCGGCGATAGCATCTGCCATCAGCTTAAGCTCAGCTTTGATCTGCAATTTGTTGCCACCAAATGACCATCTACGCGTGTTAACAGGGTCAGAGTTTGGTTATACGGTCATGCATACCTCGGAGCAGCGACAAACCATCGTAGTCCGACAGTTAAGATGAGATCCTTCAAAATCCACTTTTGCTCATCGTCCAACAATGTCGCGTTCCCTAGCGTCCTGCAGCCGGCGACCAGGAGTCTAAAGTGTAACTCTCGTGCTAATGGCTGTGTAGGCGCTCGGTTCATCGCTAACATGGTATTGCGGATATTGCGTAGGAAGAGCTTCTCCGATTGTGCTGTAGTGAAGCGACTGGCGTGGAACTGACTTGCGATGAACTGAAAGCATCGCACGACTGGCGCAATGCCGTTTCCAGCTAATTGCTGCTTCTTGACTAAAGCTTCTTTGTCCGTAGGAGCGAATTCCTGCTTGACGAAGAAAGGGTCTGGGTGTCTATATACGCATCAGCTTGTGTATCTGTTAATCTCTCAACTTAGTATTGCGTACATATTTCCTGGATGTGGTTGGAGGTCGTGCTGCCGCAAATCAGTCTCCCAGCTCATCATCACCTCGACCAGTATCTGAGTCGCCAATCTGCTGTTCTCGCGTAGAACACCCATCCAGAGGGACACACCAAGCTTGATCGAGTCTCTCGTGAATGGTATGCAAGGCACTTTGACAAGCAGATGTACGAGCGTTCTATTCTCAACATCTGATCGGCAGAGCAGTGCAGCAGCCCTGCGCAGCGCAGGACGCAGCTCTTCAATGGCAACATCCTCGTCATCTTCAAGACGGTCTTTGATTTGCTGCAGCGATTCGAGGGCATCCTGGACTTCTTGCTTGAGATCATCGTGAGTGATAATGGAAGCTTCGAACAGTCAGCTCTTGATGAATCAACGAGTGCAACGGACTTACAGTGACTTCTCAGCAAGACGACATTCTCGTCCTCGTCAAAGATGTTGTCGATCGTGCGGTATTCCTGTCTTGTCGTATATTGCGCCATAAAATCTGACGCGGAATTGATGCCGATATCGAGCCGTTTGTCCATATTGCCTATCCGCAAATCATGTTTAGGAATGAGGCAGCCCATCTCTAGAGCAAACGAACGTCCAAGAGCGACGTGTCCGTAAGCCCCTTTATCCTCGAAATCGGAGAGGTACGTCTGAAGCAAGCCTTTGACATCAAGCGGCATGATGTCGATGACGTGAGAAACCCAAGCCCTGCAGTTCTTGAGGAATGTAGTGAGCGTCGCCCTTCTCATCTCAAAATCGTCGGACAGCTGGATGGAAACCCCGCCCTTCTTTGATGTGTACCCAGTCTTCCATTCCACGTCTTCTGTCTCTTCGTCCAGGCAGCTCATCCACATGAGTGTGAGCAGCTCGAGCATAGCAAATAGCGAGCTCTTCTGGCAAAGCACTGAAGGTACCTGAGTGATAATTCGGTGAGCCGAGTCAGTCGCAATGTGCTGCACTTTCGCGACACGATGGCAACAACCCTGAAGGAAGATGACCAGCTGTGATGCAAGCTGGGGGGCAGCGAACTTCTGTCGCAGACTTTCGCGAGTGCGCTTTAGGTAAGTGTTGATCTCGACTCTGGCTACTGCAACTAAGCAATCACTTAGCTTACCACTCTTGAATCTGGAGTCATAGAAGTATTCCATGGTTCTTGTGCAGCTGCCAGCTTCTGCTCTCAGCCCAGCGATCAAGTGAGCCGCGTTCAAGAAGGTCAACTCTGCATATTCGAGGTCTTTAATGTCAGACTCGTACTCGGGAAAGCAACTCATTAGCGCTTGCTTCTGCTGAGCCATGTGGGCCGGATTCATGTTGCGGCGCAAGACCGTGTTGAGCTCAACACCTGTTTCTCTTGCATCTGCTCTAGAATCGTCAACGAGCGATGGACTGTATAGAGCCAACGTCTCCAACTCTGGTTGATGCCGACGAGTGAGAGGTGACTTGAGGGTAAAGTCGTGTGCCACGAGATTATACCAAGCGTCTCGCGTCAAGTTGCTCAGGGTGGCAGGGTCGTCGTACTTGACTTGTTTGCCTGGTTCGGCGGAGATTAGGACAGCGAGCGGCTTGAGTATTTGTCCAATCTCCTCGGATCCTAAGATACCGCCTTTTACGGACTTCTTGTCGCTTTGAATAGCGCCCGTAGTGCTCACAACCGTGTCCAAAAGGTGTGCTAGGTAGATCTCGTAGAGTGGGGAGCTCTTCGGAATGCCATTCGCCAAAGTCAGTCGAGCATCCATCGTCGCGTGCAGGAGAGCGTTGTTGCCGGTACGAAGACATTCATGAGCAACTCTGGCGTACAGCCTGAGGAGTGGTCTGAGATCATGAACGGACCCCCGTAGACCAAGAAGTGCGGACCCTTGCACAATTTTGATGTCAATGGCCGTCGATACACGACCAATCTTTTGTACAAGCATTGATATTGCTAGTGAAATGATTTTTTCGTCATTGGATCTCGTCGCTATTCTGACCACAGCCTGTACGACTGTGCCATGCACAGTAGCCATGTCATCAATGTCACTTGTCACCAGCGAAATGGAACTACCATTGCTCTGCTGAGAATAGAATTGAGCAGTGTTCTTGCCACCAGGGTTGCCGTCGAAGAAGAGATTTGGGTTGGCGCGAGCAGGATCGGTACCCGTGCTGAGAATATTGCCCAGGCTGTACAGTGTGCTGATTTGCATATCCTGCGGCAAAAGAAGCAGTACCCGTGCGAGACAATCTGCGGCCACAGCAGCGGTCTCAGGTGTCATCTTGCTCTGAACTATCAGTCGTGGTAGCGATCGTCCGAGGGTCGATGCGAAGGCGTTAGTGGCTTTCGCTAGTATTGCCATACATTTCAATGTCGTCTGCGCCAGCTCATCATCAGCAAGTTGTATGTGATCTGCAAGGACCGCCTCAAGCCATCCCATCAGCACATCTGCATCTGCCGTGTCCTCGAATAGTGACAGGTAGAGGAAGCTTTTGATCGCGTAAGCCTTCATGGAATGCGCCAGGCGCTGCTGCCAGACCGAGCTAACGCGCAGAAAGTCAGCATCTGCCTCTAGCAGCCCGATGGCATCCACGACATAGCTTGCAAGCTTATCGACGGTTCCCTCGGCGGCATCGCCAGGGAAGATCTGAAATGGTAGATCGCAATCCAAGAGAAAATCAAGGGTCCCAATTCGGTCGGACTTGTCGGCAGGTGCGATGAATAGGGATGTAGACGAGGCCAGAAGGCGCATGAAGGAGTGCTGCAGAATCATAGCGCCGAGCGGTCGACCCGTCGAGGCATATGAAGTGAGAGCTCGCTTCCAGGGTCGGAGATCTTTGTAGTGGGAGCTCGCATTGCGGATGGACGACAAGCGGCCTTCGAGTTGAATCATAAATTCCTCAGACAGGATAGTGTGCAGCTCTTGCAGTATGCTGAAGCGCTCCGAGGGCAAAAGGCATTCCGTCTTCTCGGACATGGCTGTCTGAAGACCGAGCAATGATGCCGTGAGTCTGACGGCTTCGCCGTCAAGGTCCAAGTCTGCAGCATCATGGTCTGTCTCCTCTGAGGGGTTCCCTTTACCTTCTTCTATCTTTTGCCCTACAAGAACCCAACGGTCTACTGTCTTTTTGATGAACGACAAGGCGGTTGTTCTCAGGTTCTCGTGGTTAACGCTGATTGCGAGCAAAGCGGTGGTAACGTCGTGAGCCACTAGTTCCCAGGGTGACGGATGAAAGGTTCTTAGGTATGGCGAGGCTCGGAAGTTCTGAGCATGAATCTCCGTAAGATATGGACCTATCTGTTGTACAAGTCGCTCGGCGTGATCGAGGCTACGGACAGCAGGGGCAGCGCAGCATAATGACAGGAGGTATTCCAGTTCTCTAATACTCTGCCATAAATTAGCCTCGCTCGGTGCTGCGAATCTGGTTAATGTACCATTGGTGCTGGAGATGTGACCTTGCCATGCGCGGAGCCGTTGACGCCGTTGCTGAGAGGCACCTTCTGATATGCATCGCAAAGACGGGTAAAGCTGGAGTCACTGGCAGAGGTCGTCTTCTTTGCGCCGGTTGCAAGCTGGCCCAACTTCTCCAATGCGCGTCGGCGCAAAGTGCTCTGAGCTGGATACCTAGGATGATTTAGTCCAGGTGCCATTGACCACGTATGGGTTCACTGACGATTCCAACGACTGCATGACTGACTGCTCAAAGCCTGACAGGCATGTGACAAGTGAGCAGCAGTACGAAGGAGCCCAAGTCAATGGTAGTCGTCCTGATGTGTGGATCAGTATACGGTAGGTTCGGAGGAAGGTACAAGGATCATTCACAAGCTTCCGAAAGCACCGACGTCACTCACGTGAACACATGCAGGGATCTAGATCGTTAGAGATAGCAAGACATAGATAACCCTTGAGTATAACCTCATCTCTATTTGGGCACATATTTAGTCCATGTATATGTACTTTACAATTGTGCGACACACCTATACACACTCTCCACTTACGATGGTATGTCAAGGAGTCCATCAGAGACATCCAAGCCCGCACAGGCAGCGCCAATGCTGTTACGTAAAATTCTTTCACCACAGGTTGGTGTCAGTTTGCGCGAGCACCTCATTCCAAGATCTGGTCCCTCGATAGCACCATATTCTCAAAAGAGATCTTCACCCTGTTCTCTGCGTTCCATTCTCTCTCTTCCACTACGCGCAACTCGAAGCTCTCCATCGCAAGCCGCAAACAAATACTTCCGGACCGTTGACGAGAACGACTGCCCGCCTTCGCATTTCTCATTTCAGCAACTTTTCGTTTCCAGAAAAAGTCATTCTCCGCTGTAGATAACGACTCTTGTCCAGGCTCGACGCGCGCAATGTCCTCGAACAATCAGCAAAAGGTTTTCTCTGGCCGCGGCGGTGCAGGTGAGTCCATTCGTCCGTTCTTACTTCCTCCTTGCCCACGGCGCACATTCCTGCCGTCACATATTCGCCGGCGACCGAGACTAACCCTTTGTCAGGCAACGTCGGCCCTGCCTCCCCCTCGATCCAGCCTGTAGACCTGGCCACCCCGACGATCAAGCAAGAGCACTACACCACCGGCCGCGGCGGGTCGGGTAATATCGTCTCCAACGACTCGGCAGAGAACGCGCGCAAGGCACAGGACGTCGAGGCTTCGGTCGCGGCAACGAAGCAGCCGGAATCGGACAAGGGTGGGTACTTTGGTCGCGGAGGAGCAGCGAATGTGGTCAAGAAGGCGGTGGCTGGTGTAAAGGATAAGGTCACTGGATCGAAGGATGCGGAGAGGCAGGGGAGTCAGGAGGGGAAGTAGTAGGCCCTTGGACAGATGCTGAGGAGAAGGAGGAGAGAAGATCTCGTTGGTGAGGGGTGGTGGTGGGACTCGGTGGTGCGATAAGGTGGCTGTTGCTTTGCTGTTTTATACCCAGATTACGGCGGTCCGTCTTGCGGCCGTCTCAGACGCGAGTTATTAATGATACTGCTTTCACTTGGTGTGTGATGATTACATCATTACCAGTACGAAGTCGGGATTGTGTCCTGGTCTCTCGTGATCCATCTTATAAGCGACGGGTGTGAAGAGCAGAAAGCACTGTACAACCGCGATAGGACACGATGCTGCGGATGGCGATCGAGCGCCCGTCATGGGCCTGAGAACTCATGGCAGCAATATCCATGTACTATCGGAGTGGTACAAGTCAGTGACCACGAGCCGTGGAGGTCGTCATGGATAGTGAAGCAAATCTCTCACAGCGCGGCAATTGAGCAAGGAAGCTGAAGGATCTTTCTATTCAAGGGTCACAGCCTATTCGCTCAAAGATGATAAGAAGTGCGGGAAAGAGGATTTGAATTCACAATCGGTATGGATTGCTCATACTATAGTACAGTGGTATTCGTAAACGCGTAAGCGGTCCTGGACTCCTCCATTCCAAGGGTAACAATAATGCAATCACCCCTTCCTCCTTACTTCGAATTCTGCGGGCTCGACGGTCCTTTGAAGACGCTGCAAAATATTAACGATGGACCTTCAGATCCTCCCATGCCACGCTATGATGCCCGCTTCAATGTCATATGAAGATAAGTGATCAAGCCAGTACGAGGGAGTGTACGCAATCATCGCCAGCAGTGAACGGTCTCTCCAAAACGATGCGGAGGGACTGATGGCATCAATCCGATGGTAGTTGTGATTTTGATCACTTCTCCATCGGATTGGCCTGGCGAACGTACTTGTTAAACATGGTTCCGATGAGGCCTGGCTTCTGGGCCGACTGCTCGCTCAATGACTGGCGGCGTTGTTGGTAGGCTGGGTTCTCTGGATTACGCTTGTACTGAGCAAGGTTGGAGAACATGGCACCGCTGGACTGCAATTATGTTAGCATCCGAATGAAACGCAATGAGGGGATACGTAGGCAGAACCACTTACTCGTCGGCGAGAGCTATCGTAAGAAGTACGCTCTGGTGACTGGGCAGACATGACGATGATGATATTCGGTGATAGTTTTCTATGTTGATGTTGTTACTTTATCGTTTCAAATCTGTTTCTGGTTTTCGAGTGGATAATGGAGTGATGGGAACGGACAGAGACAGAGCTATATACCTGACCTCCCACGCTCTCACTTGCTCCCCTCGTTTCACTCCTGCCAAACACTCTTCCAACGTTTCTTTGACGGAGGTTTCCATCGACGCGCCCAAAGCTGCCAGCCAGATCTGCGTCATCGAGTCATTCAACCAATCATTGCTCGTCGAATGCTGAGAATCGTCACAGCTACCCCACGATTTGGCTTGATTAGCTTTAGCGACGGACGTCGATGTAAGCCAGCTCGATATGTCCTTGTCCATCGGATTTCCCCAGCTGCCTCTTGCTTTCGATGCTCATGCCCTTGACTGCTGCTTTTCCCACGCACTATTCGCACTCGTGGCAGATCTCGGTACGTGCCTATCTGGATCTACTGCCTCTTCCATCGCCGTCAAGAGATTCCACTTGGCGATCGGACAAATTTCTCTTTGATCCATAGACCCTAGTTTCACATGCCCCAAGCATGTCATGGTTGTCTGTGCGAAGCGTTTGGAGCTCAGGGATGGGCAGTGTGAGATGACGTCGCGTACACTGGTCATATCTGCTCGTCCTGCAATTGGGCAGGATAAGGAGCGGTGGCTGCAAGGCGTTGCTCCTTTTCACGCATGTCGCGTGCTCTCGCGCATCCGGTCCGAATCAGATGCGAGCCTCCTCCAAGCAGTACATGCAAACATTCGCGGGGTATGGATTTGCACTGCCCAGTGTGATGAAGACATCGTATGGGAGAGGTCGCTTCCGACGACCATGCGTTGCTTGTGCACTCACTATTGACGACCAGCCTTGGCGTGCGCAGAAAGCAACGCGGTCTAGACTGTATGATCTCTATGAGACTGTTAAAAAATGGATCTGCAGATCCGCTCTTCAGATCGTGTGGCTTTGTCCCACGGATACGAGGCTGTCGGCATTTGCCCTAAAACCACAAACCTGATCATCACGTTGACATTATTTCTGCAAAACCCCTGGAAGCTTCCACCGTTGCTCAGGACTGTGGACACGTCCAGTCATGCCTGCTGCTCCTTTCGCAATTCGTTCACAGTCAGTCAGTACTGTGCAGAAAGATAGAGTAGTATCTGGTCAGTCCCTCTGTAATCGAGGGAAAGCTCGCGAGCGTGGCTTACCTTTAAAGTTGCACGATGCGGACGGCAAGTCAATGGCATGATCGCTCTTTGTCAACGGAGTCGTTCTTCCAGCTGCATATTTTAGAGGAACTTCAGAAATCCAGTCTGCGCGAGACAGCGTGCTGTGATATATACTTTTCTTCATTCTGCAGACGTGCGCAGCAATACCATACAGTGATCAATAGCGTTTGAAGAGGGACCACCTCTATAATCTTAGCATTACTGAAGGTGCTTGCCATCTATCCGGGTATCGTAAACACATTGCTCTATTTCTCCGGGATCCCTACCTTCTCCATCTGCACACTCCGCTCACTAACAGCGCTCCCTTTCTGTTCCGTGTCGAATCCCTCAAGACTTGCCGCGTACCTTTCCTGCTCCCACGCCCTCATTTCCTCCTTCGACACCTTGGTTGCCGGCACAGGAAACGCCCAGCTCAAACCAGCATACACCACTGCAGCACTCATGAAGCCCCACAGGTAATTGAAGTTGTAAATCTTCTCCGCGCCACCAATGTAGACACTCGAGTCCACATTTCTGATCAATCCGGGCATGTTCGGTCCCAGACTAATCATCAAAGCCAACACAGCCCTGAAATTCGTCCCCTTCCAGTATCGATATCTTCCCTGCGGCCTATACAGCGCCGGGACATCGACT
This sequence comes from Elsinoe perseae, assembly GCA_029448695.1. Classification (NCBI taxonomy): domain Eukaryota; kingdom Fungi; phylum Ascomycota; class Dothideomycetes; order Myriangiales; family Elsinoaceae; genus Elsinoe; species Elsinoe perseae. Next base: position 195,222 of record JARDAA010000113.1, read on the forward strand.
CGTCTCCGACTCACGACCCAATAGTCCGTCGCCAACAAAGCCGCGATTGGCGCAAGGAAAACTGCGAGCGCAGACATGAAATTGATCAGACTCGCAGCGCTACTCACGATCTTCCACGGCACCATCACCCACGCCCCAATGACCGTAGTGATGATCGCTCCTCGCCGAATATTGATGTACTTTGGACACAGGCTTGTCATATCGTTCGCACACGAAACGACATTGGCACTGACGTTGACTCCGATCTGCGCCACGCACCACGCCACGCCGCAGAAGAAAGCCGCCGCGCGCCCGCCCGGCCCATCGAAGCGGGACGTGAGCTGCACTGGGTCCCAGATATATTCGCCATAAACAACGCGCGAGGCGCTGGTGGCAATAATGCCCATGACGCCGATGAAGGTCGATATACCCGGCATGAGTAGCGCTTGCAGGTAGACTTTCCTGTCCGTCCGCATATACCGCGTGTAGTCAGCCACGTTGGTCGCCATTGTCGCCCAGCTACCAGTGAGGGAGGACATGAAGTACAGGATCAGCCAGGAGCGTTCGGCGCCCGTGTACCGCGGCTGCTGGTTCCAGATGTCACCGCTGCCGCCGGCTTTGACGCACATGCCGATGACCATGGCCACAGCGGCCAGGGTGACGTAGATGGCTTTGAAGAGGAAGAAAGGCTTGAGTTTGTGCGGTGGGATGAGGAGGATGGGGAACTGCACCAGCCAGAAGATGAGATGCGAAACCATTTGTTGGGTGGTGATGCCGGCGGATGGTGGTAGGTGGTTGGGCATAGTGAGGTAGCTAGGCCATATGGAGCGGATCACTTGGGTCATGGCCGTCGCGCCGGAGTAGGTCTGAATCGAGTGCCAGAAGAGTGCGGTCACCATACGTATCACGACGGGCACGCGCGAGAAGTAGTAGCCAAAGGAGGAGCGAGAAGCGATGGCGTACGGAACGCGAAGGCGGGCGCCTACGATACCATTGAGGACGAGCGGGATGGCGATGATGGATGTTCCGAGAATGAGGCAGACGAGAGCTTCGCGGTAGGTGAGACCGATGCTGATGATGGCAGAGGCTCCGGCCCACGATTGTGTAGAGAGAATGTCAGACATCTGCAAGTCATCAGTATGAGAAGTGGTGCGACTATTTTGGTCTATTCACCCAATAACCAACAAGCGACCATCCTCCCCATGTTTGACGTTCCAGGGGTGTCACGTCGTTGTCAACGTTGACCCAGGTCCCAGGAGGTGCATAACTGGAAGCTAGCTTTGGCAGTACCCATGAGTCTGATGAGGTTACCCTAGCTTTGACCTTGGTCTTGATCTCGGCGGCTCGCACGGAGGCTCGTTCTTTGACAGTACTCATTGTGCTAAGTACGGAAAGGATGGTTCTTTCGTAGTTTGCGATCCCGCGGTTATTCGTTCAGGATCATGAAGGGGCATTTGTACGAGCCATAAGTCCTTCAAGGCATGGCAGCTATCTGAAGACAACAGAGGGATTCTAGGCTAGGGAGTCTCGATAGGGATATTGTCCGTTTCCCGAGGCGGCCGACATGTAATCCGACTGTGCGTACATCGATAAAGATGCCGGAGCATGGCGTCGCAGAAATGGTACACTGACGTTCGCGAAGGGTCGAACTCTAATTCGTGAGACTGTGGTTGTGGAGATGAAGGCTTGGTCTGGTTGGGGTGAGGGTTTTGATAACGTTGTTGCGCCCGAGGGATCCCGAGGGCTATCATAGTATCACGTCTGCAACCTACAAACACTTTAGAGCAAGAGATTGTATATCGATGTCAAGAGGAGACGACGTGGCTCATACCATAGTGCGAGAAGGATTCAGATCTTACGATCGGAGTGGATGTGTTTTTATGTATTCACGCAAATATATGCCTTTCAATGGCTATTGGTATCAATTCTAAGCAGCATAAAAATCATTCATACCCGGCCCAAATGCCTCAAACGCCGGTGTCGATACAGAATGTACCAACAGTTCTTCAGGAGGCTCAATGCTCTTCCACTTGTCCCATCCGAGAGCCTGCAATCTGGTCAGAGCATATTGTATCCAGTCACCCATCTTCGCCTTGATACGCAGCTGCCATTCTAGATCCTTCATCAGAGTCCGCAGCTCTTGATTCTCGACCAGATTGCGACTGGTAGTGTTCATCAGCCCCAGAAATGAGCCAAGCATCGTTGCACAGTTGCCTGCAGCTGCGATCCAGAATGCTTCCATGTGATGAGATTGGAGCTGTCGGAAGAACTCAACTATAGTTCTAGCGCGAGTGAGCTGAGTAGATCGAATGAAGACGATGAATTCGTCAACAGCACCTAGAGGATCGAATGGACCAGTGTCCTGAGCGGCCCAGATCAGGCATCGGTAGACAGCAACCGAGACCGCATGGTGCATCAGGTACAGGCAAGCACTGGCATTCAGCCGGCCCGACTCGTGGTACTCGAAGCGCAGTTCAGGAGCCAGGTTCTTTTGGAGATCAGCCAGCTGTCTCCCGATCGGCTCGACGACCGGCAACACCTGAGTGTAGAAGTCGTTGATTGAACGTCTTGCTCTTGGTAGGTAGAGCTCCCGAACAACTTGATTAGCAACGATCGCTAGCTTTGCCATCTCCATGAACATGACTTTACCGTCTTCGATACTTGGTTGCTCCTGAGTGTCCTCATCCTGCCTTCCTTCGGAGAAATCGGAAGGCTCGAGTGGCAGTATGTCCCAGTCGGATAGATTCAAAACTTGGTGGTAACCTTGTGTGAGCGCAGCGAAAGCATCCTGTATGACGATGGCCCATGCCAGCCGTTTTCGCAAGCCTCGTTCCCACGGTGGAATAGCCCAATTGGTGCAGTTCAAATGCAAGCCCATCTGCTGTCCGAGTGCAACGAGTGAAGCGAGGAAAGTTGCGCTTAGTGCACTGCTAGTCGGTGCTGTTGAGGCTGGTAGATTCCGTTGCAAAAGAAGGAGACCAGCTTGTACCGAATTGAGCCTCGGCCTCAGGAAAGACTCCTGAACTGCTCGATATGCGAGTGAAGCTAGTGCCTCCTCGTCCAGCTTTCCTTCAGCCAGCAGTTCCTCATCGTATATCCACCACTTGGCCGCCAGACAATACACCGTGCCAAGAAGATGGGGAGTAATCTCCCTGTACGTCCTCTCATATTTCTCCACGAAAACCTGCTTATGGAGAATCGGATAGGAAGGATGCACGATTCGAAAATAGAGCCTGACCAGAGCGGGTCCATGAGGCTTGACCAGATCCTCTATATCGTCCACCGTGACATGATTCTTTGATTCCAGAGGACTGACATTGTCCGGAACCATGCGAAACAAGACATCATCACCAACACGTCGGATCTGGGTGTACTGACCACCTGACTTTCGCGCAGGGTTCGCAAGTCGTTGCGAATAGCCAGGATGATTTGTATGCTGGTAGTCTACCTCGCTTGATAATAGCATCCAATCATGACTGCCATTTGGTCCGAGGAGCTCACATGAGCGACTCTTTTCGAGACCTAGAGTTTCTGCAAGAATCGAGTGTGTTGGGTAATCCGGTGAGTCGGCCGTCGAGCCCGTTCTGACGTCGTTTCCATAAAATCCATTCGAGTTGTTGCTGGTGCTAGCCTGGAGATGTATCGGCTGTGGATTGGTAGGAGATGTCTGTGGCGTGACACGACGTCGCTTCGGCGGCGGTGGTTCCAGAAAGGTGCATTCTGATATCCCGAGTGTCCGGCAAGTCAAACACACCAATGACGAGTCGTCTAGCGCGATGCATCGTTGTTTGCGGCGTCGACATACGTCGCAGGCCCTGTTTGGCATGCTCGGAAGTCGGCTACGCGCCAATGCATGATTCAGCGCAAAGATCCCGTGTGTGACGCGCTGCTGTATAGTCCTCGGGGCACTCGGGCAGGCAGGATGAGGATAGAAAAGGTCAAGGTGACTGGGCACTTGAGCTTAAACGGCAAAACTGGGTTGAGCCCTCCACCTCGGGCATCCCCACCATGGCCTCGGGCAAACGCCACGAAGCCGCTGCACGCTGCCTCTATGAATGCGGTCGAGCAGAGGTATGCTGAATTTCTAATATATGATGACCAAAGATGTGATCAAGGTAAGTCCATTTCGTTCGCAATCGATCCGCAATGGCACCGTCTCTAGAAGCCTCCCCACCAACCACTCCACATGCTCCTTCCGGCAAACCTGTGCTAAAGCCGGACCACCAGGTCAATGATGGATCGGGTTGGATCTCATTTGAGGCTAGGCCGTATGCTTTCGCATTCCGGCCGCAGAAATGTGCTCTGCTCATCATTGATATGCAGAGGGATTTCCTCTTGACCGATGGGTTTGGACACATTCAGGCAGGAGATGCTGGGGTCGATGCTGTGCAGAGGACCATCAAACCAACGCTGGAAGTGCTCAAAGCTTTCCGGTCATGTGGAATGCAAGTCATCCATACCCGTGAGGGTCATCGATCTGATCTGCGCAATTGTCCTACCACTAAACTCGTAAGACAAGCCCGCACGCCAGGCTCTCGCCATAACAAGATCATTGGCGACGAAGGACCGATGGGCAGATTACTGACCAAAGGAGAGTATGGCCATGATATTCTGGACGAGCTACGACCACTCCCTAACGAGCTGATCATCGACAAGCCTGGGAAAGGTAGCTTCTTCGCCACAGATCTGCATCAGCAGCTGGCCGATAGGGGTATCACGCACTTGATTGTGTGTGGTGTGACCGTAGAGTGCTGTGTCGCTACAACAGTACGAGAGGCAAACGATCGAGGCTTTGACGCCTGCGTTCTTAGCGATTGCACAGATGGATTCGTTCCAGACTTCAAATCGTCGTCGTTGAATATGGTATGCTTTTCCGACGGTCTCTTCGGCTTTGTTGGGATGTCGAGCCCGCTCAAAGCTGCTCTCGCAGACCACGAAGCCAAACTCAGCCAGCCATACAGCTGGGACGGCAGTCTCGACGTTCCCTCCTTGAGGACGGCGTATGCAAACGGGGTATCTCCGTCATCAGTCGTCAAGCAGATTCTCGGTCGGATGCGCGAAGTGCAGGATGAACATCCAAATCTGTGGATCCATATGACGAACGAGCGAGAATTGTTCAATAGAGCATCGTTCTTAGATCATCATAGCGATCGCGACTTACCACTCTTTGGTATACCGTTCGCTGTCAAAGACAACATCGACGTTGCTGGGTATCCTACCACGGCGGCGTGTCCAAAATTCAGCTATACGCCTTCTGAAAATGCACAAGTGGTAGAGAATTTACTGGCTGCAGGCGCTATCTGTATGGGAAAAACGAACATGGATCAATTCGCTACCGGTTTGGTGGGCGTAAGGTCGCCCTATGGACCATGCCATTCCAAGTTCTCCAAAGATCATGTCTCGGGTGGCTCCAGCTCAGGATCTGCCCTCTCTGTAGCTCTCGGGCTCGCGACGTTCTCCTTGGGTACTGATACAGCCGGTAGCGGACGCGTGCCTGCTGCCTTTAACAACATAGTAGGCCTGAAGCCCACCAAGTTTACTGTCTCGAGAGAGGGTGTTGTGCCGGCCTGCAAAAGCCTCGACTGCGTCTCCTTCTTCGCAAACACCACCGAAGACTGCAGAGCGGCATGGCTGGTGGCAAAGAATTTCGATGGCAAGGACTCTTTTACCACTCTGCCCCTCAGACAGCTGGTATCCACCAACCGATCTTTACTACCAGAAGGGGCAAAGTACACCTTTGCGCTACCATCAGCGGACTTGATCAGGCAGCACCTCTGCCCCGAGTACGTACCAATCTTCGACCACGTCAGGTCCTCTGCAGGCCGAATGACTGGAGGGAGTGTGGTCAATTTTGACTTCGAACCCTTCATGAAAGCAGCACAGCTACTGTACCGAGGTGCGTACCTGGCAGAGAGGACAGGAGCTTTTCAACCTTTCTTCTCTGACCCAGAGAACGCGGATGATGTCTTTCCTGCTGTTAAGACGGTGCTTGAGTCTGGCTTGAAAGTGACTGGCACAGAAGTGATGGCTGACATTCACCTGACCGATGACCTTACACGGCAGGTGTACCAGCAGTTCGACACTTGCGATCTACTTATTGTCCCGACAGCACCGAAACATCCCACATTGCAAGAGGTAGAGCTGGAACCGGTAAAAAGCAACTTTGCACTTGGAGTCTTTGCCAGTGCAGTAAATGTGCTGGACCTGTGTGCTCTAGCGGTCCCCGCTGGATGGGCGACAGTCAACGGACAAGCTCTACCTTTTGGGATCTCAATTATCGGGCCAGCAGGAAGGGAAGGCGTCTTGTTGGAGTTTGCTAAGCGACTGGAGCGCGCCATGAGTTGATAGATGGTCCTGCACCTATTGTACATAGAACCCGCTCAACGATTATTCGCCGGATTGCTACCCACTCCAGCAGAATTGGATCAATCAATATCCCATAGAATCATGCATAATTCTGATCATGTGATGCATATCCCATATAATCATGCAGAGATTTGATCATTTGATGCGGTATCGTATGATACGACAGTGCGTAGAGAGCCAGAGACTCTGGAGCTTCTTGAGGACGCAGCATGGCTTTCTTTTGATTGGCCAATTCCTGTCGGGGAAAGATCCGATGACTGGACTTGAGCTTCTCCAACTTCAGCAACTTTTCCCTTTTCCCTAAATCGACACGCTGCAGTAGCTTATAAGACACAGGATGTCGTACACGGCTCGACTCCTACAGTCCTTGAAGACAGACAGTCATACACTACGGCCTGGACATCGATTTGCGCACCAGACGCGAAGCAATGGTACCTACCAACCTCCTACACCTCCTCCATCGAAGAACAACCCTCACGTAAGTCGCGCACCCGAGCTGAAAACGCGACTATAAAGCATACTAACCTCCGGCTCACAGCGGAACTTCTGGAAATCTTTCGGCCGACCGATCGCGAAAGTCTTCTTGATGGCCATGTTCACATATCAGATCACCTACTTCACATGGCTAAAATTGGAATCGTTGGAGGAACGATTTGACAAGGATGGTCAGTCAGGCTTGAAGAGCGGACCGCACGGCATCTGACAAGCAGCAGGAGAGGTCAAGAAACTTGAAGCACAACTGCATGGTCTGACGAAAGGCAAGGATACCTTGGAGCAAGAGAAGAAATGATTGTCCAGCTCCAGGTCATCGGGCCTTTGGGCTTCATGATAGCAAGGCGATCTACACCGCACTGCATCCGCCGGAAGTCCGTGTGATGTATCACTGCTATGCAGTGCAGGGATAAAGTGCTGTTGATCCGACCGCTGGTAGGGGGAATCGACGACCCTCTGGACGTGTTCACCACAAGGTATGGTATGAACCTGCCTATCGGCGTCCCGCATTGATCTCTGCGCAAGAACTTGCCATGCCTCGGCGTTTTTGGCACAGGAAAGTGGCCTGCTCCACCTTCATCGACGGCAGCGCAATCGGGAGATCGCCATCCATGAGACAGGTCTGCAAGCAGCCCCTGATCTGGCGGGACGATGTTCGGTCCATCGAATAGTATCTCGTCCCCTGGGAGCGACACGGCACGGCACGGATATATCGAGGAGCAATTTTGACGTTTCGACAAGACCTTCCTGCATGCTGCTGGGTATGTGTTGCGTTTGAAGTGCAGAGCATCATGTAGAATTTCAAGTTGGCGGCGCATTCCGCGACTTCTGTACACTTACCCTCCCTGTTCCTACCACCGCCCATTCAAGCCACAGAATCCATGCAGATTAGTAGATGCACATCTTTGATTCCCTCGTTCTCGGGGATTTTTCATTCGCAAATCTCAAGAAATCGATCTCGCTCCAGCCCGTAAATCAGGCAAGGTGGGTCCGGAACAGTGGGATGATGGACGGCGCTAGCAAGGATCTCTTGCCGTTCCGGTATTGGACGTATACAATACCCTCACTTCATGGACTTCACCGAGGGTAGAATAATCTGACTACCAGATCCACCAATGTCCTTAATCTGACAGAGGTGTTGCGGACCAGACGCTGTGTGTGGCGGCTCATGGTCAGGCTTGCCATTCCAGCGGACCAACTTTTATCCCTGCCTGCTATTCCAGTTTCATATCGACCAGGGTGCCTACCATGCAGACATGGGTTTGTCGAATCGTCCTGTCCACGCGGTCCGCCTTGTGGTTGCCCTTGCTCACGGTCATGGGTGCCACCACCCACGCACCGCATTAGTGCAGATGCAGGCGTTGCTTATCTCAAAAGCATCCTTGACGACCACAGAACCCTACCGTGTTCTGGAACGGGCATCGAGGCATGCTTGAATAGAGGTATCTTGCGAGCATCAGTGCCAACTTAGCGTTGATGATGGGTGGAGGAGCGACATGCAATCTTGGTGTGGCAGAATCTAAGGAGAGGGGTAGTCGACAATTATAGATGCCCAGCAGAAAATGATGGCCAGCATTGAGCATGTGCCGTCTCTTCGTCAAATATAAAGCGATCCATCTCCTCCCTCATTGCAGTTGAACAGACACTCGTTCATAACATCCCCCAAATACTACACTTCTCTTCAAAACACTCTTTGCACATTATACTACCATAACAATGCGGCTCTTCTCCACTATCACCCTCCTTCCTCTCGCCTTCGCCTCTCCTCTCCCCTCGTCTCCCCTTAGCTCCTCCCTCGAGCTCGACGCCAACATCCTCAAGCGCGCCACAGGCTACAACGGCGGCAGCACCGCCTCGGACGTCACGAACAAGGCCTGCGCTCCCCTAACCGTCATATTCGCCCGCGGCACCACCGAGACCGGCACTCTCGGCACCGTCATCGGGCCTCCATTGTTCTCCGCTCTTAAGAGCAAGCTCAACGGCAACGTCGCCCTCCAGGGCGTTTCCTATCCTGCCTCCGCCCAGGGCAACGCTAATCTCGGCGCCGATGGCGGTCCCACCATGGCCAAGCTCGGCAACCAGGCTTTGAGCCAGTGTCCCGGCACCAAAGTCGTGCTCACAGGCTACAGCCAGGGTGCGATGGTAGTGCACAATGCGGTTGCGAAAAGCGGATTCGCCTCTGCTAACGTCGCTGCTGCTGTGCTGTTCGGTGATCCTTGTGAGTATTACCTGCCAGATCTAGTGAGTGCAATGTGCTGATGCTGCGTAGTGATTAACCAGTCTGTTGGTTCCGTCCCAAAGGCAAAGGTCAAGCAGTACTGCGCTTCTGGCGACGGTGTCTGCGCTGGCAGCGGCGGGTTCGGCATCACCGCTGCTCACTTATCTTACGGCTCTGATGCGAGCGCTGCTGCGGACTTTATCATCCAGACTGCTGGTGTCAGAACTTAGATTAGCAAGGCAGCAGAAAGCGGAGGGTGATGGAGACGGGCTGTCTCGGGAGACTGATGTTCTTTCTGATGATAGTACATTCAGATAGCAGATGTACACAGAATATGCTGTCTCATCATACCCCTCTCCATGAAAAGGAGGTGGCAAGCGTCGTCTCCTTCTTCAGCACCTCGCTTGCTGGGTCTGCGCTCCTAGCGATGATGACCTCGAACACTCCCTTCTCTGCGAGCCACTTGTCGGACTGTTCATCCCAGAAAGACAAGGCGTACTTGTCCAGCTCGATCTCGACTGTGCTCATCTCTCCTGGAGAAAGGTCCACCTTCTTGAACGCCTTCAACTCCTTGAGTGGTCGAATTACACTGCTCTTCTTGTCCGAAACATACACCTGCACAGTCTCCTTGCCCTGCCTGTCGCCAATGTTCTTGACGTCCACCTTGATCTTCGCCACATGCTCAGCACCACCCACCCACTCATCGGGTATTACTAGGTTGCTGTACTCGAATTCGGTGTACGACAGCCCATGGCCGAAGTAGAACAGCGGTGGTCGGTCCACTTTCTCATGGTATCTGTAACCCACAAACACCCCCTCACCATATAATAGATTCGAGTCTGCTTTGCCAAACGTCAAAAACGCCGGCGTATCTTCCAGCCTTTTCGGGAATGTCTGACTCAGTTTCCCAGAAGGATTCACTTCCCCAAACAGCACGTCCACCAGTGCCCTTCCCGTCTCCTGCCCACCGAACCAAGCGTGGACAAGCGCACTCGTGCTCCCTAGCCATGGCATAGCGATCGGACTTCCCGCCTGCGTGACAACCACCGCATTGGGGTTCGCCTCCGTCACGCGGCGAATCAACTCGTCTGTCCTCCCTGGCAAAGCAAGATGCGTGCGATCCGACCCTTCGTACTCCCAATCCTTCGTCAAGCCGGTGAGGACAATCGGGATCTCGACGTCCTTCGCCAGCTTGACCGCATCCTCTAACGCCTTGTCTTCGTCCAAAATCTCGTACCCACCGATTCGCACACAAGCAGTCGGCATGGCGCCCACAGCCTTCTCCACGCCTTCGTTGACGACCAGCACCTCGATCTCGTACGCTTTCCCTTCCTCGAGCTGCACATCAGTGGTGACTTCACTGCTCGCGGCGTTGAACATGGGCGTGTCGCCTGTCTTCTCGGGGTGAGATGTCCAGAGATCGATGGCCTCTTGTCCGTCGAAAGAGAGTTTGCCCTTGCCAATGACGCAGAGACCGATTCGGAAGGGCATGCTGCGGGACGCGGTGAAGAGAGTGCGGACGCGGAGGAACCATTGTGGGGGAAGGTCAGCAGGAAGGGAGTCGGCAAGAAACATGTAGGTGTCTTTGGTGGTGACGGAGGCGATGGGCTTGGCGTCTGAGGTGGTAGTAGGGTCGGTGGAGAACCATTCCAGAATAAGACCTGAGTCGGAAGTCGAAGGGATAGTAAGGCCTTCGGTCAAGAGAGGGGCGAAGCGGTGCGCTGAGATGGTCAGAGTGAACGAGAGCACAGGTGAAGGACTTACTGTAGCAGCCGAGCTGGAAGGGAACGTCCTGCTGACCAGTTGCTTCGATAAAGGCGTCGTATGGCTTGCTGATGTAGTAAGGATTTAGATCGGCACTTCCACCTCCGCTAGCAGCAGGGAGATGCCAGTGAGGTCCGATCAGACCAAACTTCTTGCCGGCTTTCTTGTCGAGAGGGAGGATCTTCTTGTCATTCTTTAGCAGAACAATCGACTCGGAAGCGACTTTCCGGACTAGTTCTTGACTTTCTGCATCATTTCGTGGAAGCTTGGTCGAGTCCGTGATTGCTGGATCGACCTTGTTGATGAACTCGAGCACGTTCCGTACTGCAGCGTCAAGAGCGGCCATAGAAACCTTGCGACTGTTCACCGCCCATGTGAGAATGTTTCCTCGCCATTTCGTTGGTCCTGGCATTTCTAGATCAAGCCCTGCATTGATAGCTTCTGAAGTGCTATAGGTGCCACCCCAATCACTCATTACCAGACCTCTCCAGCCCCAGTCGTGTCTGAGCACTTCTTGCAAAAAGTGCGGATGCTCTGCAACATGAATCCCGTTGATCTTATTGTATGAAGTCATGTAGCCCCACGGGTTCGACTTCTTCCCTGCGATGTGGAATGGAAGGAGATGTACCTCCCTCAGCGTCCGCTCAGAGGCTATGACGTTATCCTCAATCGACCAGGCCGATTGATCGTGAGCGGCATAGTGCTTGATTATAGCACCGACTTTGTGCTTCTGCATGCCATTGATGAGAGCCGCAGCGATGTTGCCAGACATTACAGGGTCCTCGCCAAATGCTTCGAAGCCACGTCCAATCAAGGGAGATCGCTGGATACAGACAGTGGGGCCAAGGAAGGCGTGAATGTTCCGAGCTCTCGCTTCTTTGCCGAGAAGATCTCCGACCTGCTCCATGAGCTCGGTGTCGAAAGTTGCGCCCATGCCAGTGGCAGAGGGCAGCAAAGCTGCTGGCTCCTTGGAGATATTCAGTTGGTGATTGCATATGTGACCATAAGGTCACTTACACTGTTGAAGAAGCTCGTGCCTCTTATGCCATGAGGACCATCAGAAGTCTGAGATGATTAGGATGGGGCCCCTGGTCTCATCGTTGACACATGCCGTGATACTTGGTATGCCCAGTCTCTCAATAGCTACTGTCCTCCACGTATCGGCTCCAGCCGTCAATGCGACCTTCTCCTCCAGTGTGAGCTCCGCAAGAAGTTTGTCGACATCCATGATCAAGCGCTCTGTCCTGGAAAGTGGCCAAAATTGTACCTACCATTCACGGAGGACTATGGCACTTCTTAAACGATAGGAGCCATCACGCACACAGCAGGGACTCGTGTGCCGCCATCACAGCAGGCGGTCGTTACGCCTTGTGTGATTTGCTAGCTGAAATCCGTGGTCCACTTATGCTACCACGATAGCGACGATCAGTTGCATGGCATTCATCCGGACATGCACCATGAGGAGGAGAAGGCGGCTGAACATGCACGGAGGGTTTGGTTCCGGTCCAGAAAAGGTGGAACCACGGAACATTGTCGGTCTTGGTACAGTGAGACTTCATCTACGGCCTTGAAGAACATCATTCGACTCCCTTAATGCTGCTGCTGACAACGACTAGCACTGTTCGCACTGCTCTCAATCTTGCGAAGGAGTCCTTGTTGGCGACACGCAAACCATCAAGCACATGTGAGATGACCATTCAGAGTATCTCTTCATCACAGCCCGGTTGAACAGAGTACAGACCACGTGTCGTGTAGTAGCAATGCACAACAGCCTGTAGTCTTTGTCCAAACATCTCGATTCTCTCCGTATCTTTCTGCCTTGACTGGAACATGGCTTCCTAGCTCTCGCAATGGCGTCTCACTTCGCTGCCTCGCCTGGCTCCCAATACAACTCCCACGACGCTTTGGAACCACTCTCCAGTACTTCAACCGCACTGGTTTGTGCACCCGCTGTAATCCGGGCCATTGCTAAATTTCAAGTCCTTGGACTGCTGATCTCCGTCGGGGATTGACAATACAGGGTCACTGATGGTAGGCTGCTCAGGCGGCTTTGGGTCATTGATCGTTTGCTTCTCAGAAGGTTTCGTGTCTCCGCCGCAGCCACAATCCTGTCCATTGATGCAAGCTTTTGCGCAAGCACCGGCACCGGGATTGAAATTGGGACCACCGGCAAAGACGTGGACTGCCATTGCCAATACAGCCAGGGCGATGCTTGTCTTGACCATCTTGTGGGTTATTATATGTGTGCCTGGAGTCGTGGAGCGTTGCAGGGGATTTGAATATAGAAGAGAGTATCTGGCTGTCAATCGTACGCGATAAGCACTGTATAAGTATTCCGCATTCTGCTTGGCGAAGGATTACTTTTTACATTACAGATACACGAAACACGTTCGCAAGACACCTTATTAGAGATCGTCCTCGCAGGAGCGATTCGCCTCACTGGATCAATGGATATGTACTGCCGCCTGCAATCCTGATGCTTCACATCTGTACTCAGTCTGGGGTGGAATGCTAACAGGGACGACTAGACACTTTGTACTTGACAAGTAGGAGATCCTTCCAAGGCTGTCAGACCAATTGACCAGCCACGTGTCAATACATTCCTGATACCTAAGGAACATCCTTCTACCGTTTCAACGCAAGCGACCACTCCCCGTCTTCTCGGTTCACTTATCGCATGGTCATACACCTAATACTCCAGATCTCTGCCTTCCCTATCCCTATCTGCTGAGGCCTACCGAGCAGGTGATGGATTCTGCGCAGGCTTAGCACCACCGCATGCTTCGCCTTGGCAAGTGCCATTGTCGCCGTTGGGCGCTGATGGTTTGCGGATCGGAGGCCGCGCGGGATCAGGAGGGAAGGCGCGGGCGCGGGCAAATCAGTCTTGCTGCCGCAACAGGTCGTTGCCGTTAGGGCGGACCTGCCCACAGGAGCCGCTAATAACGGAATCCGTGTAAGGTCCACCAGCGAGAGCGTAGGCTGCAAAGGTCAGGAAGGCGATGGTTATGCTTGCTTTGACTGTTTGAAGGTATGTCTTATTCTCGAGGTATTGAATTTGTTCCGAGACGTTTAAGAATTGAATCGATAAGACCATGTACGACTATCAAAGGGGTATCACAAGCACCATATAAATACCGTGCATGCTTCCGGGCAAGCAGCTCTTAGCCCGTACAAATACGCGGACTTGTATTAACATTTCTTTCTCCTCCTGAGGATCATACCGTATTTCAAAGATACATAGTGCTAGACGTTCTGCACAGTCTTCTATACCGTTCTCAAGGCGTAGAGATTGATTCCTGCTGTCTGGCTATCTACATTTCGGGCACAGTGTTCCAATATGTATCAATCAGTCGATGCTTAAGTACACGATGACTCGCCTAGTATATAGCGACAGATATTGAAACACCAGGATAGACGATCACATCCCCATAATTAACGATGGTCCTCAGTCGGACCTCAGATCAAGCTCCGCTGGAGCGGCATTATTGTATACAGATACACTTCCACGGTAAGAAGGATTGCAAAGAAGTAAAGCTAGTCATGACCTGGATATCTGATCCAAGAGGGCTGCTTCATCCAAAAATTACAGCCTTGAAACAGGTCCACAGGATCGCTGCCATGTATAGAGAATCAGCTATCCAGCCTCACATTACTTTGTAAACAAGGCACCCAAGACAGGAAAAGCTGAGTGGCACATTTCCATGACAAAGGATGACAATCGCTATCTGTCGAACTGTTAAGCGTATAGCCATGATCGATCGATCGATGAGGACTGCTTACAGAAAGCCAGGCCAATGCAGAGTCGAGTCACGTGATGGATGTCAGGCTGAGGTGGTTCCAATTCGTCCAGATCGGTCGGTCTCGAAGGAGGACCAGAGATATCAGACGCTGACTCGACATTGACATACTTTTTTTCTCGGTCTCTTACTCGTCCATACTGCTTTATCCGCCCCATTGACTTATGGTGAACTTTCGTGCAGATGCAGGAACGTGTGGCGAGCACGAACGTGGCAAGGCTGACTGGGTCCGATGGAGGATGCGCAGCTGAGCCCGTAGTATGTTTGCAGAAGTGTCCCGTTCATTAGACATACGTCAAGGACCGATTGCAACGCAGGTATGGTCGCACAAGCTCACTGCGGAGCTAGCTTAGGCTGAGTAAACGGGCTCACTCAGTATGCACATAGCAATCCACGCTCTGCCGGATAGGTAGTTTCGGCCACGTAGCTCTTCCAGTTGACACTGTGGCGACCTGATCACCGCCTTCTCGCATCCTCTCCTGCCAGTTGACAATGATGTCGACAAGATCCTCCCTTCGCTCCTGCTTCGCATGGCCGATTGCATCGCACATTCCCCAGCAGTCACGAATCTTGGGATCAGCTCCTCTCTGCAGTAAGTACCGCACAACCGCTGCTCTCTTTTCCGATCGAACCTGGTGGTATACAGCGTAGTTCAGCGGTGTGCCAAAGTACTTCGGTAGAGGATGATCTGTTGGGGTGTCCAGCGTATTGACATCGATCTCGACTTCCTCGATCAGATACTTTACGATGGCCAGATTCGCGTTCCAAGCAGCGCAATGTAGTGTTCGAGACGTCAATTCTCCCCCGCGTTCTATAAAGAGCTTGAAAAGCTCGAGACTAGCCCAACGAGCTACGCCATCCATAAGAGGGAAGGCAAAGTTGGCGTGGCCTCTTCCGCACAGGGATGGGTTGGCACCGTGGTCAAGACACCAGCGGAGCATCATTTCGTCACAACTGAACTCCTGGAGGAGGGTAGTAGGACGCCAGCTACTCGTCACCATATTGATGTCCCATCCCTTGGCGAGGAGGTATTCGAACAAAGGCAAGGCGTCTTATGACTTCTCGGACGCATCGTACATTGCCCGATGAAGGTGTTCTGGCTCGAGTCGATCGGTGGTCGCCCCTTTCACTTCGACCAAGTACTCGGTAACTATCATGGCACTGTGACATACTGCGATCCGAAGAAGATGGCTCAGCTCGTTCGGGCCATCCTGTATCGCTTTCTCACCGCCTTTATGCAGCCCTCTCGATAGAGGTCTATATCATCTTCGTTACACGCGGTATTGAGCCATATTTGCCAACGACCTCTCTTGACAGGCTTCTGAAGCGATCGATGTGGGACATCACTGCCGCTTGTAGCGTTTGTGACATGGCCGGTCAACGTCATAAGCCGAGCAGCCAGGTGGAGGGTTCGGAATTTGATGATGAGATAGCGAAGAGATGTATTACTCATACAAAGATGAATATCATGGCACATATAGCCTCTGACGATGCAGGCGAGCGATGGGTTGAGTCAATCCAGTCGCGATATGTAGTGTCGACGATGCTGTTCGTCAGGATTGCGATCTCAAACTCGACCATTGCCAAAACATCTGCAATCACTTCTTGATCGCCCATGCTGCCTAAGCCACCTCGCAAAGTGACCATTTGTCTGAGGGCAATCCTGTGCGCTTCAATGCATGTGCTGAACGGCGAAGCAATTTGACTATACAATAGCTGTGCAACAGCCACGATCGATTGTTTGTCGCAAACCTTCCGAGGATCACTGATACGATCGTTGATAATCTGTGGCACGACACTGGTGATCGCAAGGGTCTGCTGCCAGTCGCTCGCCTTAATCTTCGCGCTAACACTCCGACCTGTCATGAAAAGATCTGTGAAGGGTGCGATTACGCAGAGACAACTCAGATATGTCTCCGGACCCTGGACTACCAATGGTATCCATTGTTGATTACAGGCTTGCGATGCAAAATAAGCGCCAGCTATACCAGACATCAGTCAATCTCGGATTATAAGAGGACCGTATTACCTACACATTACTTTAAGAAGGACAAGATTGATACAGCTTGCCGCCATGTCATTTGCCGGTACTGATGTTGACGACATGAGAAACGGCATGTTCGGTGCTAGTCCGACATCATGCATTCGAGTCAAGAAAGGGTCAACATGAGAGACACATGCTGCAGAGTCGCCTGCAATCGACAGGTTCAGCATTGAGGCAGCTAATGCAGCCAATTCGTTTTGTGCGATTGACTCGGTGATGATCGGATTGACCACGTTGAATGCCTGACATGATCGAACACGGGGCGCATGCTCCTTGCTGTGAGACTCGCTTGCTGAACTGCTAGGGAAATCCGCTACGCGACATTGAATTGGATCCTTGTCATTATTGCCGAGATATCTAGAGGGCTTCCTTCTGATTACCCGTCTGTCGTTTGATCCTGGATCGTTCGAAGCTTTCTCAAGATAATCGAACATGACTTTCTGACGAATGGTGTTCATAGTCTGCCTGTCCTTAAAATCTCGAGGATGGTTGGCAATGACGAAAGTTAGATCGAGAGCATTCTTTGCCTTCATGTTGGCACAGAGGCCTCGGTACAGGAACAAGGCTTGATAAAGCGAAAGGAAGCACAAACGCAGAGGAAAAGTATTTCACTTTCCCGCTCGTGATTGTAGAGCACGCCGCTGTGCGTGTGCAGAGGCGTCGTCGTATATGAAAGGCATGGTGAGCACCCGTTTTCAGCGGAGATCATCAGCAGTCGATTACAGCTGGGGGATTTTGACAGAAAGCTAGGTGCGAGAACTGACGTCCAATCAGCGGATTGGGCGTATGTGTACTTCCTTCTTGTTTGCCGGGTGCGGCGTCGTAATCTAGCTTCGGCTCACCAGCTGGACTTTGCTCCCTCCTTTAGGAAAATGATGCCAGCACATGATGATCTCGTGCATTCGTAGACCAACTGTGACGGAAGCTGCACGTCCTTCCGTGCAACCTCGATGCAAGCGAGTCTACAGGAGAACGACAGGAACAGCAGTAGCCGTATCGGTTATGGGAACTCTCGTCAACGTCGTAATTTAGAGCCACTTCAGGGTGCGACATCGAATGGCATTGCAGATGCTATTTCCCAGACTGTACTTTTAGCCCACTGAATTCCTTACGCATGCCCCGAAATGCGTCTCTATCGAGACCGGCCTCTAGACCTTAAAGATTAAAGAGCTTCCTCAGCTCAGCAGCAGTCTCATCAGGGTTCTTGACGCTGTGGCCGACTGTCCGGGAGTCTTCGTAAATTTCAAAGTCGTTTCCGCCTTGGTAGGTCTTGTCTCCAAAGAAGTGGATGGTGGTGTAGTCGACACCGCCGGGGAGATTCCTTTCGTTCTCGACGTGCTGGAGCGCGTATGTCTTGTCCCATCCCTTGGGGAACACGTCGAAGGAGATCTGTCCGCCAATTGAGTAGCTAGCACGGAGTCAGCCCAGCCGATATCTCGCACGACAATGGACCTACGTCAAGCCTGCATCCGGGAAGGCTTTCTTGATATCCTCGACAAATTTCTTTCTGATACCGCGCTCGAGATCAAACTTCTCGTACTCATTCCTCTCCTCTATGCTCGCGTTTCTGCCGATTGGGCTAACGTTGATCATACCATTTCTGAACTCGATGAATGTCCCTCGCTTCTTTGGAATCTCTAAGTCCGCGATGTAGTGCAGTATGAATTTGACCAACTCTTGGTACTTGTTCTCGCCGATCCACTGAATGAAGGAGGAGGATGCAAGGGGAACACCCATGCGGTATGCGGTGAGACCATTTTCCGCGAAACAGAAGTCGAAGAGTGAGGTGACTGGTATCGACGGCTTACCCAGCTGTTCTTGCTGCTTTGCCAGGTCTGAGCCGCCTACGAAACCGATTGCGACCTTATGTCGAAGTTGGGAGAGGAGCTCGAGCATTTCGGGGGAGACTGTCTGAAACTTGTCAGTATGCTCCAATTGCCAAGTACTGGCCGCATTCGGAGCATCGCAGCTGTGCTATGCAACAGGAGAGGTTGCCATACTCTTCTGGCTGGTGTCAGAGTGCCATCGACGTCGAACAGGCAGATAGTATTCTTGACTGGGCGCTGGTCAAGCGCCGGTATCACTGCCGCAGCTGCTGCTGCCATTGTTGTGGACTATGCGCTTCAATCGATAGCGTATCGCTCAAATGGTACGGAGCTTCAATGACCCGAGAAATTGAGAAGACTAGAAAGTAGTGTTCGTTGATTTGTGGAAGGAGGGGCATTGGTGAGCAAGAAGGAGTAGCTTTGCGACTTTCACAACAAATAGGGGTAACCACAAAGCACAGTTCTTTCTTCCTCAATGATCAATTTACCAGGCACACGTGCATTCCTGCTGCTTCCAATACTGGTATCATGCCCAAATTGATCACATACGAATCAGTTTGCAACATGATATTGTTGGCTCAGGGGACAACGGCGGAGGTGCCTGCGGCGGAATCTACCAAGGGCAACACAAGTTCACGCCCACGATCGCTCGTTACTCCTATCCTTCAAAACATTCTTTGCATATGCTGAAGCCGGTCACGCTATCTGCTATGCTGCTAGCTGTCAATGCAGGATACGTCTCGGTGCTTTTTGAACCCGCTGATCCCCTCATCGTTCTATCATTGGTCGTAAATCTGTACTCTACATCTTATCTTCAGCCTTCAATCGGGTCAAGTGTCGAGCCTGCAAGAATTGTAGCCCTGTGATTCATCAGTACAGATTGCAATGAAGGATCTCGTTCACGTACCATCCGATCAAACGCCAGTGCTTCTCTATCCTTCGGCTGAGCGCCACCTTCTCGCCGATTTCTGTGCATGCAGGGCTAGTCAATTGGAGACGTGCAGCGTCAGCCTTGACGGCAATGACCTTCGCGCCCGTCGCTGTGGATCCAATATTCACCATGAGAATCTCGTTCTTGGCCAACTTAGCCACCTTTGCTTGTTTGCCATCTGCTGTCTTGACACCAAGAAGGCGTCTGAGGAGGAAATAGTTGACCTCGATTTCTGTGTAGATAGATGGAAGCTTGCCACGAAGACCCAGGACAAATCCGACGAGGCGATCTGCACGGCAGAGTGTAGGATCGACCCGAGTACCAACACCTGCGGAACTATTAGACTGCGATTAGCCTAAGAAGCTCACAAACTTACCGATAAGACCACCAGGAACAGCAAACTTCAGATCGTTGTTCTCTGCGAAGAGAGAAACAATTCTGCTGAAAATGGGACGGCACTGGATCTTTCCAGCTTCGTCCTTGCTGACAATACCTGGCCTGATCTCAATTTCGTCGCCCAGCTTGAGCACGCCAGTTAGAATACTGCCACCAGCGACACCACCCTTGAGCTCCTCGATCTCCGCACCGGGCTTGTTGACATCGAAGGATCGGATGACGATCATGTGAGGATTCGTGGTGAAGTCCCTTGGTGGGACAGGAATTTTTGAAACCAGATACTCGTTGACGGCGTCGATGTTGAACTTGAGTTGTGCAGAGATTGGGATGATGGGACTTCCATCCGCGACTGTGCCTCGGATGAACTTGAGGATGGATTCGTGATGTTGCGAAGCGGCCTCTTCCCGCATGAGATCGACCTTGTTTTGCAGGATGATAATATGATTGAGCTTCATGATCTCGATGGCCGCCAGATGCTCGGATGTTTGTGGTTGGGGGCAGGTTTCGTTTCCAGCGATAAGAAGAAGGGCAGCATCCATGACTGCGGCTCCTGACAACATAGTGCTATTGCAACGTCAGTTCCCTTCGGAGAACGCTGAAAGCATATCAACTGACCTCATGAGAATGTCGTGTCCCGGGCAATCCACAAAAGACACATGGCGAAGGAGGCGATATTTGCCCGAGCAGCCATCTCTCTCGCAAGGCGGATCCACCTCTTTATCACTCTTGAAGCTTCGGTAGCATGTTGGTCGTGGGCACTCTAGGTTGTCGCACTTGTAGATTTTCGCATTGGCATAACCAAGCTTGATCGTAATATTCCTTTCCAGCTCGTTCTTGAATCTGACTGTCTGTACCCCTGAGATAGCCTTGACTACAGTTGACTTTCCGTGAGCGACGTGGCCGATTGTGCCGATGTTGATAGTCGCTTGTCTGGAAATAATTTCCGGAGAAAGAGGTGTGAGGGTGCTCATATCAATCGACGAAGGGTCGGGCTGTTCTGGAAGCACTGGCTTCTTCACTTCTGCAACCACTGGCGCAGGTTTCTTGAGCGCTGATTTTGGCTGTGTAGTCTCTTGCACTTCGTTCTCTGACTCTGAGTCTTGCTGAGGGTCTAGTCCAGGGGATCCAGGAGCAGATTCGTCCTCTGAAAGGTTACCGTTTGTCGCCATGATTGCGATTGACGCTGGCGTTCAAACTGGTGGATAGATGATATGCAGGAGTCGTGCTATAGCTGATGGGGGTAAGTAGGCTCCAGCGTTACGTTCCTTGCCCAAGACTAGATTATGCGACTCCTGTCGTATTTTCTTCTGGCTATGACTCCTTTGTGACTTTGAGGAACGATACCTCGAGACGCACAAAATTCCGACTACCTACGTGAGGTCAACAGGCCAGCCAATCAACGTCATGCTTGGCGATGCCCCTCCGCCCACAAACATCCCCACTACCACATGCTCTGTATTTACATATTTCTCCTGTCCCGATTGCAAATCCTCTCATTTCAAGCAATCTGATCATCCGAAATATTAGATGCTGCTATCTTCTCTCTTGCCTTCATACAGACTAGAAAATTTGAATCCCGCCCCATCAATTTAGATCATTGTAGCTTATACGATCCCTCAACTGTTGTACACCGCCCGGCAGAAATATTTCATATACATAAATTATTCTTGCTGCCGACAACTACAGAAAGGAGCGCTTGTTGGCAGAGATGGCGACCGAGACGCAGACGATGACCAGTAGTCAGCTTGATCGAAAAAGTCAGATCCGCATACAGCTCAGCACACAAAGCGCAGACATCGAGCTGCCGGAGAGCACTGGACCTATCCTAGTCTCAACTGGTGAGTATTGTGGCATAAGCTTTGCGCCGAATCTTCTCCTTTGATGTGCCTCGTACTGACGGCGTCAGAACTCCGCAGATATCAGCTTTCTACGTTGGTCAATCGGTTGCTCTCAACCACAAAGCCCGTGCCCTTTGAGTTTCTCGTGAATGGCCAATTTCTTCGATCCTCAATCGACGATTTCCTTACCGAGAACGGCATATCGGCGGAAACGACTTTGCTAGTAGAGTATGTAAGGGCGCAGATACCACCACAGCACATCTCATCATTCGAATATGATGACTGGGTCTCCTCAATCGACGTGCTGTCATCGACATCACAGTCAGGGCTAGTCTCAGACTCTTCTATCGAATCTGATTCGTCTTGCCTCCTGTCAGGATCTTACGACGGTCTCCTGCGAACCTGGTCGTCAGCAGGAACGCTGATAGCTACCTCACCTCTCGCACATACTGGACCCATCAAATCGACCAAACTCGTAACACCGAATCTTTTAGCCTCGTCAGGACTCGACCGCACTGTCCGGCTGTGGAAGTACGAGTCGAACACGTTCTCGCCCCTCGTCGACTTGTACGGGCACACCGCGAGCGTCGATCGCCTCGCTGTTCATTCACGTTCTAGCAAGATCCTCTCGGCCTCCTCAGATGGTACACTCTCCCTCTTCAACACCGATCCGTCATCGCTGCCCCAAGCGCCTTCCAATCTCCTCCCTCCACCCTCGACCAAACGGCGAAAGACATCTCATGCCGGGCGAGATGAGCCCACACGAGGTCCCTTATCGACACTCAAGTCTCACAGTGGCCCCGTTTCAGACGTTACTTTCTCTCCTACCGATTCGACTGTAGCTTACTCGACCTCTCAAGACCACTCACTCAAAACGTGGGATCTCACGACGTCAATATGTGTTGACACTCGGCCCACATCCCATGCTCTGCTTTCTGTTCTCCCTTTAAGGAATCTCGGTCTCGTAGCAGCAGGCACCTCCGCGCGACACATAAGTCTCATCGACCCCCGTGCTGACGCCCAGCGAGTCGTAGCCGGAACTTTACGAGGTCACACCAACGCTGTAGTCTCGCTTGCGAACAACCCAGGAAGCGATTACGGCATAGCATCAGGAGGCCACGACGGACAAGTCAGAGGATGGGATGTGCGGACCGCCCTCACGAGCACAGGTCAGGGTGGAGAGGACGGAAAGGGCGGCGAAGCAGTCTTCATTCTCAGCAGAGAAGGTGACGATGGCAAGAAGAAAGTCGGCGGTGAAGGCGTGAAAGTGTTTGATGTCCTCTGGGATCGCGAGTGGGGTCTCGTCAGCGCAGGAGAGGACAAGAAAGTGCAGATACATCGCGAGCGATAACACCACTTCATCCCACTTCAGAACACAGGGATGCATGGAATTGTAAATCGTCATTCATGTCGATAAACGCTACACCTAACCTGCTCCTGCCCTACCGTCCATACTCCAAACTCGGAATCACAACAGGCCCGTACTTGACACTCCCCGCGTAGCCCCCGTCTCCCTGCTGCACCAAAAAATCCGCCGCCAAACTCAGTCGCCCACTGCTCCCCTTCCCATTCCCGTCCGGGCTACCACCAGGCGCGAATTGGCCCTGCACGACCTCGGGATCGTACGCCACCATGGCGACGTAATTCCTGCGTCCCATGAGGCGCTTCATCTCCCTGGGCCGTCCATCGGGATCGGCGACGAAAATCTCCATCATGTCCTCTTTCGTATCCGTCGCGGGTACCGGCGCTGTGCTGGCGTAGCTGCTCCGTCGGCCGTTCTGTGGGATATAGATCGGCTGTTTCGGGTTGGTGTTCAGTAGTCGCAACACCATGCCGGGCGGCGGGGCGTTGACTATGGCCGAGGAAATGAGCTGGTACATTGTTTTGTGGTCGCCCGGGTGCTGCGGGTCGTGGAGGATGCCTGCACCTGCGCAGTTGACGCTGCCGGAGAGGAAGGTCATGCGGAGAGACTTGTTGTGCGATATACCTTGAAGAGTGCGGATGATGTACGTGCGTTCGAGGTCCTTGGATTCGTGCGTCCAGAGATCGCGCAGCTCGTCGAGCACGTCGAATTCGCCAAAGGGGGAAAGCATGCCGGACATGAGACCTGATTTGCCGACTGCCTTCTTGACCGAGTGGAAGCCGTCGTTGACTACGTCTTTGGCGCCGACGATGCCGGCGACTGAAGAGGTGACTTTGCCGAGCATGTTGAAGGTGCCGGTCACGGCTTTCTTGCCTTGGGTTACGGTGTTGGCGATTTGATTGGCGGAGTGGAGCCGAGGGTAGATTAGAGGGACGGGGAACATCCAGATGCAGTGTTGGACTGAAGGAGGCAGGACGGCGACTTTAGGAAAGAGTCCTTGATATGTTGGTCCGGCCATGACTTGTGTGACGTTTCGTTCTGAACGCGTGTCGGGCCCAACTACGACGACTGCCGGACCAAGGTACTTGAGGAAGTGCCAGCCGGTGCCAGTGATGGTGAAGAGATCGAGGTCGTTTGAAACATTGCGCAGAATCTCATGCGTGGTATGGTGCTGGAAAAGGAGGTACATCTCTGTACCTATCCGACCAATGTTCTTGAACATGTTGGATTGTTGCATGTAGTCAGGATAAGAACCATAGCCGTCAAAGCTAGGAGTGTCAGCTATGAATTGTGTCTGAAACGTGGAATGCTTACATGTCATGATCGTCAAGCGTCAATATATGGGGTATCTGTGCGAAAG
The DNA here is from genome assembly GCA_029448695.1 of Elsinoe perseae. Lineage (NCBI taxonomy): Eukaryota > Fungi > Ascomycota > Dothideomycetes > Myriangiales > Elsinoaceae > Elsinoe > Elsinoe perseae. Next base: position 219,596 of record JARDAA010000113.1, read on the forward strand.
CCTCTCGCAGATGAGGCTGATCGAAGTGACTGGTGTAGAAATGAAAGTAAGCATGGATGACATCTTCTTCGTGCTTCGGTGTCCATGGCGCATTCTTGCGGTTCTCCTTGCCGCTCAAAGTCGTCCACTGCTTCAGCATCGGAACGTCTTGCCACAGCCTGTCCGCATAGATCTGTCCTCCAAGACCAAGCTGAGCATGAAAACCTCCACATTCTTGATGCTTCTGGAGTACGTCCTTCCACATCAAGCTAACTCCGCCGACTCGTGCCCTTTCGCTCGCGTTAACGCTCAGTGCAAAATCGTTGCCGGAGTGTGTGATGAAGCGCCAATTTGTTTCGTGACGGCCGGCAACCAAGAATTCGTATCGCGTACAGCCCATGTGGGAAGTGATAGCATAAGTCCACTTGGTCGCATGCTCCTCCATCAGTAAATCAATATCGTAGCGGTAGAATAGGTACTTCTTGTGACTGTAGATAGGATTGGCCTTCAATTGTCTCGGATTTGGTGACAGATCTGTGCTCTGGTGTATATGCACTGTCGGAGGTTGTGGCGCCTCCGAGATGATGAGCAATGAACCTAGCCACAAGCTACGCTCCAGGTCGACGTTCGTATATCTTAGGTATGGACCAAAGTACACACCATTACTGGCGTGTACTTTGTACAGATCCACTCCGGCGGCAGGCGGTGGTCCAGTGAAGACGCTTGCTGTCGGACTAGCTACACCTGCGAGACTGTCTTGGTACGGACGCTGGTGTTGTGGGAAAGGCGAAGTTGGGTAGGCCGGAGAAGCGAGTGGCTTGCTGGGAAAATGCGAATAAGCCGGCGATGCCAGGGACTGCGGATAGCCAGCACCAGGAGACATGGGTTCTTGCATAGAGAGTGGCAAATTGCCTTTTGGAAATTCCCATTGCGTTGATTGAGTTGCCAAGTGGATGTAGTAATACTGGCCTGAAGCTGGATCGAGATGTGAAAGCCAACCTTCAGGAAGTGGTGGAGGCAAACTGTTCTGGCTACTCTGACTGTGGGGCTGACCGATCTGTACAGGTGCGAGACCCGCAGCAGCGGGATGAGAGGGGGACAAAGAGTTGAGGTCGTTGGCATAAGCAGGATGTGTTGTGTGTCGAGGTGGGTCCTGTGCTTGTCCGGCTGCTTGTGCTTGTGCTTGCGCCTGAGCATGGGCCTGAGCCTGCGCTTGAGAGATCGGAATCGCCTGCCCTCCGACAGACGGCTGTTGGCGCTTCTCATCGGGATATCCCTGGGCCGTTGTGGCTCCTCCTGCTTGGTATGGACCTGCTGTATATGGTGGTGGCTCATCTGCAATGTTCAAACCCTGCATTGCTTGGCCCGACAGTACTTGCTGCTGAGCTAGATTCGCTGTTTGCGAGTGTGGCGCTACGCCTGCTGTCTGTTGAGGCGAGTACTGACCGATCGGCGGCGGCTGTGGAGAATGCGACTGCTGTGGCAAGTGCTGTTGAGGTGGCGTGTATGAGCCTTGTGGTTGATACATTTGTGGCTGTGGTGTAGTCTGAGCGGGCCTCGTCGCTGCTGCGTATGGACTGGCCCTTTGTGCTGCGGCACCTGTTTGTGCATATACGCCAGAAGTGGTTGGAGGTGAAGCGCTAGGTAATCGACCGGTAGCCGGGACACCGTCGATAGGAGTCTCGGGAGGAGGCGGAGATCCTCTCTCAGCTCTTGTGGTATAAGTCGAGGCGTTTGTGGTCATGCGATTGACACCTTGCGGATCCGGCGCACTGAGCTGGCTGGCAGTCGTGTCCACAGGTCGGGGCATATAGTCTGCCGGTGTAGGTATGGGTGTCCCTCCCGCTCCTGGACCCGAGGTTGGGTATGCTGGACCTCGCTCATCTTTAAGAGGTGTGTCAGGACCTGGTGAGTCCGGTAACGGCTTGGGAGTACCACCACTTCTTGAACCTGAAGGTGCATATCCTGACACAGATGGTCTGTTTGGATCATCCGCGCTGAATCTTTTCCTGCTTGAGCTCGAGCCAGGCGTCGTAGTCCTTACAGCACCTGATGCTGGGTCTGGCGGTGGTTGAGCATTGGCAGATTGCGACTGGGGAGTAGGGGAGTTGGCTTTACTGATACGCAGCGGACCGACGGTCGGAGAATCTGGCGCATCACCAGCGATTGGTGGAGGAGGATAGTAATTGTCGTGCGGACGGCCGCCATATCTGTCGTTGTCCATGTTTCAGGATATTTGAGGACTGGCGGCTAACGTTGCTGGGCCTGCCAGCGCAGACGAGATTGCCAGGTGAGAGGGATGTGAGCTTCGTGAAACCAGGCAGAGATGCCCCGCGCCAGCTGCTGGATGGTTACGGCAATGTCTCGAGAGCTTTGGAGGTGTTTTTTGTCGAGAATCGTGCTACCTTTTGATGTGCTCTTGCAGAACAGAGGCACTGAGCCGTCTGTCCACGCAATTATCGAGTGCGCTAGTTTGAGGGTTCGCGGTCACTGGTTGGGTCTGGTGGCAGGCAGCGCGATGCTTGAAGATGCCGTAAGCGCCCAAATGACATGGCTGCCGGGCGATTGGGAGCTTTGATTGGTCGGGAGAAGAGGTCGGGCAGCTTGGAAAGGTTGTCGAGCCATTCTCTGCGGCGCAGCCAATTGATGAGGACCAATCCCAGGTCGGCGTTTACCTCTCTATTCCAATAGACATGCTATAGTGAAGAAGCGCTGGAACAAGTCTGTGGCACAGATCCGTGCGATTGAGTCTCATCACATTTCTGCAGGTGCTATAATGCTCTTTTTTGTCGTTCTCGGAGGACAGATGCGGCGGAAAAGCCCCTATGCTCAATCAGGCAGGACGGCGGGGTCAGCCTGGGCTGCACCTGTGAGAGAACACAGGCCATGATAAATGTCATACTTCTGTTCCGGTGGAGATGGTATTGTTGAGGCTCGCTCGAGCTTGATTCATCCCCCCAAAGAATTGCAGGCTGTTCTGCTGCATCAGACGCAACAATTATTGAGGTAAGCAGTCTACCACTGTCCGCTAAAGACCGCCTCGTATTACTGTTCGTCAAGATTTTGGCAAAGTGTCAAGGTGGCCTTGCTGTCTGGTAGTCCCACTGGCAGACCCTACTTGGCGACACCATGCTTCTTCTCGCAAGCTTGTTTAATGGGGAACCAAGCTGATCCTTGCCAAGGTCTTTACCTGCAGATGTCCATACCTTGCTCTGGACTGTGCACTGCCCTTTGATCATCCGGTCGATACTCGGGTCTGCAAATTGCACAAGGAGCTGACTTGCATTGTGGAATGTCCACATGCATCTACGAGTACGTCAACATCCAAGCCACGAATCCGGTATCTAGCGGACACAGAGAAGCAGGGAACGGTACGCATCCCACGCCGAGATGATGGAAAAGACAGGCATTAACGATTCGTAGATTGAGTGTGATCTTCCAACTGCTTGGAATATCAATCTATTGAAACTGTATGCACCACTTCTCGCTGCTCCTTGCTAGGGATTGCTCGCATTGATGTGCGGGAGATCGACGACCGTTGTGACGTATTGATGAGCGCATCGGCCAAGGTGTAGATGCAGGTCAGATCCATCTAAACATCTTGGTCTTGGTAAACATTGCACAAACGACAATGTACGTTACCAAGCATTTCTCGTCGGACCATCGCAACCACTACCGGTTTCAGTCGATGGTACAAGGTAAGAGCAAGTCTATGATTGAAGCCAAGAAGACATTGGCGACACCGCCAGAACGGCGCAGTCAGCACAAGCATGTTATAACCAGCACATTCTGTCAGATAGATACGGTCAAGTAAACACAGACTTTCCTCGTTTCTTTGTGCCTTTGAGCTTCCACAGCGAGCTACTGGACTTGTCGTCTAGCAACCATGTTACTTTCGACCTCATCTGTTCTTCTCTTTGCCGGCCTCGGTGCTGCTCAGAACGCTCTCGTAGACTTCATCCGGACACAGTCTGACCTGAGTATACTTGCCGACACACTCTCCATCGTCCCCGAGCTCGTCAACACCTTAGGCAGCGCGTCAAACATTACCATCTTTGCCCCGATCAACAGCGCTTTCGAAGCCATCCCACCTGACACAGCAGAAGGTGTCGCCATTTCCACCAGGGACCCCAATGGTACTTCTACTCTGCTGAACTACCATGTCCTTCGTGGCGGCTTCCCTTCGTCGGCCTTCACAGAGACGCCTCTTTACTACCCAACCCTTTTCGACAATCGATCTATCATCTTTGATAATCCTCGTACCAATGTCACTGGCGGACAGAACTTGGGTCTCTTCAGGAACGGTTCCCAATTCCAGGTCATCAGCGGAGAACTCCAGACGAGCAATGTCATCCAAGCGGTAGGTAACGATGAGAGGGGACAGAGATAACCTACTAACAAACGAGATAGGACCTCACTCTTGGGAGTGTCACTGTTCACAAGATCGACGAAGTCTTGACCATCCCCCTCAATGCGTCCGACACCGCCGAGCGTCTCAACGCGACTGCTGCACTCGGCGCTTTGACCTTGACTGGTCTTGCTGATCCACTTGACATCGTGCCAGACCTCACATTGTTCATCCCCGTCAATGAAGCTTTCCAGGCAGCAGCTTCAGCTTTTGAGGGTGCGAGCGTCGAGACCTTGAGGAATGTACTCCAATACCACGCCATTACTGGCAACGTCATCTTCAGCTCCGAGATCACCAACACCACTGCTCAGGCAAGCAACGGGGGTACTTTGACATTCTCCGTCGTCGACGACGAGATTTACGTCAATACTGCGCGAGTCCTTATTCCCAACGTCTTGTTGTCCGACGGTGTTGCACATGTCATTGACACGTGAGTTACTCAATTTCCTAGCCGGTGCAGTTTACTGATTCTCTCTGTAGTGTTCTCAACCCAGATACCACCAACGTCGACAGGGAAGAGCTTGACGATGATGACACTCCCACGCCAGCTTTCTCAGGTGCAAGCGCTACCGGCGGTGTCCCCTTCACATCTGCGGTGCCCGGACCTACCACTCTCAACACTGTCCCACCACTTGCCACTACTGCTAGCGCCATCAACTCGACGTTGACTGCAACTGGCACTGGTATTGGTGGTGCTACCCGCGGCCCCTCAGGCACCGGCACTGGCACTGCACCAGTCACTTCTTTTACTGGCGCAGCGACTATGCCTACAGCGATGGTTGGCGGAGGAGTCCTTTTCGCTGGTGTCGCATTAGCTGGTGCCTGGGAGCTGGGCTTCTAAGGCGTATTATTGATCATCCGAGGGGAAAATGGAATATTGAGTACTGATAATAGTAATACTGCATGATTTACGGAAGTATGATCTAGCGACGGATGGGGGAAAGTCTTCACTAGGGCGTGGACCTTCAGCGACCTGGTAGTCAGGTCTACATTCGACAGCACATCGTACAATAAGAATTGTTTCCTTCCTCCAAAACACACCATGTGTGATATGTATGAGAGATGTCTGTGAAGCAGGTTCGAAACATGCGACGGTGTGAACTAAGACTGACCCTGAATGAAAGTGGGGCTCTGCCTAGTGTGAAAGTCAAAAGACGGAGACTGGTAAAGTTGTTTTCTGTCCTCTTCATAGCTCCAAGCCTGAACGTGCAAGGCAGCGTAAATTTCGTTTTGCGCGAGGCTGACACTTTTTCTTTTATATCCCATTCCTTCCCGGACAGCTTGATTGCTTGTCCCATCCAACATGGACTTCCTTCGCCGCTTGGCCGGCTTCCTTAATCGACCTGGCTTCCCATGGAAGTCTCTCATCATCACCTTCAGCATTGGCGAATACTTTCTTGAGAACTATCTCGCTTACCGACAGTATCGCGTGCTGCAGGGCAAAAAGGTACCCAAGCAGCTAGAGAACGAGGTCGATCAAAAGACCTTCGACAAGAGCCAGGATTACGGACGCGCCAAAGCAAAATATGGCTTCATTTCAGGTCTGATCAACCAGATCAAATCGCTGGCAATCATTCATTACGACGTCTATCCTAAATTCTGGGCTATCACTGGTCTCATCGCTTCTCGCTACTTGCCTGCACGTCTTCAGGGAGAAATCGCGCATTCGCTCGTCTTCGTCTTCGCTTCGTCTTTCCTGGAAACTATCATTGGCCTGCCTCTATCATACTATTACCACTTTGTGCTGGAAGAGAAATATGGCTTCAACAAGCAAACGATCAAGCTATGGGTTACCGACATGCTGAAGGGCCAGGCTTTGGCAGTTGCTTTTGGTGTACCTCTCGGCTATGGCTTTCTGAAAATCATCCAGAAGACAGGCGATCAGTTCTTCTACTATCTATGGGTCTTTGCTCTAGCCGTCCAGCTCTTTGCCATCACCATCTACCCGATCGTCATTGTTACGCTCTTCAACAAGCTCGAGCCACTCAAACCAGGTCCACTGAAGGAAGCAGTCGAGGCTCTTGCCGACCGTCTCAAGTTCCCCCTCTCAGAGCTCCAGGTCATTGATGGTAGCAAGCGCAGCGCCCACAGCAATGCCTACTTCACCGGTCTGCCGTGGAAGAAGAAGATTGTCATCTACGATACTCTGCTTGAGAAGTCTTCTGATAAAGAGGTTGAGGCCATTCTCGCGCACGAGCTTGGTCATTGGAGGAGAGGTCACACGACAAGACTGCTCGCGATCTCACAGTTCCACTTGTTCTTCATGTTCACACTTTTCTCCGTCTTTATCCGGAACAACTCGCTTTATGACGCCTTTGGGTTCCACAGGGAGCGACCTATCATGATCGGCTTCCTCCTGTTCAACGAGGTTCTGTCGCCTACGGACGCCTTGGTCAAGCTCGGCATGAACATCATGACTCGCAGCATGGAGTTTGAAGCTGGTGAGTCGGATCAAATCGACATGTTGATTGCTTATGCTAACAAATTACAGATGAGTTCTCCTTCAAATTAGGCTATGCCAACGAGCTGGCAAGCTCTCTCATCAAACTTCAGATCCAGAACTTGTCAAGCATGGACGCAGACTGGATGTACTCGAGCTTCCATTACTCGCATCCAATCTTGACGGAGCGATTGAAAGCAATTGGCTGGGTCAGCAAAGAGAAGGTCGGCGGCACGAAGCCTGCTTCGAATGGCAAGGCTGGAGAGAAGTCAGGGCTGTAGTATATGCTTGTACAAAATCGGCTGGGTATAATGCATCTATGCCTACCAGACTTTTGCCCCGCTATGCACTCATGATGTGCCTGTTCAGCCCGGCTGATCCTTTTGGCTCTCTGCCCGCAAGAATCGAGCCTCTGGACATTCGTGAATATCTTCTATAGTACCTGGTTGTCAAACGCTTCAATGTCATTCAGACTCTTCGACCACCTTCTCCTTCTTCACACGGTAAATGCCATCATTCTTTCTCTGCACCTCCTTCTTCCTCTGTTTCTTCTCCGCCTTCTTCCTCTCCTTCTCCTCCTTCGTCAGCCCCTTCTTCTCGCCCTTGACCACCACCTCCCCATCCCCATCCTCCTTTGTCTCCCTGACCACGGGTTCATCCTCACCTTCAGTCACCTGCACCGTCCTCTCCCCGACCTCTCCCTCCACCGTCTCCTGCTGCTCATTCCACTCCTCCATGTCCATTTCATCGCTTCCCCTTCTCTGATCCCTTCTCTTCGCCGCAAGCGTAGTCACACTCTCCTGACTGTCCCCCTCCTCCCCCGCCTTCCTTTTCTTCAACACCCCTCTTACAGGCGTGCCATCCGACCTCGCTATCCGCTCTCTGCTAGGCCCAATCCCACTCAACCCTACACCTTCCTTCAATCGTCTCCTCATGACCTCCCCGTCCAGCACCGCGTCCCCTACGCCATGACTCGACCCTTTCCGCGCCAGCAGCTCGAGAGCGAGCAAATCGTCCGGTGACAGCGAGAGGTTCTCCCCTTTCAGTCCGGCGAGGATGCGGCGCAGGTTCGCGATTTGGAGGTTGCCATTAGGGCCGGATGCTGGGTGGAAGTTGATGCCCGAGGGCGTGATGAGGGCGTCTGGGTGGTGATGCGGTGTTGTTGGGAGGGAGACGATGTAGCGCTCTAGTCGTGATTGTGCGGCTGAGGGGGAGAGAGGGGCGGAGCGGTGGGTGTGGATTGGTGGGTAGGAGGGGAGGACTGGGTTCATTGTGCTGTGTGGAGCCCGGGTGGGCGATCGAGGGAAGAGGGTTGAGTACAGGTCCAGAAAAGCGCAGAGATACTAGACGTATATACATGGACTGATCACAAATTAACGGTGCTGGGAAGGTGGAGAGAACGTAGAATGGGAAGCGAATTATCAAGGTCCCCGCGCAATAAAGATCCAAAAATTTTGAGCTCGGACCCGGTGTTTGCAGATCTACTTGAAGTCTGCATATGGGCTCTTCATATAACATTCATAGCTTCTAATCACTTGCGACACTCCTATAGCTCTCCAAAGGCTACCGCGAGAGTTGCATACGATGTTGTGCCTTCGATGCTCACGCCTCGCGCGGCCATCGCCTCTTTCGAAGCTGTCCAATCTGCGCAACGCCCTGCCGAAGCCATCACAGATATCGAGGTAGCTTGCAAACACATATCTGCCGGCGCATGTGCGCTGACACATCTAGACATCCACAGACTCGGACGCTCACTCTCACCACGATCACTCGTCCCTCGATACCAAGAGCACGGCTAGAAAACTCCGCGTCATCAATTCTCTCAACCCTCTCGAGCACGCAAAGCGCAGCCAGCACAGCGCCATCTATTGGACCTTCAGGGTCGCTCTTGTTGGTACGAGGCGCAAGGAGAGACACCTACGACCCTTCGCATAGGGTACGGAAGCGGAGACATGGGTTCCTGGCGCGGCTGAGGAGTAGGACAGGAAGGAAGATGATCAATCGGAGGAGGACGCGGGGGAGGAAGGATATAAGTCATTAGAAGCTACAGCTGCTGCAGAGCAGGCGTCGAATGTATTGGCAAGACGTATATCGTTGCGTGAAGAAGGATTGGACGAGATGGCAATGGAATTGTGGTTGTTGCAAGAAGCTGTCGTGATGGGAAGAGCGCCTGGTACCAAGAGTAGACCTGCCAGAGCGCAAAAGATCATTTGGCGGTAAGGAGCAAGGGCTGATCACATCGCAGCTATTCTAGCTAGGCTGGAGGAGCATACGTCGTGGTGTATTGACCACTTGACACCATATCTCTAGGACCGCACTGGCATTTGCCAGCAAGCATCAACAGGTTGCACGACAAGGCATGCGTTGCAAGATCGTTCGTATATGATACAACCAGGCTATCAAGGTCTTCTCAATTAGGCTTCAAAGGCTCCCACCCGCCCATGTTCGCGTCCTGATCTTCATCCATCAAGTTCCCTGAAGCTTTCTGTGTTGCTAGCACTTGCACACCTCCCATCCTTTGACCTCGACTTATGTTTTGTTGAGTATCTGGCGGCGGTTTCTCAGTACCATTCTTTTGTCCTTCACTTCCACCCTGGCTGCCGATTCTGGCTGGGATGCGTGGCGCAGGCTTTTTACCTTCTACCTGCTGTGATGAAAGTGCCACTTTCTTGAAGCTACCGGTGTTGCGCAGGAGTTGTTCCCGATCCTGTGTCCTTGTATTTTGCACGGACTGACTGTGCATTCCATCGTTGGCTGACTTGATTTCTTTGCTAAGATTGGAAGGCTTTTCAGGGAACAGTGGTTTTGTCTTGGCCTCTGTTGGCGTGAGACTGCCAGATGCGGTACGAGCAGCTGGTAGTGCTCTTCCACCAGATGGCATCCTGGTTCCAGAGGGAATCCTCCCGGTGACTGACGGCGATCCTGACCTCAATTCTCCAGTCGTGGTAGGTGACTGCTTCTGTGGAGGTGCTTTGGTCAAAAGACTTCGGCGAGCAGGAGGTGGTGATGGTTGGGCCTTGGTGCTCGATGCTGCCGACGCGATACCTGGGGCCAGAGCAGTTTGTTGGCTGGCAGCTACTACAGCTTCAGTCGGTGAAGCAGCACTACCGACACTGTCGGACCTCAAGACGAGAGGCTTCTTTGGTATTGACGGTGCCTTCTTTGTTAGCGTCGAGGCCTTTGAGACTGTGGTAGCTTCAGAGAACGTGGACGCTCTCAATGGAAGAGGTGGAGGCGCATCGTCGTCGATGGTCGCAGGCTTAGGTCCATTTCGGAATTGCGCCGCCCCCAGCTGACCCTGATAAGGTGGAGGCAAATTGCGGCGACGCGGAGACTCCATGCTTCGCGCAGAGTTGGACCGAGCAGGAATCTGCCGACGCGGTGGGGGCGCAGCTGGTTTAGGAGACGGCGATGGTCTCTCAACTTTGACCCAATCAGGTTCAGCACTGGGTGTGAACGGGTTCGAAGGGCGATTCGGGTTTGGGGCAAGACCGTTGGCTGGGACTTTGATGGCTGACCTCACGGGCATCCCACCATCTAGCCACCACTTACGTTTGTCGGAAGAAGGTGGCGGAAGTCCAGGCTCGATTGACTCGTAATCCTGGAGATCTTCATCATCAGATGTTGATGGGCCAGGAGCGGCAGTGCCATTGTTCACTGCACCTCTGCGCTTCTGATATAGAGCGTCGTTGATACGTGCCTTTGCTGCACCATCTACGACGCTGATGACGCATTGGAAGTTTGCATACACTGGACGATGATCTGAGAAGCGCAGCAGCGCAACATCGTAGTCGAGTTGTCGCAGATTGTCACCTTTTGACAGTATGCGATCGCACCAGGCGGGAATTCGAGCCTTTTCGCTGGTATCATACTCGTCCGTGCCATTATTGAATTTGTATGTTGGGGCAAAGGTAATTCTCGCCTCTGAGTAATGAGGAAAGGTTTTGCCGTGCATCATTTGCAAGTGCAATTGGTCGTTCTCGTACAGCGTCTCCAGATCACCAACTTTTATTAGCTGCCTTGTCCTCTCGTTACTCATGCCAATGCGATAATTGAAGTCGCCAAGCCAGATAATGGAATCATGATCTTCGATTGTTCTATTTCGCTGAAATCTGAGACCGTGACTGATAGTACGATAATCCTGATTTCGCTCTTCGTAGTTGGCGAATCCAGCTGCGAGATGTGCTGTGACCAAGCAAATTGAGGTATTGGCATAGTCCATACGAATGGCAACAGCGCCTTTGTTGCCAGCTATACCTGACATGCCAGTCTGTTGTATGTTAGCGATTGATCCTGCAGGAGAACTACTCGACTGACCTTTTTCAGACTGCCTTCGACGTTTTTGATGTACGGCAATATGCTCGCTTTGACGAAAACAGATAGTGAGGCCCCTACCAATTGACCGCCCCGAAGAAGAACATATTCTTCGTCACCCAACTGCTGCGATACCTGATTGAGGGTATCTTTGACAGCGTTCTCCCAGGCTAGCCTCCGATTTGGGTCTGTTGACATGATCTGCTGGGGGCTAAGCTCTACAATCTCCTGAAAGCCGACGGCGATAATCTCAGGTTGATCCCCTTTCGACTGCACATTCGGGCAAAGCCATGGTGACAAATCCTCTGACAAGCCTTGTTGCTTGCCGTTGAGGTTGAACGTTCCTGCGAGGATGCGAATCATCTTATTCTTTGTGTACTCGCCAGTGCGCCTGCCAAGTTCCGCCGATACCCAGTCATTGATGGGATCGAAGAGATGAACAGGTGCTTGTCCCATCAATCTGCCGAGCAGCATGTCGATTGTGTTCTGACGGCCTTTGTCTTCAAAGTTGTTGATATATAGTCGGGTCGCACTTTTCCGTACATCGGCAAGAGCGCCAGCCAGGGACATCTTGCCAGACCTTGTAAATGACGACTTGAGAGCTCCGGTTCCTGCGTATATTTTGGACAATGCATCTCCATTGTCGGCCCATAATGTGCTATGTCGCAGCCAGAAGTCAGCCGACGATCGTCTTTCACCTCTGTGGCGAATGAACTCTTCCAGTGCCATCTGGCTGATGATGGTCTGTACAACATTCGTGCGATCTAGACAGTCCAGGCAGTTGGTGCGGAATATACCTTCTTGCTGCAAGATCGTCACAGGTCGGCGCAATGTCTTCTTCTCTCGTCGATCTCCAGCTTTTGGTTCTTCCTCGATCTCTTCGGCCAGAAAGTAGACAAACGCATCGGCGGAGTCCTGTAGCCAGTACTTGACGCTCTGCGCCGCATCATATCCCTGACCTCGAGTCTCTGCATGGAAATCATAATCAGTCTGTCTCAATAGCTCATGAGTCCCTGCACCGCCCTTCTCCCCAGCCCGCTCGTTCAATGGACTGTTCTGGACATGAAAGCGATATCTACTGGTCAATTCTAGCTCTCCAGGCTTGTCATTTCCGAGCAGATTCACAATGTGGGTAGTACCATAGAAGTTTTCCATCTCACTGAAGTGCTTGTCGAAAGCTGGCTGTGTCGCCTCAGCAGACCTAGTGAGCTGGATTTTCTGTTGACCAGGTGTGAAGCCCGCAGTCTGTTCCCAAAAGACAGGTACGCTTCCCCTAATCTGGACATAAGAGAATGACATGCCTGTTGGAGCCCAGAACATGGTCTCGGTTTCAACGAAATTGGCGACATTGCCATCGTCATCTATGCCTCGAGCATTGAAACGAGTTCCAGCTCTACGGCAAGACAGGCGAGAGACCAGTGTGATCGTCGAGGCTAGTCCAGAAAAATTGGTGCTGATGGGTGCAGATGCAGCTGGGACCGTCAGGGTCATGGCAAATCCTCGAATAGCGGAAGTCAGGATCTTGCTTTGATCCAGTGCGGCCCTTTCATGGTCAGACAGCCTTGATCTAAAATTGACCAAAGGCTGAATCATGAAAGCATTCCACAAGAAGCCTCGGTCAAGACTGTCAAGCGCGATAGATGAGGAGTCAGTAGGTCTGTCCTGAAGTCTTCTCGTGAGATCAAAATCTGCGCTGTAGTAGAAGCTACCTCCACTGAGGAGCTTTTTGAGAGCCAGACAGGGATGTTCCAGTGGACCTTGCCCATGTCGAGTATCGTTGCCATCTTCATCTAGGTAGTCCGTGCTATACCTGTTGACATCACCAAGATAGAAATCGTGGTCCGATCGATTGATGCAGTCTAGGACATATCAGGCTGACCACAACGAGAACACCATTGCCTACTCACGAAATTCCACGGAGGTAATCTGCTGAATATTTTCACCTGGTCGGACAGTAGCGACTCGGTTTGCTCCATTGACTACGCAGAGAAAGATGTCGCTGCTTATGGTGACCAATCCAAGTGTGCCATGAATAGCTAGTGATGTCAAGGAGCGGAAATCCGTGAGATCCGCCTCGGCTGCTGGGGAGAAATCAACCATACATTGCGGTTGACCACCATTTTGAGTATTGAGAGTAGTAGATGATGAGATGCGGGACTCTTGCGCATCGGATTTATTGTGGCGGAAGGTCAGTACATGGTCATCTGTGGCTAGGGCGACCGCACGATGAGGATAATCCCTCAGCAGCACGCGAATCCCCATTCCAACTTCTTCTCATATCATTCTCGATGCGCCAGTATCACAAAACAATGACATAATGACGGATACTCGTTGTCCAAGTGAATTGATTGGGTGTTGTTGATGGAAGTAAGTCGCAGGTTACGATTTCGACTCAGCGTCCGATGTTTTGGATTATCAGGTAAAGCAGCGCCAGGCTCCACAAAGATGTTGCCGCACATCATGGCATGGAATATACTGACAGATGTCATAACACACGCTTCACTAGATTCCATGACGTAGAATTCAGTGAGGAACATTCAGTATTCATCATTCATGTATATCTCGTACGCCCTTGGGCTCGCAAATCCATACCAATACGGAAGCTCTTCTGGCTTCTCCGCATCCCGCTTCGCCTTCTGCGTCCTTGCTTTGAAATCGGCCCGGCGATTTCTATTGCGGATCCGGAACGCTTCTGTTCCTATGTAGGCATACTTTGCGGCCATCTGGTTGGTGACCCTCTTCTCTGGTCTCGGCCCCCTGGTAGGCGAGCCGGACGCTTCACTCTCAGATGTCGGACGGGGGGACGGCGATCCGAGGGTGGAGGTGGGAGAAGGGTGTGGAGGGGGAGAGATCGGGGCGAGAGGTGAGGTGTGAGGTTGGAGCGGCGGAAGGGAGGGCCATTGGTCTGCCGGTAGTAGCGCAGGCACTTGCGGCATCCAGTATCCAGGTCCATATCCTTGAGCTGCAGCCGTCGGAGCGAGAGCGATGGCGTAGGACGATGTCCCCGGTTTTGGTAGGTATGAGGGGGCGGAGGTGGCAGGTGGACAAGGGGGACTTGCTCGCCGGCGAGCTTTCTCCTCTTCTGTCTCCTCGTAGTTGCGAGGTTTTGGAGGCGGCTTCCCTGTGGCCTCGTTGATTTTGGCCTTCTTGGCTCGCTTCGCGGCGGCCTCCTTCTCCAGATCGCGTTTGCGGTCTGCCTTCCTGCCATACTCGGGCATTGCTTCGCCAGGCTGTAGAGGCGCCGAGACGGTATACTTGCATTCTATGCGAGTGTAAATGTCATATCTCTGGTAGTGCTGTTATCCAAATTACTACCTCTCGTAAGCCTCTCGCAGTTTGAGCAAGGCAATTGGAGGTTGCAGGTCTTCGCCAGATTCTTTCGACACGGATCGCAACTGCGATTCATTGTATTGTGATCGGACCATGCCACGAAAACACCGCCACCCGTTGCGCGCGTATGACTGCACTGCCGAGCACAAGAGCCCCCACTACGCAGGGATCAGATCGTAGACTCGTCTCGCAGTGTGTGGCCCCGGCGGCATAATCATTCTCCTATTGACTGACAGCTCCGGTATAAGATAGGGAATTGGTTCCATCACAGAAGACATCTTGCTGGTGCCACAAGATGCTCGTTATCAAGCTGTCTTGTTACCCCCTTTCCCAAACTTCGAAGATTATGTTGTGGACACACGCCTGATATCAGGTAAGACAGGACGAAGGAGAACACTTTCCTGTATACAATGTTAGAGCTGTGCTATTTCGCAAGACGAAAGTATCAGAGTCACAATCACAGAGCATCATGATCAGGCGTACAATCCCAGGGGCGACGCCCACTACGGGGCCCAAAAAGTCTGGTTCACATGGAGTAAGTCACGGATAATCGATCTTGTTCGGAGAAGTCGTGGGATGAAGTAAAGTCCTGGCATCCGCTGACCATCTGCGTCGTTTTCTTGCTTCCCCACAGTTTCCTTGGCATGGCCTTGTTTTTTCCAACCTCTCTGTACTCGAACATTCGTACTTTCCCCTCAACATACACTCTGCGCGTCACTTGAGCAGATCCCAAGTAATCCACGTCATTTCCAGTGCGCTCTATCATGCCAGTGGAGGAGCGCACTGACATGGCAGGCCATGTCTCGTCAATCGCCCAGCACTGACTGCGTGCCACGCGCGTTCCGGAGGATTGATGCCTTTAACAAGTCGAACGAGTGACACGATGACACAAGGTCTAGCGCACACAGCGGAGTAGTTTTCACAGATGCCGTGAAGTCCTTGGTCTCGGAAGATCTCGTAAGGGAAAGGATGGAGCAGAGCGACTTCTACTTTCATCCAAGGCAAAAGTCTTGCGATGATCGTCTGAACTCTATAGGAGATCATTCTTTACATACCTGATGATGCTGGATTCAAACCAGGTGAGGTTTCATATCGAACACGTGCAAGTTTCCGGGACGCTAACTCACTTCTGGACCGCTGCTTTGCTTGATCGTCAGCAGGAGTGAGATGCTCTCGCAGGAGAATCGGCTTAAGGGCGACGAGTCCATGAAGGGTGGAAAGCCACTCCATATATCGGAGCAGTGATGAGTCTGGAAGGTCAGACAGCACAAAGGAGTTTAATCGTAAGGGGCGAGTACTGTCAGATAAAAAGGGCATGGAGTTGATTCGAAAGCATTTACACGTGTTGATCTTTACCTTTGATGCTCTACATTCTTGTCACGCTGGCCCTTTGCACTACCTCTCGCAGGAATAAAACGGAGGACTTCTCAAACTGTGAGTTCGCTTCAAGGCGTCACCCTTTGTCAGATACTGTCCAGAACAAGTCGACTATGAGCTCGCTCTTGACGTCGCTCTATGCCGAAGTGCTCCAACCGGCACGACTTCTCAACTGTGGATTCGCTCGAAGGCGTCGTCCTATGTCAGAAGGCGTCGAATGCTTCCTCTGACCATGAGCTCGCTCATGGCGTTGCTCTGCGTCCAGGTACCACACCATTGCAGGACTGTTCGGACTGAGGACTCGCTCAAAGGCGACGTCCTATGTCTGAGACGTCCGCCCAAGGTATGCAGATGCATCGTAAGACTGTTTGCGTGCTCGGGGCATCGGCAATGTGTCTAAGAGGACGTCTGAACGGCCCTGGGATCTCAACCAAGGAGTTCAACAGATGGCAGAACCAGACAAGCAGGCTGTGGGCTCGCTTTAAGCGGCACCCGTGTCTGCAGGCTGAGACTGTGGGATTCCATGACCTAGCGTCTCGATTGATTAAGGAACACTCATGCATCATCGACATGCCCGCTCGAGGCGCTGCAATTGTCTAACATCGGGTGTTGGGGCTAGAAAGCAGAGCAATGGCTGTAGTAAATGCGGAGCCAGCTTCGGGCACGGCGGATCCGAGATCCTGGTATGGCTGAATTGGACGACGACCCTTCCTGGGACAACTTGACTTTGCCTCGCACAAATCAATTTTCTTATCGTCGTCTCCTACTTTTCTCCTCCACCCCCAGCACTTTCATCAAAGACAGATCTCGTTGTTGCAGACTATCTCATATCGAAATCTCCTGCTTGGTGCTTCCCTCGTTGACGACATCGAATCGTCCAATACCAATCCTCTTCGCCTCCTCCCTCCTACCGACCCTCCACGACCTCCCTCTCCTCCGACCTCTCCATCTTCCACCTCACCACCATGTCCGACGTCCCTGTCGGGGCCGACCCCTCTCCTTCCTTGCCCACAAGGGGCAGAAGAGCTGAACGAACAGCTAGAAAAAATAGAGCGATAGCGAGGGAAGCGGCCGGCGAGCCGAGACCATCCCCTCCGCCACCAGTAGAGCGACCTGCTGGGTTTATTTCACGAACGGAGAGAAGAAGACTGCGAGCGCAAGGGATCAAGTACAATTGGTCCGGCATCCTGCCACCAGAGCATCAGCAGCAGCAGCAGCAGCAAGAAGAGATGGTGCCCGATGAAGCCAGAGATGCAGAGGGCATGGAGACAGCGGAGATCAATGCTGCTCGGGCAGCACAGGAGGACGACATGCTACCCGATGGAGCCATCGAGACTGGGGGTAGCCGCAAGACGGACAGGGACTGGCCGGACGCCTCGTTCATCGACGATCTGAACTTCGTCGAGTGCTACCAGACATCACACCCGGTGAAATGGGACGCTGTTCTGGTCATTGGCCGGACGAGCGAGGGTGCAGATGAGATCGAGCGTGCCGCACACTCCGAGGCTGGCCACCTCATCGCCAAATTCTTTTTCTGGATGCGCCATGGTCCAGATTCCTACCAGAAATGGAAGTCCCAGCTCAAGTCAAAGGACCTCCTCCTCTCCTTCCAGATGACCCGGACCCGCGATCAAGCGGGTCACACGAGCTCGGGATGCACCAGCGTAGCTCCCATGAAGTTATGCGTAGAGTGGGAAACGGCCATGGAGCAGCTCTACGATGGCCTCGATGAGGCAAAGATCTCCGAACATCCGCGCCTTTTGATCATCCGGCGTGGATTCGACGGCTGCCCTGTCAGCATTGACGAATGGAAAGAGTTTTACAAACACTTCCCTCGAGCTACCATCTGCATCTACCATGATGGTGCCGGCCAAGGAGGCTTCACGCCTCTACTACCACTGTCAGAACTCGTCAACAATCTGGACGAGTCAGTCAGCGACTTGAAGACCTATCTCCTGAAGCGATGGGCATTGTTGTACTCGGAGCGCCTGAAGCTGATCGAAGCGGATGGCTTTAGAAGGAAGGAGGGTTCTCCGATGAGGAGATATGCAAGAATGCAAACGAAGGGTAGAAACTACCTGAAAAGTCTGGACTGGGATCATGACTTTTTGAAGACAATCGATGTCGATAAGCTCAGCGAGCTTTGTAGATCCTGGCTGGCCCCTCGACGCAAGAAGAGAGCAGACGCTCGTGCCGGTAGTTCAAGCTCTGATTCGGGCTCAGATAATGAAGAATAGACGGTATTTTGTCATGTGCTCCCGGTGCGACTTACAATCTTCGCATTCTGCCGTTCTGTCGTATCATCATCCTCCGTTAAAATCCCATATCACAGGCATTTAGCAAACACTATTCTGCTGCGGACACTACCAGAGTCCTGTGGACATCGAATCAGTCATCCTCTCTTCCTATGACCCTTTGTTGAGAATGAATGCCCACGGCAATCACGGCTGCTCGTGGTCATAACAGAAGACAGGATTACCATTGCCATCAACCTCGCAGAGAGCAATAGATTCGATTAATCATTCATCCACGATCTGCTTGCTACACAAGATTACCACAGTCAACATCAGCAGAGACCTAGCTTCTCATCAATGACGGGGGCCAAAAGGAGTCGGGCATTGAAATGGTGCATAACGATTCCTTATTCGACTGTCTCAGGAACGCCACCTGGTCCGAATTCCTCTTCACTCTTGCTGTACTCGAAAGTATCAGGCTGTCATGTCACGTGAGTGTGCACACGTATGCAACGCTATCGATCACTTCGCCCATGCTGTGTCTTTAGCATTAGCACACATGGCAGCCGTGAACCTCCTAATAGTGCTCTGCTGCTATCTACCGAGCTATCACCGAGGAGATCGTGGTGACCTTTGCAATCGGGTGGAAGCCGCTAATTGACCTAGACTCAGGAGAAGTCTGGAGAGTAGTCGTGTCTGGTAGTGCAGGCTACTTCGAGCAGCTCGGATCGTGGCCACTTAGAATATTCAACGATCATCCAAACCTATCCGGCACTCTATTTGGAATTTTAGTACATCACGACTGGGTCAGTAGGTGAACCGGATAAGTGATATAATAATTCTTAAGATGCATGACTAAGCTGAAAAGGCATGATGGTGAGCAAAATCACGTCCAAAATTGGAGAACATTTTCTGACAATCAAAAAAGGCCGAGTGGTCTAAGGTGAGCTTTGCCATGCCTAATTGAGCAAACGTGATCTGATGTCCCCAATGGCGACAGATTTAAGATCTGGCTTGGCACGCTAAAACGGCACTAAACCAAGTCACCGAACCTTATCATTCTCTGTTCTCGCGAGAAAGTACACCCGTGCCCGATGCATATCACATGATACTAACGTCTTGAAGGAGGCGTGGGGTGAGTAACTAGATTTAGTTCACGGTATACTTCAGTGCATCTAATCATGCTTCAGTTCAAACCCCACTCATGTCAACTAATTTTGCCCCGGTGTGAACCATCTGATGTTTTTTGGGCTACAGACCGACATGTCGAGCTCGTCAAGAGTTCGAACCACGCAGGAGTCAGCAATTTCCTTCGCTGTCCGGCTCTGCAGAGCCTCTGCTCTGCCCGGGGGGTAGCTCTTGGCGGCTCGCGCCGGAACTATCTTGGATATCTTAATTGCCAGCGCTTACCGTTTCAGGACGACAAGTTGTCAGAACTGGTACAACATGATGCCTCTTTTCGACGACATGTCTGCATGTTGTCGAACTGGGCCACGAAGGGGTTGGAAACCCCTCGTGAGCTATGCGGGTCCTAATGTTTCCGCTGCTCCCTCGCTTGTGTCCAGCAATTTTGTCTTTTGGTACAGCAAAGCGCCATCGCTATTTCAATCCCCATGGACGAGTTTGATATCGAAGCTCTGTTGCGTGAGGCACGTGTTGTGTCGAGTGAGGAAGCTCTGCTAGACGGGGACCAGAATTGGGGAGCAAAGAATGTTTTAATAACGTGGCAAGGGTCCGTATCAGATGTTCGGCTCGCTACGATCTCTAACAGAGAGCAGCTTCGCCGAGAAAGTGTATAAGGGCAGAGAAGACATGGAGCATTACAAAGAGCTTTGCAAGGCGCCAGACATAAATTGTTTGCAGCAATTCATGGTCTTTCTCTGCAAAACCAGGAAAGGCCGACTGGAGAAGAGGATCACGCAGAGATATGTCAAGGCACTTTGGGCGCCACTATACAAGGCGATCAGGAAGAGAGTGAAGTGTGACATGCACGGGTACGAAGTCGATATGAGAAAGGTACCTCCAGCACATGGACACGTCGCAAAATGGGTACTGATTACTGCCTAGTTCATAGGTAAGCTGCCGGAAAAGCAGCTGGTGACGACCAAGGCCAAAGAGAAACCTCTCGCTACACCGAGCGTCGTTGTCGATATCGTAGAGTTCCTCTGGAGATTCGATGAGTACGTATTCAAGTCCGAAGCGCCCCGGTGCCGCCTGCAGATCTCATTCGCGCTACTTATCCTCATGTACCTCGGCCTTCGTCCCGGAGAGTTCACTGCAGTCGATCACAGCAAAATTAAGGACGGCCTGAGCTACAGTGATGTTGAACCAATCGCATATGATGTTGGTCAGGGGGTACGATGGCTCCTGAAGCTGCGTTTGAGGTTGCGGAAAGGAGACCGCCACAACGAAGGCGCAAAGTGAGGTTCACTTGAATTGACTCCAACGTGGTCGCTGACTATCTCAGTGTCTTCTTTCAATTGAAACAGAATGTACAGCAGCCCAGGCTCTGCCCAGTCTACCATTTCTTTGGATTAGCTTTGGCGGACAAAGCCCTCCGAGGGGTCCGGCATGCATCTCAGTTGTCGAACTTGGTCATACCCGCTGGACGACAGTACCTAGCGCTTCAGATTGAGCCTGAGAGAATGGGTCAGCCGATCCTTCAAGCTCGTGATGTTGCACACAATTTCCAGCAGGATGAGTTCATGAGTCGAAACGCACTGACCGACTTCCTGTCGATGCTTGGGGAGAGAGCAGGCTATCAGCAGATATTGACAGCCTACGCGATTCGAAGAGGTCACGCGAATGCTATTGACGGCAAAATTACAGTACCGGAACGCCTCGATCGCATGGGTCACTCCTCCGAAGGCATATTTAAGCATTATATTTCTAGCATCTCCGGTGTTGATACGCAAGGCATCGCACTTGATCAAACGCGAGACGATGAGCTCTTTGACAACACCCGCTCCATGACCTTGCGACTAGATACAAAGGGGCCTATGCCGATATCATCTCGCCTGACGCATGTAGGTACTCACAAACGTCCAGACAGTCTGGCACCCAACGAGAAATACTTGCATAGTGCTCAAAGGAAGGATCAGCGCCAGAACAGAAAAGGATACGAAGAGCGAGTCGTGGACCTGGCGCTCAACGATGCTACTGGCGCCAGCAACATCACGGATGGTCTGCCAGATACCCGAAGCCAAAGTGCGTATCTGCGAGCCTTACTCACTTGTGATAAGGCTCGTGGAGATATCGCTCGACTCAGAAACGACGAAAAACATGGAGCGGAGGTTTTCCGCGAGACCTTGGAAAAGTTTGAGACAGCGGCGGGGACCTCTCCGAAGTACCAATATCCTGGAGCTACACCCGATTCGCAGGGAAGATGCGTATATTGTCAGAAGGATGTGACAAGATATGTGGGAGGGTTGTAAGTTGATTCATGACGAGGGCCTGTAACGACGCTGATCCATGATAGAGCAAAAGGAAGGGCAAATCGGCATTTGTTGATGTGCGAGACCCGGCACATGATTCACGCTCGATCCGCCGAATTGAGGGAAGTTTATGAGTCTCTTTCCGACCACACGCTTGATCAGTGCATCTGGGCTTCATGCGAGACATCTCTGATCAATTCCAGCTTCGATGAAACAGCAGACCATGTCTCATTGCACATCACCGCGCTGCTAACATTTCCTTGCGATGGATCGTACCACTGTCAGTGGGGGTCTTGCAGGTCCTTGATGGGGAATCGTTGGGAGCTCTCGAAGCATCTGTTGATCGATCACGGCGTGCCGTGCTCTATCGTTCGACCAGTCCCGAGAGAATACTGCTTTCAATGTGCATCTTTCTTCGACAAGGGCAGTCCCTGGGAAATGCATTGCCGACTCCATCTGTCTTCATCTGACTCCATCTGCCGCCATATCGAGGTGAACGGCGTATGCGTTCGAGGAGGCTCCTGCCCTTTCTGTTGGGCCAACACTAGCCTTCACGTCGCGAAGAGGTATCAACAGTTCCTCAACCCTAATCTCCTGTCCATCCATCTGAAGCGACATCTCTCAGAGCTGGACCTGCCTTCAAACTGCCCTTTCTCGTCCTGCAGGGTCCGACTGGAAAGTACGGAGGAGTTTCTGGATCATTTCATCGAGTCCCATGCCTTAAACAGGCCTGCATCATCTGAAGCAAAATCAAATTGGGGCGGCGGCAAACGGAAGCGTTCAAATGATCAAGAAACCCCGATGAAAGCCGTCGAAGATGTCGAACGGACCGCACTCTTGGCAAGCAGCTTCAAACATCGTAGACAGGACATGGGACAGAGTGACAAGTAGAGAGTCTTTGCACGCGGTGATATCAGTGAGGTGACAGGGCGGCAAACTTGTGAAATCCAAGGGGTTCATGTCATGGCTTCACTGGTTGGGAACGTGGGACGAGACTCTGCAAGAAGGTCCATGAAGCTTGGCCGCCGCAGTGAGTGATGGAAACTGTATCAGAAATTGGCAGCTAAGGTTTAACATCATACATGACTATCCTTTCTCTGTTGCTTGGGTCCATGATACTCAGGGCGGTAAGCGCATGTCCATTTTTGTCGAGTGCCGACAAGGGTTCACTAGAGGGCTTCTTGATCATCAGACTCCGAGACGAGCAATCATCGATGGGCCTTATGGCCTCTCTCCGTCTTTCAATATGCCCCATTCCTTCACCTAGGTATGATAATTTGTTATGTTGCAAATAATGAGTGAAGTCGGCGACATGTACTCATAGGCTGACGAGGGTCACGTCCCAGATGTGACGCCAACACGCTTGTCTACTCCCGCGTGCTTCCAAGCGACATGCCGGCCACACCAATGCTGAGATCTGCCCTGCTAAGCAGGACTATTGAGAAACTATTGAGACCACGGGCGACTAATAAACGAATAGGCGCTCGAGAAAAGCGAAGGCGTGGCTGGGTCGAAGAGGCCTGCGCAGAGGTACAGTGGGTGGATCTGTCACCCGGTGGCTGACATCTTTGGTATGAAGCCTAGAACCTCAATTGGTGAAATGTTGCAAGGAACGAGCAGCATGTGGTGTATGGAAGGAGACAAGAAGTGTCCATTGAGAAGTTCGAATTCTACTCATGTCACGCTATAACGTTTTGTTTTTGGGTTCTGCAATGTTCATTTTGCCGGTGATAATATGAATCCTGCGTTTGTAAAGTGGATTATGCGCTCGAATTTGACATTCATATCATCCTAAGCCAACGCTATATATCTTAGTATGTAGTTCTAATTATCGATAGCTTGAGATTCCCCTGTTAGGTAGCTTAATATTCGTAGGATCGTAGTCGAAGACAGCACCTATACCTTCTAGAATCAGGCTTGTAGATAAGGATAAGAGGGTATTAGAGGCGTACTATAAGGACAGGGAGGGAGATGGTGGAGGTAGAGGTGTGGCACAGAGCGATTGCGGAGGAATGGGAGATCTCCCTGGAAGAACTCAAGAGTCCTAAGGCTAGATATTAGGACATCTGTGATATCCAGGTTTACGCTATCCTGCAGAGACCGCAAGATGGTAATGTCTACTTTGCATTCTCACTACGAGTGCGGCCAGTTGATCATACTCGCTTGGCGCTAAATAGAGGCACATGAGATATGGCACTAGATGAATGACTACCAGCAAGATGAGGGAGTCAGCGGGAATGCACTTCCGCATGTACTTCTTTTGACAGTCTCATGAGATGAGACAGAGTGGCGCGACATTGACCGGAAGCTGCGTAACCCTGTGCCAAATCCTACCAGCTCGCACTGGACGCAGCATTCACTGACCAAGACCGAGTCAATTGTCTTTGTCACATCGACTGACGGCTTCCAAGCTGCGTTCAAGTCTTCAATTCGTCTGGCTGCGCTCGCGGGCCATCTATATACTTGACTAGAGTCGAAGCCTGGGTTGTGCTGCGATGAGCTGGTAGTCGTTGTGGGCAGGTCGAGGTCCAAGGCGCAATCGCTGGTAGTATCTATGAGATCCTGCGTGAACACAAAGTACTATTGAAAGCATATAGATCTTAGTCATCCATTCTCGAGCTTACAAGACATGTCGGTCAGAATGGTTCAACATGTTGGACGAGGCAGGTTATTGATATGCTTGGCAAAGCTTCCGTCAATCATCACACATGTTGGGGAATGAAACTTCTGGTGAGTCGAGATTCTACATGGTGCATTCCACAATGACGAGATGTAGCCAATTGATAGTCTAAACCACACTCATGTCATTAGTTTTGCCTCGATGTGCACCAATTGATATATTTTGGGACACGCTATTGATACGTCAGGTCTGTCGACAGTTCGAATCACATATCGGACGACCATTTCCTGCGCAAACAGGCTCTGTGTTCGTTCGGGGAATGTAGTCGAGATTGTACTCGAAGGTGCGCTGCGGAACCAGAGCGCTAGACAAGCACCTTACACGCGCGTAGCACCCACAGATCTGCCACAGAATTACCACAATTTGTTATAAGATGAGATGGGTGGGATATCAAAAGCTGGTCATACCAATTTCTGACATTCACTACTCCTGGTCTCGGTTTCCTTGTGGTCTTAACATACTTTATTAGCGGGAATTCAATAGATCATTTGTACATCATCCATTTGATATACACAACTGCCGTAGTCGATGTCATCAAAGACTCCAGCTTCTCCGATGGTTCGCACGAATTATGTCGACTCGGGCAGAAAGACTGGTGCATAATGATCGCCGGCGCAACCGTTTTCACTGATGGGGTCACACTGCCGCACCCCTGCCTTTAATGGACCTTGCAGTGTTCGAGACTGCTAGCCTCTCTTGCCACATTATTCTGCGTATGCAATATTCCGTAATTCTTGCCCACGCCTCGCTTCTACCATCAGCATACATGGGAGCCGTCGTCCTCCCAATCACATGCCGTACACTACCACATGAGCGACAGGGAGCAACGCCACTTAAAAGCGGACATGTCTGGTAATTTAATGCTTCATGCTTCATATGCTTGCACTACATCTGTGAGACGCTGTTCGAAGCTGACTGTCAAAGTCATGCCAATCTATCGTGGAAATCCTTTTGTCACTGCCTGTGCCTAATCCATCCACGGTGAACGGATTTTAGTGGTGGAATAGACGGATAGGCTGCTCAACAAATCTGATATTGAGCTTCTCCGCCGTCGATTTGACAGCACTATCGTTCTGACTACCAAGGGGTGCAGCAATGTACTTGACACCAGACCTCGCGGCACGGAAGACGTTGTCGATGAATGGGAACTGAACTTGTCAGTATGGATCTGTTGTACATTTTGAGGATACTCACGAAGGCATCACTGCTGACGGCTACCTCGCTCAGCTTGCCGAGCCACTCTCGCCTCTCAGCGTCTGTAAAGGGCTTCGGTACCTCCTCGAAGTTCCGCTCGTAGTCTGCTTTTTCCTCTTCAGTGACGGGCACCTGGCCTGAACAGAGAAGATCAATGGCATTGCTCTTGTCTGGTCGCTTGGTGCCCTTCTTCCACTTGATGTTGAGAGCACGCTCATGAAAGCGCATGAACCAGTTGTCTGACTTGTCACCTGCAAGACGGGTGCAATGGATACGACTTTGTTGGCCGGCACCCAGACCGATCACTTGTCCGTTGAGAGCATAGCAGACGGAGTTTGACTGTGTGTATTTGAGTGCAATCGTTGCCACGGTCAGATCTCGGAGGGCAGAGTCAGAGAGATCTGAAGCATGGCCGAAAGTTTCCTTGGGGCTGATGCGGTAGTTATTGCGTTGTTGTCGCATACTAATGCCATACACTGTTCGGGTCTCTAGGTCTGATGGCTCATACTCCGTGGACATCTGAAGGACTAGGTACTTTCCGCCCTTCTTCTTCGAAAGTATGGCAAGTGCTTCTGGATTGTAGCTGGGAGCAATGATACCATCAGATACCTCACGAGAGATGATCTTTGCGGTCGGCACATCAACTTCATCCGAGCATGCAATGAGATCTCCAAAGCTGGACATACGATCAGCACCGCGAGCACGAGCGTAGGCCTGTGCTAGTCCTGATGACTCAATGCCTTCGATATCATCGACCATGTATACCTTTCGCTCCACTTCATTGAGGCTCACACCAATAGCTGCGCCGGCGGGTGAGACATGCTTAAAAGAAGCGGCAGCAGGATAGTCAAGAGCAGCTCTCAATTCCCGCACCAGGGGCCATGCATTGAGTGCATCGAGCAGGTTGACAAAACCAGGCGAACCATTCAGTACCTTGAAAGGAAGATTCTTGTCGTCCATGAAAGCAGCGGCAGGCTTTTGGTGAGGGTTGGTGCCGTATCGGAGCGACAGATGTTGCTGGCCTTCGCCTGCGTACTTCTTGCGGAAGAACTCTGCAATGGCTGTGTCGTAGTCAGAGGTGTGCTCAAATGCCTTCAGAGCGTAAAGCTGTCGTGACTTTTCCGACACATCGCCCTTCTCCAGTTCCGAGAGGAAGTCATGGTAGTCAGAAGGGTCGCTTAATATGGTGACCCTGGAGTGGTTCTTGGCTGCTGCACGCAATAGGGTGACTCCCCCAATGTCGATCTCCTCAACTGCCTCCGGTATGGTGACGCCAATCTTGGAGATAGTATCCTTGAACGGATACAGGTTGCAGACCACGAAGTCGACCTTGTTAATGTTCTGGTCCGCGAGATCCTTTTCGTCTGAGGCAAGATCTCGTGCAAGGATTCCGGCATGTACAGCTGGGTGAAGAGTCTTGACTCGGCCTGCCAGCATCTCCGGGGCGTTTGTGATCGCCGAAACGTCCCTTCGTCATGTTAGGTCCCAGATATTTCACTCATGAACAGGAGTCCTACTCAACAGGGAAGTTCGCTTCACGGATCATGCGGGCAGTCCCACCGGATGCAAGTAGACGGACATTGTTCTTCACTAAGCCCTTTGCGAGATCAAGTAGTCCAGTCTTGTCATAGACGGACAGAATAGCTGCAGTTTATTCAACGCATAGCTCAGATGATATCTTGCGAGTCTCTTACCGATTTTTTGAGCCATGCTACGATTGCTTCACCTGCATCTCTATCAGTTTCACGTCGTTGGATGTGTGTCATCAGAGACTCACGGAACGTGTTCGACCACTAAATTCCACACACGAGGATCGAGAAGATACAGCGCACGAACATGATATAAGCACCCCCACCAACATCCCACTTTGGCAGAAAAAAAAAAGGCTAACCAATCAAAGAGCGGGTGAAGTCGGAGAGCCCTTTCACCGCCCAAACGTGCTGTACTAAATTTGTGCCTCGCGGCTGTCTCCTATTCCTCTTTCTATGAACAACGCAAAAATAATGCAGACTCTAAAAGCATTTCCAGTCGAGATTGTACGCAGTCAATGAGCCTGTAAATCGTCCGTCATGCAAAGAGCAATTTTAGAGGGTCTTGGGTGCCGTGTCTTCTTGGCTATCCCATATAGGGATGGCTGGTGGAAGAGAAGGCAATGACCAACTATACAGCACTTCCACTTCTCTTTCTTTCTGTGTGTTCTTTGGATGCGCTACGGTTTCCTCCGATGACATGCAAGCCACTGTCGCAGTCACGGGCAGACCGTGGCGGCAAAGTTTTCTTGAATAGATTGCCCACACGATCTTACTCATCCCCGCGTCCTGGGACAGGGTGCTGCAGGAACGTTCCCGAGGCGTTCATGGCTGAGTTCACGTCGTATCCTGCACAGATTCACTCTCTCAGATGACTGCACGCCTCTCACGCCTTTGTCCGACGTTGCACTCTCTTTGTACATTGTGCGCACCCACCATAGCGAGAGGCTTGCAGCTTTACGAGTTGCCAAGTCCCTTTCCCTTCCGTACAGCATCGCCGCACGCCTCTGATGCTGTGCTTACTTCGCGTTTCCAGCTGCATTGGGACATACGACTTCATCCTCAAGTGACGTTGCCGTGTGACCAGCGGTCCCCTCGCGTCTCCGATGGCTGGTGTGTAGAAGGATGCAACGGTAAGGGCAATGGCTGTGTGTCTATTCTTGTCTCTTCTAATGCTTCGAGCCGTGACATTATGGACGTCGATTAGGTATAAAGTAGCAGAGGCAAGCCTACAATTCGCTCTCCACCCAGCAGCTCGTTCCAACTTGCCTCTAAGAAAAACACCTGCATCACCACACCTTCCCCCATCAATCATCAATCATCAATCATCAACAAGCCTTTTCAAGACTCCACCATCAAGATGCTCTTTACCACCCTGACCACCATCCTCTCCACTAGTTTCCTGGTCGCCGCGGCCCCTGCCCCAGCTCAACTGGAGCGCCGCGCCTGCCAGGTCAAGTACCCAACAAACCTCTTCTCCGTGATTGAGGCCTCCACCAACCAGAACACTGGCAACAACGGTTACGTCTTCACCGGTCAGGGTGCAGGCAAGACCAACCGCTACATTACCGAGCTTCAATTCACCAACATCCCTGCTGGCGCCTACGGATGCTCTGTCGAATATTTCTTTCAGAAGGGTTGGCGTGTAGACTCCACCCAGGACACCAGGCTGGACTTCTTCGTACCTGACCGGAACATCTCCATTGCCGATACTTGGGTCAACAGGCCTGGTCGCGCATACCAGGTCGGCACTCAGATCGTCCGTGCTAGCGCGACTGAGGATGTCAAGCTTACTGCTGTCACTGGTGGTTGCGCTGAGACTCTCAATTACATCATCGAGGTCCAGGGTGACAAAGCTGGCTCTGTCGGCTTTCCTCAAGGCAATGGTAATGGTCTCAGATTGACCTACAACTGCTAGTCTGTTGGCATTGTTGCAAGAGTTATCAGCAGGGTCGTCCGGTGTTCGGATTCTATAGTCTGGGTATGAATGGCTGATTTGGGCGTTTGCAAAACTCTCTTAAAAGTAGTCATAATGCATTGATTTATCATATAGAGTCATAACCCCTATGCTCAGTGATCATCGACGTAAAAGTTGTGGTGCTCCGGACTAGCCAAGCCATGCCAACAAGACAGATCTCTGAACCTATCTGGCCTCACTTCTCCGCCTTCACATCGTCCTCTGGAGCAAGCTGAAACAGAACTTTCATCCAAAGGCTACACCCTTTGCAACCAAGCACAAGCTCTCCAGTACCAGCGGCTTTCTCTAGGTCACCCTCAGTAATAACGAAGCCCCTTTGGTCTCCACATCTGCATGCTCGGTACCAGACATCTTCGTCATAATCCAAATCATCCAAGTCTACTGTCTCGAGTCCAGAGTAGAATTTGACGTCGGCATCATGCTGCCGCCTCAGAGACTCGTCGTAAGCTACTCGAGCGGCAGGATCGCTTAGTGTAGTCGATGCAGCAGTCATTTGATCAACTGTATACCTCGATTGAGCTTTGCTCGTTGTGGTGGTGTTCCCAGCAGTCGCGTCAAGCTTATCGGGATGGTGTTTCAAGAGTGCTTGTCGGTATGCTTTGCGAATTTCTTGTTCCGTCAGGGTCTGGTCATGTCGCCGCTGGGATAAGCCCAGCACTGTGTAGTGGTCGTCCATCCGTTCTCCATGATTCGCTTGCCTAGGGTTTCGAATCTGGCGAGATCAGAGTTCCGCGTAGTGGTGGTTGCAGCAGTGATCAGTCTGGGTCCAATTCTTTTTTACAGAAAGCGGGATGCTGGGGATGTGCACCGCCATTGGTTGGGTTGGCCGGGACTTGGCAGCCGCATCTTCTGAGGTCAAACTGTGTTGTTCCCATTTGGATAAATGAAACAGACACGTATTGGTAGCCTCGCAGCCTACGTAGCAACGGTATGGTCCCTCTGATATCTGATATCTGATTTCTGAGCAGGATGTAGAGAGATATTGCAGTTACTCTCAATCTTGCATTGCTGGAGCAAAGATGACGACCCCAAGGAGATCGACACCCTTCTCCGCTCATCCTTGCTTGTTGTCCGCCACCACAGTCCAACATTGATCGTCGTACATGGTTAGTACAGTATTGACATAGCTACATGTCATGTGTTGTTCATATTTGCCGCCTCTCAGCCTCATCATCTCTCCACACAACAGCCGATTGTAGAAGCTGCCAGGGATGATCGACTTCTGTGTAAGGAAGTCAACACAAAGACCCGCAACTTCCTCTTATGCTCGACCAAGAAAGTATACGAGCTCATTGCTCTTCCATCCCCGGTGATTTTTTCCTTCATTCCATCAAGCACCTCGATCCATTCATATCTCGTCCCTGCTCATCACCTATAATTTGATACCCTCGTTCAGACTTCACCGCCTGGGACCTTTGATTGCTCGTCCCGAACAACCTAACAATCACGTCCGGCCTAATAAGACCAACAGTCTACATTATTTAATATACCTACCCCCAACCTTGACCATTCGGATCAACTCGACCGCACAACATTCGGAATGAGGAGCCTCACCGCTGTCGCCACTGCGGCCATTATTGCTTCGACTCAGGCCCAGCAGTATACTGGCTTCAACTACGGTAACAAGAAACCCACTGGTGAACTCAAAGTGCGACAGGATTACCTCGATGAATTCGAAGCTGCCCGAAACCTGGCCGGCACCAACGGGCAATACACATCAGCTCGCATCTACACGACTGTTCAAGGTGATTCTGGCAGTAGCATCAATGACGCCATCTTTGCTGCGAATCAGACCGGTACAACAGTCCTTCTCGGTCTCTGGTGCTCCGCTGGCCGTGGAGTCTTTGACGGCGAGAAAGCAGCCCTCACAAATGTCTTCAACGCATTCCGGCCAGAAGACCTCCGTCGTTTAATCGCTGGCATTTCGGTCGGCAGTGAGGATATCTACCGCATCTCCGATCTCGATACTGGACCAGATCCTGGAGAGCAGCCTGGTGTCATTGCCGGCTATGTCAATGAGATCAAACAGCTCGTCGCAGATACCCCTGGCTGGGAGGGCATTCCGGTCGGGCACGTTGGTGAGTCCTGGCAGCATCAACCAAGTCTATAAGCTTCTAATACGTTTCTAGACACATGGAATGTATGGACCAACGCAACGAACTGGCCCGACCTCAATCAAGTTATCAGCGCGGTTGACTTCATCGGCATGAATGGATTTCCCTACTTTCAGAGCAAGGATATCAACAGTCCAGAAAATCTTGGGTCACTGTTCGCCGATTCTCTTCGCCGCACCCAAGAATCTACCGGCAAGCCTGTCTGGGTCACCGAGACTGGCTTTCCATACTACGGCCCCACCTTCAACCTTGCAGTTCCAGGCACCGAGGTCGCTCGGAGATACTACCGTGATGTAGGATGTGCTCAACTTTTCGGCAAGGTCAACACCTGGTGGTACATCTTGCTCGACGGCGTCGACCCTCCTCCAGCTAACCCACAGACTCCTGCATTTGGTGTTCTAGCTCCTCCTCTGAGAGCTGATCCAGCTGGTCCTGTCAAGACCCAGCCGATCTACGATCTCAATTGTGCCGCGGCCCCGGCCAGTACAGGTACGTCAACCACCAGCGTTGCAAATTACAGCAGTACTACACTTGCTTTCGCCACTCCAAGCCTGATCGTGGGCGGAGGTGGCTTTCCCCTGCGTTCTCTAAGCACGATTGTCACTTTGCCCAGCATCACCCCTGCATCAAGTTCCGGACTGAACACCAGTGTTACCAGCTCAACGCCGTCCTCGCCGTCAAGCAGCTCCTGCCCTGCGGATCTGGAGGGGTCTTTCGAGTTCCCTCACCTGATTGTACCCATCTCGTCCTCCTCGCCGGACACCGCACAGGGCACACAATACTTCGGCACAGTCAATGACGAGACTTCGACGTTATACAACTTCGATATTTCGCCTTCGTTTGAAGACAAGACCTGCTCGGTAGTCTTTCTCTTTCCACACCCTGATCGGCTTGTCTGGAGTAGCTACGACTTCAACAACGAAGGCGGTCTTGCCGTCAGTCGGCTCAGCACCCCCGCCAGTTCTGGGACGAGCTTCAGCAATGCGCCTGCTGGCACGATTGCGGGTTCCATCGGCACCGTCCAGCCTGGTAGCAGCTACGTCGTCAGCTCTGGCCCCTGCTCCGCTGGCCAAACTATCAGCTATCGCGTCGACGCCGTCGGAGGTCTGTCGCTGAGATATTTCCAGGATTTCAATTCTGGCGGACCTATTGGGCTCTTCTTGAGAGCCTGCTGAGTTCGAGTCGAGGCAGCTTTTAGGAACGAGCCCGGATGACGGCGAGGACTTCATAATTGACAAAACTACCTGTAGATGTATCACCTAATGTTATATTTGCATTGCCAAATCTGCGAGTACGATGTATTCCGTTGAGTAATTCTTCTAAATTACGCTTCAGACATGTCACACAGGATATAATTCGACAGCAGCGTGCAAGTTTACTGGTTCGTTGAAGTCAATTGTACATGGCTCATGGCTGTATCAAGGCCGGGTATCATTGCAATCTCAGTATCGTGGTCTCCTATGTTCATCATCACGGTCATCTCTGTGGTCCCGCTTCCTGTCTGTATCCCTGTAATCCTTCTCGTCGCGGTGTCTTCTCCTATCTCTGTCATCCCGATCATCGTCCTTTCTGCGATCCTTCTGTCTGCGATTGTCGCGGTCCCTATCTCGTCGGCTGTCGCCCCTATCTCGAGACCGCCTCCTGTCTTTACGATCGTATTGGGGTTCGTCACGTTCTCGTTCCCTCCGCCTCTCTTTTCGTCGTCGCTCGTATCCCTCGTCGCTATACTCATCCCTCCGCTTCCGCTCCTCCTTCTTCCGCCTTTCTCGATCCTCCTCTTCGCGTCTCTCGGCAAGCGCATCCAGATCCGCCTCCTGTTTCTTGACAGCCTGTTCCTCCATCTTCTCCTTCATCTCCTGCTCCGTGAGCTCCTCGCCCGTCCTCTTATTTCTCATCACAACAGGGTTGTAAACCTGATCGGACCGCTTCGCTCCTCTACCCCACGCGCCCATCTCCTCTTTCACAGCCGCGTCCTCTTTCGCGCCGATTCCTAGTAATGCGGGTCGTCGTTCTGCCATCTTCGCCTTCTCCACTTTTCTCCCCTTTTGGTTTCCGATGCCAAATCCTTCTTTCCACCCCATGCCTCGCAATAACGCAGCGCCGAACTCCTCCACCGGCACAGCTGCGTACTGGTCCAGCGTCGCCATATCCGGCGCATCCTTGTAGTCACGCTGAAATGCCTCTTCCTCGTTCGCAGCAGGAATCGTCAAGTCGGATTTATGCTTGATACCCATGAGCGCATCCATCGCTCGCTCCTCTTCCGTCTTGGGCTTTGTTGCCTCTTCCGCGGGCTGTTCCTGTCCCACATCCTCGCCCACATTGTCCTCCACGTGCTTCTGCCCGTCATCCTTAGTAGCAACATTCAGTCCCCACGTGGGTTTCTTGCTCTCCTCTATCCGCCTGATTTCCTCCTCCTTCTCCTGTGCATTCTTCGTCTCCTCGGGAGGAAGTCCATATTTTGCTCTCTTTTGCGCTTGCGCGGCTTTGCTCGCTTCGCGCCAATCACGGTTCGCTTGTGGCTGAATCACGAGCGGTCCTTTTTCGTTTTTGGGCGCGGAAGCGTTGACTGCGCCCTTGGAGCCGAAGTGAGTGACGACTTGCTTTGCGGGCGTGTCTTCGTCGTCGGAGTCCTCGCCCAGTGAGGCGTGGGTGCGCTTTTTGGTGCCGGTTTTAGTGGGTGGCGCAGGATTCGAAGGACCAGCGCTGCCGCCGAAGGAGATGGAGAGGGCAGGAGGCATGGTCACTGTGGTGGGAAGAGAGTCGTTGTTGTTGCGAGATTTTGGAGCCAGAAAAGTCTACGGTTGCCTGGTCTTGCAGCTGAGAAAGTTTGGTCAACTGGGAATTTTGTGTGTGAGCAACACGTCATGATTGAATATGAGATCCTAGCATGGGCATTTCACAAGGACCTTCTATTCGAATCGCATGTAGACTGGTTAGCCCCAAGGGAACCACATCGGACAAAATGTTGCACCAGACTTGAACACTATAATATCTATCCTGAGCGGCTGGTCTCGGTTCTTGGCAGTCTTCGCTTCTTGCGTAGTCGCTTCTACGATATACGACAAAATGGCTTCGCCGAACTATTTCACTTGCACTCTTGGACAGGCAGAATCACTTGGACTTACAAACCCCGACTTCGAGAACATCACACATTTCATAGACGCGCAAGCAAACCGTATACCGGACCAACCTGCAGTCGGATTCGCTACGCCGCCACCATCATCTTCTCCATCGAAATCCTGGGGACATGAGATATTCACGTACCAGACGCTTGCGAAGCGCTCTACTGCGCTCGCAGTACGACTGAAAGGAAGCCACGGAGGAATACTGGAATCCTGCGAAACAGTAGCCTTACTATGCCCCAGCACGCCTCGATTCCTCTTCACATGGCTAGCTCTGATGCGCTTGGGATATGCCGTGCTTCTTATAGCTCCACAGTGTCAGCCGCATGCAATTGCACACCTATGTGACTCCTGTGGTGTCAGTGCTCTGTTTCATGACGAGCAGTATGCAGACCAGGCAGAGCAGGCGTCAGGCATAGCCAAGGATAGGGGCAAAGTCCTCGAGGCCTTGCTGCTGAGAGAGTACGAGGGTCTGTCCCTGGTGGAAGTCTCTTTGAAGGTAGGCGAACATTATTTCCCTTCACCTCAGTCATCAGACGTGGCATACCTCCATCACACCTCCGGGACATCCTCTGGCATGCCTAAGCCAATTCCACAATCACATCGAGCAGGATGTGGCGTCCTGCCCTCTTTTCCCAAGGGAGACCAAGCAGCCACGTTCACGACTACACCCCTGTATCACGGTGGTGTAGCAGACTGCTTTCGGGCCTGGACAAGCGGTGCTCTGATCTGGCTGTTTCCAGGCAAAGGCGTCCCCATCACCGCCAACAACATTGTACAATGCCTTGACGTCGCCACCACACTTTCAGAATCTGGCAAGGTCCCAACGGTCCAGTACTTCTCCTCGGTTCCATATGTCCTCCAGTCCATGGAAGCCTCGCCGTCCGGCCTTGCCCACCTCAAGCGCATGTCTATAGTCGGCGTTGGTGGCGCGGCCCTCCCCTCAGAAATCGGCGATCGCCTCATCGCATCCTCCGTCCCCTTGATATCGCGCTTCGGTAGCGCAGAATGCGGCTTCCTTATGTCCTCTCACCGCGACTACGACAAAGACACAGAATGGCAGTACCTGCGTGCGCCTCCCTCATCGGGACTTGTCTTCGAAGTACAATCTTTCTCATCAGATCTGCACGAGCTCATCATCCCGTCCACGTGGCCACACATGGCAAAGCGAAACCGTCCTGACGGCTCTTTCGCGACAGCAGATCTGTTCGTGAAACACGAGAGTATCGAGGGGGCATGGAAGTATCATTCACGCAGCGACAGCCAGCTCACACTCGTTACGGGCAAGAAATTCGATCCTGCACCGCTGGAAGACGGCATCGCGACATCGTCTCTGCTTACAGATATGCTGATCTTCGGCAACGGCAGACCTTACCCTGGCGCTCTCCTATTTCGTTCCACAGAAGCCAGAGACCTGCCCGACGAGGAGCTGGTACAGAGCATCTGGCCGCATGTGGAGAAATTGAACAGTGAAAGCCAGGATCACGCAAGATTGAGAAAGGAAATGCTTATGCCTATGCCTCTACTGGAGATTGCACTGGAGAAGAGTAGTAAAGGCACGATCATACGAAGGGTAGCGGAGAAGCGATTTGCGGAAGATATTGAAGGCGCCTATAGCGATGCTGTTGACTCAAGTCTTGCTAACGTGGAGGATGAGAGGGTGGAAGAGGTACTGCTGGACAGGGTACAGAAAGCTACGAATAAGACGATTCAGGCGGGAAGAGAGGATGATTTGTTTGCTTATGGCGTGGATTCGGTGGCAGGAATGATGGTCAGGAACGATATCAGGCAGCTCGTAGGGAAGGAGGTCAAGGTACCGCTCAACATTGTCGAGGACTGTGGCACGGTGGAGAGATTAGTCGAGTATGTTCACCACATGAGGAGAGGCGAAGCCAGGAGAGACGTCGACGCTGAAGAGAAAGAGCTGATGCTGGAGTTGGCGAATAAATACGGAAGATTTGATGACGTCCAGACGGTGGAGGGTTTGGTCAACGGGGAGAATAAGCATGTTCGTGACGGTGGAGATAACAAGGACATCGTTCGTCAAGAAGGAGAAGTCATCGTTCTTACCGGCGTGACGGGTGCTCTGGGAGCTCACTTACTAGATTCTTATTCCAACGATAAGTCGACAAGGAGGATATACTGTCTGGTTCGAGGAGCAACAGATCATGCTTGTCGAGAGCGTGTTGTCAAGGCACTACAAGCCCGGGGGTTGAGAAACCTGGTCGACGACAAGGTGGTCATCCTACGCTCTCAACTGGGCGAGGACAAAATTGGACTCAGCGATGAGGACTACGCTCGCCTTGCAAGAGAGACCACGACTATCCTCCATGTCGCGTGGGCAGTCAATTTCAGGATGCGGCTCCGAGCCTTTGAGAAAGACCACATAGGCGGTGAGTACTCTTCATTTCCTTTACCTTTTTCGTCATTCACCGCTCATGCTTTCGAATTCCATTTCACGTGCATGAAATGGAGTCTACTCTGGCCGTCTGGGATTCTTACGCCATGCAAAGGTCCTGCACGTATTCAACAGCACAGGGAACAAAGGCCTTGATGCATGAGCGCTTTTCATCTCACGAGCCGTCCTCTGGATCCAACCGTGTCTCCACTGCTCATTTGCCGCCCGAGAATAGGTCAGCACGCATGATGACATGCACATTAATGACTCGCCTATCGAGAGCAATGGCCGCAGGATCTCGATATCCGCAATACGACCCTACCTGACCGTGGCCGCACGACCGCAGACAGTACCTTGCATTTTCTCTTACTCGGCCTCCTGGTCCATGAATTCTAGACCCTGCATAGCGATGATCCCTGCTAATCTCCACACTTAACAGGTCTGCATAACCTCATTCGTCTAGCCCTGTCATCGCCGCGATCTGTGCCCCCACAGATCGGCTTCTGCAGCAGTGTAGCTTCCGTGTTGGCCTATACCCGACCGATCCCGGAGGCCATCATCGACGACCCGTCAGCAGCGACGTCTCTGGGCTATAGCAGGAGCAAGTGGGTAGCCGAGCAAGTGTGCGCTGCTGCAGCACGACACCCGAGGCTTCACGGCAGGGTCAAAGTTTTCCGTGTGGGCCAACTGGGCGGGGACAGCGAAAGGGGGATTTGGAACGCCAGTGAGGCGTGGCCTTTGATGATGAGCGTTGGAGTCAAGGCGCTAGGCGCTATGCCGGAGCTCAAAGGGGAGAAGCTGGACTGGTTGCCCGTGGACGTTGCGAGTCGGGCGTTGAGGGAGGGCTTGAGTGAGCAGGAACAGGATCATACTATTCCGACGGACGACGTTGATGGTGGCAGTGGTGGCATTGTCACTGAGGCAGGTCGGCGCGACGGCATGAGCTTGAGGGGTCCAGATGAGATGGACGCATATCCACGAGGGCAATACGGGCCGACGACTGCAAGTGTCATGCATGTCGTGCATGACGGACTAAACCCTGTTTGGCACCAATTGCTGGCATGGCTGCAGGAGGAACAAGCCGGCGCTCCTTTTGCTGTGGTGGACCCAGCAGAGTGGGTGAGACTGCTCGAGCGTGCCTCGGAGAAAGATGCGACTAAAAATGATTCTTCGTTGAGTACCAGAGTTGGTGAGGTGGAGGATATGGTCACGACGCAGGGAGGTCAGCAGCAGCACCCCGCATTCAAACTTCTGGAATTGTGGAAGTCGGCTTATGGCAAGGCAAGTGGAGACGTAGAAATGACTCGGAGTGATGAGAACGAAGGAAGTGGCGGCAAGACTTTCGCTATGGAAAAAACAAAAGCTGCTATCCCGGTACTGAGGGCATCGAGGCCGGTGGACAAGCAGTATGTCGTCAGGATTTGGAGATGGATCGAAGAGAACATGTGATCGCGCGTAGGCAGCGCGTTTTGCTTTGCCTCTTTCAAAGAAACGATATTCCCGAGCCTTTCCCTCCGTCATCGTTCTGGAAAAACGAGATGTGCAGATGCGAATTGCTTCATCCCAGGTCGGCGGGACTTCGATTTGCGCAAGCCTCGCATGTACCCATGTACCTTGACTTGTCGCACGATCGAGTACTTGCCTATTTTCGTCGTGATCAAGATTGAGGCCATTCCTTCGCAAGGTAGTGCCTTCCTAGATGGAACACGGGACTCGTTGTTATCGCAATCTCGCTCTGATCTGCTCACCGTTTTGATAGCTTGCCAGACTTCGAGACCCCATCTGAACACTCGGACTCACCGCATCTGACTACTTGACCCTGTAGGGCCAGTCTCGCGATGTTCCGAGCACGTGGGAAAGGGGAAAGTTCAGATGGTGGTAAGAACTTGTTTGGGACCCTCATCCCAAGAGATGCAGGTGTATGAGTAAGGCCGAAGGAGTCAGGAAGGGTCAGCAACGTGTGATGCCCAAGACGGGCAAGGTCGGCGAAGCGGGGCATGCGTGGAATTGAGATACACGAGATAAGTTTGGAAGGCGGAGTGCATTATTGGAGGATAGGGAGGGCGAGGCGTCTCAGTAAAAGGACGTGCTCTGGTGGACGACATGGGTGGGGAAACAAAGAAATATATATTTGTTTATGCCAAGGTGTCCGGAAGGGTAAGTGCATGCAAGAGGATGTCAAATACATACTGATGGCCAAAGGTTGAGGTGCAGTAGTGTCGCAGGATGCAGCAACTGTCGTGCATGAAGCACGTGGGAAGTGGAAGGCTAAAAATGACAGTTGGGGTCAAGAGTGCCGAAGATGCCGCGTACGTACCCACGGTCTTGGGAGCTGGAGTCTTTGTAAAGAGGAATTGGGTTCACACAGTGGTGGTCATTGGTGGTCATAAGCTTTTCCACCACGAAAGACCGTCTCTGCGCTACTTGTCCGGTTGGTACGCGGGGTGGGATCCGGAAGGGAACGCTAAGGCGAGTCAATCTCTACCTGGCCGAAGATGAGCCAAGTTTATTGCAAGGGTCCTAGGATGCTCTCGCCAATCGCGGCCAAGTTTCGCCTAACCGTGCTGCCCTCTCTAAGACAGACCATGGATCCTGCCGTGGACTGTGCTGGCGATCCAGACGACTCGGGACTCGCAAAGGGCTGATGGAGAGCTAGAGTATGACGTGCAATGGTATACTTTCAACTGATGAAAGGTTGTGTACCTGGCCAAACATGACCGTGAAGTGAAGAGAAAAGTCTCTCGGTGAGCGACCGATGTGCCTTGATCCTCGACTGGGATAGCGAGCTGTACCTGCGTTAGATGGCAAATGAAAGTGTTGCAATTGACGTCGTCAGGTGCCGGTGATCGTAATGGAGGGTGACTAAATGTGCCAAGTCGGAAATTAACGTGACTTGGTACAAGCTATACAGGCTACACGAGATCAAAAGAGGCAGTTCGCGAGTCGACAAAAGCCACACCACATGGCTTCAGACCATAAGCGTACAATCTGGCGACTTGACCCGATTGGGATGGGCTCTGTCCCTTTGTGGAGGTGCAGGATTGTGCAGGACTATGCAGGATGAACGAGGGCAGGAATAGTATCACCTCAGCCATCCATGGGCCGGGAGGCGGCCATGTGGTAGTTGACTAGTCTGTGGCTTGAAGCCAGATAGATTGTCGGATGAGAGAAGCGGATGGGGCATGAAGAGATTTGACAGGCGGTCAGTCGGAAATTGAGTGACGCAGTACTCAATGCTATACTGCACCATTGGCAGTGTGTGAGTGGCCTGTAATTTGACAATAATGTACTGTACGAGTAGGATTGTCGTCTCGTAACTTGACACACACGGCACGGCAGAAGCAACATGGACAAGCAAGAAGATCGTCTGAAAATTTCGAGAAGACGAGCACGAGTTTCTGAAACGTGCTAAGCACACGTCTCTACCCAATCAAAACTTGATCACGGAGTGTGTACCGACTCGTCGCAGATTGACCTTGACTCGAGTGTGAAGCAATTCGAAGCCCATGTCACCAACACTGCCGGCATCGAACTCGAACAATTGATCAATCAATGCCATTATGCTACAGCAGGATCATCATGTATGACAGCAGGGCGGCAGGTGATCGGCCTCCTCCAGAC
Organism: Elsinoe perseae; assembly: GCA_029448695.1. Lineage (NCBI taxonomy): Eukaryota > Fungi > Ascomycota > Dothideomycetes > Myriangiales > Elsinoaceae > Elsinoe > Elsinoe perseae. Next base: position 259,748 of record JARDAA010000113.1, read on the forward strand.
CTCCAGGACCATTCGCGCGCGCGTCGACGTGATGGATTGGCAACCGATGGTGCCTTGCGCCCGTTGTAATCACCAATCCGTTGCAAGATACTCCACTTCACGTCCTTGATATGGTCCAGCAGACACTCTCCAGGCACACGTCACGTTCGTCATCCCCGGCACCGATCAGCGGGGACTCGACCTGTCATGGCCCGCGAGAGGCAAGCCACTCGTCGCTTCGTGTTTGCAAGTTGGCAGTTGTTCAGGTGATGTTGAACACTTCAGGTGTGACAAATGTCTTGGACGACCAGTACACCAAAGGCCGACCATGTTCTGTCATCAGGTTGGTTGAGCCGAATGGCGAAAGGTGAGTTCAGTAGCCGTGTACCAAGGTACCATCTACTGTCGGCCTTGTCCGAATGGCCAGAGTCAAGCGCTTCAATTCTCATCCTCATTCTCACTCCACATACACACTTTCGATAGAGACTTCCCTGAATGGTGTTCTGGCTATTGTAAACACACGCATTCGGCTGTATCGTCGAATCCTTCTCCATTCAGGAACCACACTGATCTCAAAGAGGTGATGCTTTCAGCTGCCATGCGCCACTTGTCAATCCTTCTCGACCCTGACATATTACCCTGATTCTCGCTACAAACGACCATACTGCAGGACGATGGACCGGAGGTCCACTCCGTCAAGCCTTATCCTGCCGCACGTCTGTTATCGAGAACGTTTCTCTGCAAATTGCGAACGTATCCGTCGTCAAAAACTCAAAGGAGCTATGGCTTCCGCGAGTCGTAAGGATGCATACAAGGCAAGTCCAGAAGCGTTGCACGGCCGCCATACGCCACGCCGTTGTATACCACCTCGAGGCACTCTGCGCGCGCGCACAGAGGTAAGGTGGGGTCCAAGGTGTTCCTGTTTGTCAACTGTCATCAACAATCACAACAGACGAATCCGTCGGCGCGACAGATCCGGCTGGATGGGAACTGTTCGTGAGCGAGCTTATGCCTGTCTGGACTGTCCATCCGGCCAAGCCGTAGGTTCGTAGACAATCGCTGTCAGCGACGGTCGTGGCAGGATCCTTGATCAGCTACTCTCGACCGTCTTGTGAGAAAGCACGGCCGTGAACCCATCATCCGGGTGAGAAAGTAAACCGAATGAAGCACTCTGGATATAGTGGCCACAGAGGGGTCTCAATTCTGACTCTCTGGCTCAAAGTGGACGAGGTCGTGAGAGTGCCACAAACTTGGCACAGAAAGTCAAACTGCATAGGGTGTGCATTAGTGTCCCGACAGGGATTCTGGCTGGCGTCCGATGGTGTTGGTGCCGGTAAACGGAGTTTTTTTGGTACCACAGCACGCGCTACCCTCCATCAGGACAGTTCACCTCACTCTGCTGGGCCCACCTGGTCTCTGTAGTCTTTTCTGGTCAGGACGGACAAGCCCTCGACGCCGTGCCTGTGCTTTACGGTCCACTCGTCCCGGACGCTACGTCTGCCGCTAAATCTTGTGCCTGCACATCCCCATCCGCAGCTTTGGCGCTCCGGCTCGTTGTCTCGAAACTCGCTGATCACTACTTGTATCCTGCCCGCCCCGTTCAAAACCGCCCACCACGATCTTTAACAGGGCTTATCATCCCGACCGTTCCTCGCGTCTTCCCACGCTACACCTACACGCAGCCCAACTGTCATTCATTGCTTGCTTTTTCCCACCAGAGCAGTAGCTATTAAGCCTGCCTACGCCGATCATTCACGGGCCCGATACACTCTCTTTATACATACGATCCCCCCATCACACCAGTCCTTTTGATACGTCACTGCACTATCACACCTACACATTGCTTTGTCGACCAGCAGACCACTCTTCATACATATCAACCTCATCCAACCAGTCTTGGTAGAGGGTTCAACCTAAAGCTTAGTGTCTTCACCACCACATACTATTCTTACCAGTACGTCGAGTGTGAGGTCTACTAGAGTATAAGTCTGACGATATACAGGCTTCAATGGAGCACCAATACATGCCTACCCAGCATCTGGGCCAACCATCCTTCTTCTACTACAACCCAGAGCAGACCTCAGAAAACCGGAATCAAGGTCACTTCACACCCCAACCAAACAGCATGGTCATGTCGATGCCAGATTACTTCCACTGCCAACAGCCATTCCACAGGCCTCAGTCCGCGGGTCCTCAAATGGCTTACCAGCCAACTCCTCATTACATCAACCAGGCCATGCTCACACCCACTGCTTCACCAAGGCCTTTCCAGCAACACAAGCCCACCATTCTTCTCCAGCAAGAGAATCCATTTCTCATCCGCCTCGATGCATCTCACTACGTTCCCTCTACACCAACTCTTAGCGCAAGCGGCAGTAGCTTCAGCTCAGCAGACAGCCCAAATGCCCACGTCGTGCCTTCCAATGACTACTTCTCGCAATCATACGAGAAGCCAACCCGTGAAGAGGAGGTTTTCGCAGAGATCGTCCACAACGAAATGACCGTGGTTGGCAGCACTCACAGCCCACCTCTCACTCCAGGTAAGTCGATTGTCAAGTCTGGTTGACTGCGTGTATTTGTGGATGCGTACAGGGTTCCTCCAGGACGCAGCAATTAGCCAGATTTCCGAAGCAAAAAATGATTGGTGGCTAATCCCGCTCTTAGTGTATTTGCACCCGAACTCGGCGGCTCCCAAGAGCTCCTACCTCCTTTCCAACTCTGCTTGCCCTTCGCTTTCACCATCGCCATCGCCTATTCCTCGATCAGTTGTTTCTGTCGATTCTGAAGTTTGCGACCCTCGCAACCTCACCGTCTCCAGCTTCACTTCTGACTTCGAGCCTCTTCCAACGCTATGCGCTGGTGACGACGAGGAGCATAAGTTCGTGCTGAAGGGCAACGTTTCCCCACAAAAGATTCAACACGCCCCTTTGCCCAACGAGTACGCCGTCACTGTTCCTTCCTTTGAGCCTCTCTTCGATCTTGACGTCGAGGACAGCCTTCTTGGCGAGCACGCTCCTGCTAAGCGTCAACGCACCGACTCCGCTGCTTCCCCCTCGATTGCCTTCTTCGACTCTAGCTTCAGCGAGGAGGACCTTACTGGTGGTGCTCTCCTCTCTCCCGGCTCAGAGTTCTCTAGCTTCTCCGAGGGTTACCTTCACAGCACTCCTATCAAGTCTGTCATGGCCGACTCCGCTCAGTACACTACCGCCTCTTCTGGTCAGCAGAAGCAGGGGTCTCCTCAGGACAGCACCCACAGTGCTCTCTCGTCTCCTTCCCAAGGCTCTCCTAACTCTGCCCAGCATTCTTCTGGCACTCGCCGTGGCCGCAAGCAGTCCCTTACTGACGATCCGTCTAAGACCTTCGTCTGCACTCTCTGCAGCCGTCGCTTTAGGCGTCAGGAACATCTCAAGAGGCACTACCGTTCGCTCCACACTCACGAGAAGCCGTTCGAGTGCACCGACTGTGGCAAGAAGTTCTCCCGATCCGATAACCTCAGCCAACATCAACGTACCCACGGTGCTGGTACTATGGTTATGGGTGTCCTTCCCAATGACCAACAAGGTCAGCCGATGATGTACCCTCACCATCATGATGCACGAGACTACGACGTGGCTCAGCTAGGCCAGATGCTCTTTGAGAATGCTCACGAGATTGCCGGTAATGCCAGCACCGCCTCGAGCTCCAATGGCTCTGACGACGAGCACAAGAACTCTGCAAAGAAGCGACGCCGTGACGAGTAGAACTCGCGTTTGAGACCTCGTCTCTCCAAAGGAGGAGACGAAACGGCCGACCACATGAACTCATGACTACATCTTCAACGCTTCTTCTTTCTGTTACATCCTTTCACGACCCGACACGCATCCTCATATCTCTTGTTGGACACGAACTTGCCCTCGCTGGCGACGATTACCTTGCTTGATGCATAATTGATGGGGCACGAAAAGCCTTTGATCTGATTTTACTATTTCACGACCGACCCGCTTGACAGCCGGCGGGCAGTTCTTCATACCTTCGCTTGTACGATTTGGCATCACTGCGATGGCGCTTGGGGGGGATTCCTTTTTACCATGTTACAATATGCAAATGCTAAGGTCGAGTTTGGCTTTTGACGCCTCTCGCTTGCAAATACCACTTGACGAGGGCCTCACTCTCTCGCTACAAAGAAGCACTTTTACCCAGAACCACTCTTCACGATTCTCATACTCTCACTGCTATTACACTATTACACCTTAATCTTCCACCTCTTTCATTCAGAGCACATTCTACACTAGCCCGGATAGTCGGAGGCAGGGCCACGGCCAGGGCATAATACATTGTAATTATTTCTCTCTCGATCTAGCATACGGTCATCTGGGGGGTCGAGCCGCGGGCGTCCCCAAAAACCGTTTACTGTATATACATACCACAGACCACTGGGGTTCTGTTCTGGGAGGGCTCGACCCGCACAAACCCTTTGAGTCTGGTAACGGGAGCTGGCTTCTCCCACGGATCAGAGCGGACGGATTGAGGGAATTAGGATGAGGGATGAGATAGACACAATCAGGACCGTCAAACCAATGGACTGTGCCGAACTGTCACTATTCCCTCTCCAGGCTCTCCACCACCATGGCATGGCCGACATGCTTCTGCTACCTACCTCCTTCGTGCTCAGCTGTACATGCTATTGGGATGAGATTGAGCAGGAATCACATCGGGACAAGCGTGGGATCGCGCCTTGTTTCAGCTGCGTGACGTGCATTAGATGGCTGCCACCGCTGCTGCTACACCCACTGGGCAGGGCGGGACTATTGCGTAACCCTGCGTCGTGGCGCCATCCATCAGGGTCAGCACCCTGGGTCACCATCGAGCGTGGCGCGGGTGGCCTATCGTCTGCAAGCTGAAATGCAAGACACAAATAATGCGGGGATACAGCACCTTAGAGAAAGACCTCATCGCTCAGAGTCCAGATGAGGAACACAAGGCAGGTATGGCGCGGAAGATCGGCGACGGGCTTTGATTTGACACGGGCTGCCCGCAGATGCATGCACACCACCGTCCATCCGGAGAGCTGCAAGAGCTGCGCTGCGCGTGCTCATCACCGGAGCGCCCACATCCTGCGGGTCTGCCTCTGCCGGGCTGTCAGCTTGTCCGGTCTCTCGCACCGAGAGCGACCCAGATGCGCAGTAGAGATTTCCTGATCTACGGGCCTAAAGCTGGCTCGGTCTATCGCGAGAGTGAAGGGGGGGTAGTGGACGCTGCATGACAGTTTTGCGCTGGAAAGTAGCGAGAGAAAGCCCGTGATCTCGCTCCACGCTCGTGCCGGCTGGCGGGTATCGCATGAGGTGCCAGAGCCAGAACGACGGATTTGCAGCGGGAAAAAAGTAAAAGCTCAAATCCAACGGTCGAGCTCTCTACAGCACGCGTCGGGACGCGTTTGCGTAAACACTGGCTCGGTCTGATGGTCCCCTCTTCGGCGGGCTCGGGGAGGTGGGGATGAAGGTTTCTGACCGTTGAGGCTTGTACTTCGTTCTGTTCGAGCGGGGGAGAGAGAGATCAGGACGGGGGATCTGAGACGAAGCGAGGAAGTGTCTTGCCTTGCGAGCGTTGCGTGTTGTGAGGCTTGTGGTGGTGAGGATTACGTGTGCACCTTGGTGGTGGCGGCGACATGTGGGAGGAATCTGCAAAGGATGCAGGTCTGAGGCGGGAGGAAGGTGACGGGGATCTGGATCTTGGATCTCAGAAACTGGATGCGAATGGAAGATTTGACTTTTGCATGACAGAGTTGTGGTTGGGGAGAGAGTTGCATTTGGCATTGAATGGCGGGATAGAGTTGGGTAGCTAGTACAATGCGACATGGATACATGGACATGGGTACATTACATGCAGGAACTCGATCTCGCTCAGGAACAAAGAACAAAGAGATGGATTTAGTGCCTTGGGGGCAAAAAAGAATATTGTGCATAAACTATAGGATTATGATATGCTGGTGGGTTCGACATCGAAGATGGCATGGTATGATCTGCTCGTTGCTCGATACGAGTCCGTAGCTTCGATAGTCCACCTCTGTTTCCGTGTCTCTTGTTTCCTTTTCTTTCCCGAGACGATGGTATGCTCAATCCCAGTATCGCTGATGCATACCAAGTCAGGTCTATCGTCGGTCCATTTGGATGAGCAAGATGTGGCGAGCAGAGGGGAAGGTGAGACATTTGTGAGACCATACCCACCTCTATCTGCTGCAGACACAACACACCCTCAGGCAAACCATCAGTAAGAAATCCTGTCAGCTCTCGACTGTGTCGTGTCTCGCTGCTTTTGACACACCTCGGTCACACGTTTCAAGGATGACCACCGCCAACATCACATCCGCGTCAGCTTTGCAGCTAGAAGGAATTGGCAGCATCAACAATCGTACACAACGCGTCCCATTGAAGCGCTTTCCCCGCTGTGAACCACAGTACAAGACCAGGGCTCAAACGCGGACCAACCATGCCCACTACCTTGGTGCGGACCGGGTGATTCGCGTGAGGTACCAAACTCGTCGATGGTAGCTTACCAAGGTCACCTACGAGGGATCATCTCGATCACAGTATTGCTTGGCCAGAGTCAAGCTTTGGTCGTCGCCTTGGTATGGTTGTCGAGGTATCCCCGAGGGTCCCACAGCTTCAATTACCAGTGCTTCTACAAAGTCGTGGTGGTCCGGTAGTATCGACCCTAATTCTCATCAATGCTTGAGCAAAGTCTATGCTGACTTTTGCCGTCCGACTCTGTAACGACACTATCGAACGAGCCCTGCCGTCTATCATTTCGCAATGCAAAAGCCATTGTTGACATCCATGCTTGCCCTTATGACCATGATTTGTCGTCGCGCTCAAGCCCTCGTAATTCCCTGCCTCGTGGCATCACTGACCGCACTTGAATCCCAAGATCGAGCTATACTAAGCCCTACTCTCCAGGCTCATCACCAATCTTTTCCAGCTTGCCCATAGCTCTCTTCTCACCAGACTCTCCGACCAACCTGATTCGATCGACCCTGGTCTTCTCGCCGTCTCCGAGACCATCGACCACGAAGACGACAATGCTGGTAACATTTTGGAACTTGACAAATCGGAGTTCCAACTTCGCAGTACCAGTCTTTGGATCGTAGTTGCTTTCGTCCAGCTCAAACGTCTGGGTTGGCTCAATGCTCTCTGCCTCGTCGAAGCCAAGGACATTTGATCTGTTGGTGTAGACCTTAATCGTCTTAGGTCGCATCACGTCATCGTCATCTTCCGGAGCATGCGAGGTGATGTGCAAGGTATGCACTTTGAGGGTATTCTGGAATGGTATGAAGAGCATTAGCTGTTCATCCGTGTCGCTCTCAATCCAATCTTTCTTATCCCCTTTGCTCGGAGCAGAGCCATCGAGTATGGTTTTAGCACCACCGGCGTCTGACGAAACATTCAGGAAATCAAGCCCTTGCTGGTCCACAGATGAGGTAACGTCGGTATATCCACGCGGTAAGCTTGCACCAAGCCATGTGCCTCCACTACTCCCACTGCCTGATGCATCTGATGATGATGCTTCTGCTGCCAGATTCTTCACCGCCGCATCCAAGGCTTTGGGGTCGGCACCGCGTATCCTTTGAGTTTCCCTGCCATTCTTGAACACCATGAAAGTCGGCATTCTAGAACCCTGTCTCAGCTCTGGCCTGTCTTTCTTGCTCATGCTTACCTACGCTGTGATATTGTACGACTGCGCTATCTGTCTTTGGTTGTCCGTGTTCACTTTGGTGAAAGTGATCTGTCCAGGGCGCGACAGCTGCGACGACAGCTGCTCATAGAAGGGTGCGATCGCCTTGCATGGTCCGCACCAATCTGCGTAGACTGTCTCATCATTCAGCGCGAGTCCCGACATGCTACATGGAGGGGCTGTAAATGGTTTAGGTGGGGTAGACGCACAGTCGGTGACCACTACTCGTGACGACGAGAGCAGCTGGGTAAATTGTGACGGTGATTCGATGTGTACTATTTGCGACATGACTGCGAATTCGATGAGATAAAAGGATGCTGAGCGGATTCAAGTAGATGCAGACCCTGCGAGAGGAATCGGTGAGGTAGCACAAGCGGTGTTGTTGCACAGGTGAGGTTGGTGGGGAGAAACTTGTGGAAACTGAGGGTGACATCAGTCAGCGACTCCTGCCTTCACCTCCAACTGCATTCAAGATGGGAGAATTAGACGGTCTTGCACTAACACGAAACGAACGAGTTCTGGTCATTGCCCTGAGCTACGCCTGGTGTACACCACTCTTTTTCTGGTTTGGCGAGCGAATCATCCACTACTTTGGAGCTGTGAGAGCTCGCCGCGACGGACCACGCCCTGGAGGTTGAAACAGACACACAGCAAACATCGTATACGGTAGACACAACCACTTCTGAAGACAGTCCAAAGTTCCCGTATAGGAAGGAAGAGCTTGGGAAAATAATCTGCAGCTGCAAACCCACCCACCATGGCTTCTCATGTCTTTGTGATCGACTCATCCGCGAGAAGACAGCAGATCAAGACGACACCGGGAACATACCTAAGAGACGTGCTGGAAGAAGCTTGCACGAAGTTCGGCAAAGATCCGGAGCAATTCATGCTCAGCGATAGTAGCAGACCGCCCAAGATTTTGGATCTGTCTTTGACAATACGATTATCTGGTCTGGTCAGTGGAGCAAAACTGCGACTTACACAGGCCTCACGATCGCCGACTGTGATCAACGTAGCGCTAAAGCTACCACAATCGATAGGCGGCCAAAGATTACAAGACAAGTTCCCAAGCAACACATCGTTATGGCTAGTCTTGAGAAAGTTCGAAGAAGCGGTCGCAGGTGGAGTGTCGCAGAAGCTCAACCTCACGCAGAGAGGGACACCTAGCACAGAGTCAGGTTCTGGTAGGCTCGAGTATGAGCAACCGGTAGTCAAGATCATGCAGAGAGAGCTTGCAGATCTTGTCAGCCTTCAGAAGACACTGGCACAGCTAGGCTACAACAGCGGTAGTGTCTTGCTGCAACTGGAATTCAAGAAGAGTGGCCTGCGAATGGAAGAGGCCATCGCACAAATATCTCAATACTTTGAAACATCGTCATCGAGTGCAGAGGAGGGAGAGCGCAAAATAGCAGCGTCAGCTAATGCACACTCGTCCGCAGTTGCTCAATTGTCCTCATTACCAGACGCAGATGCGATAGACTCTGCAGCACCAGCGGACTCATCAGCCGTCGCCGTACCCTCCGAAGATGTCGAGATGGCCCCTGCCCCGCCAGTACCCGACTCGATCAGACCCGCCTCGATCAGACCCGCCAAGGAAACCGCCCTCATCGCCTCCTCCTCGGAAGGACCCATCCAACCCTCGTCCGCACCGGACACAGCTCCCGAACCAAGCAGCTCCCTCCCACCCGCCGACCCCAGCATATCCGTCTACAAGCCACCATCCGCCTCCACGCCCCTCGCAGCCACCCAAAGCACTTCTGACGCCGACTTTACTCCGACAGTCGAGCACGCCCACGCTCATCAAGCGGTCCTCGCCCGCGCAGCCCAGAACCGCCGTTTGCAATCCGATGCCGAGCTCGCCGCCGAAAATGCGCGAAAAGCCGAAGCGCTCTCGACCGTCAAGAGCGCTACGATCCGCGTGCGCTTTCCCGATCAAATGCAAGTAGACTTGACTGTTGGACAAGAAGACACGGCCAGCGGACTGTACGACAAGGTGCGGGGTATGCTGCATGACGGGACGCTGGCTTTCGAGCTGCGGTATACAGGTGCTAAGGGCGCGCCTGTTGCGCTAGACAAGAGCGGAAAGGAGGCGGAGAAGAGCCTGATTCGGGCACTTGGATGGAAAGGAAGGGTGCTGGTCACCATGGTGTGGGAGCCCAGCGTGCCTTTGGAGAAGCGAAGGCAGGTGTTGAAGGATAGTCTCGTGGGACAGGCGATCGAGCTGAGTGTGCCGACGCCGGTGGCTGGGGGAAGCACTGTTGAGGGAGAGGTAAGGAAGTTGCAGGATGTGAAGCCGAAGGAAGGTAAAGGCAAGGGAGACCTGGAGGCGAAGATGAAGAAGTTCTTGGGTTTTGGGAAGAAGTGAGGGAGATGCATAGCGAGCTCGATGAGAGGATTGTTCTCGGATAGACATGACAAAAATGTGATCGATGTTGAAGCATCCTCGTCGTTGCCTATCGTCTGCACACAGCCGTTAAGACAGGAGTGACGTGGATTGACTGTAGTCGCATCTTAATAGAGATGCTGATATTGTTCGTCTGACCAGGTTTCGATGATCGACGTTGGTCGCAGACATCATTGTTGAGTTGTTATCACGGCTGCAGCGACTGATACAGAGCGGACATGGGGTATCAAAAGATGTTTGTTCTGAAAGTCATGCCCTCATTTTGTCAAGAGCTACAGACGAGAAGCATCATCCCATTGCTGCCGGAAATGCAGATTGACTCCGTGATCCACACCCGTGATATTCTGCCTCGACATCCTTTCCCTTCACCGACCATCCTCATTCAGTCCCAATAACCACTTAGTGACCGGCCCTCCTGCTCTCGGCGATGACCTTGGTCATGTCGTCAACCTTTCTCTTCGCACGGCCGAATGTGCCGAGCTATGGCATATTAGTGAGCAGTCCATTCTGATCCTAATCGCTGTACCGTACCCTCTTCTTGGCGAGCTTCCTGGCCCTCTTGTCCTTGCTGTTCCTCAACAATTCGATGATGCGACGCTCGTATGGAGCGAGACCGGCGACTTCCTTGACGATGTCGCGAACGAAGGCTGTGCGCTTACTGAGGTGGCCCTTGGTACGTGACACGCGGGGCTTGACCTGGCGGGGGGTGACTTTCTGTAGAGCAAGTCATGTTAGCATTGATTCTTCAAGTATGTCTCCAAGTCGGCCTGATGTTTCTATTTCGCAGCCGCTAGTGTCGTCGGGAAGGATCTTATGCGTTGCGATGCTTGTCTGCTCCCTACACTGGCGGCGACGAATTTTCCTCCTTCCACTACTACTCATCGCAACATTCGAGATCGAAGGGTAAACGTACGTGTCCGGCGTTGAGACCGACGGCAATGCCGCTCCTTTGCTTGACTTCCTTCGGCATTTTGGAAGTCGTGTGTCGAGATTGTCTATGTGTCACTGGTCGAGAACAGAGACCAGTGAATTCTGCAAGTGTCGTCGAGCGCTTGTGTCTTGGCACTTTTGCAAATTGCTGGTGTGGCCGAATATTAACCGGTGATTCCACAGCTTGCCGGTTTCTGTTGCGGCTCTGTCGCGGTGGAAACGGCAGATCTCACATCTCCAGCCTTAGACAACGGGAATGGCTTTTTGCAAACCTACTACACAAGCAAGAACACCTGCATAATTCTTGTTTATGGTGTTCACATCTCTACAATTAGTCACCGGTCCAATTCTCTTGACTATGGCCCGGATTTAGGACCAAAATGACCCGTTGATATACGCGGATCCTGTCGCAGTTTTGATTGACTTTCCTCCCAAGTGTCTCGGCGCGCAATCTGCTAAAGAGCATTGCCCTGCTGGTGACGTAGGTACCTATGACGATTCCTGGTCATCAAGAATCCGTCCTCAACCACACAAGCATGCAAAAAGAATACGCTTCAGCATTGTTTTCTGGCCTCCATCCCGTTCGTCACTACATATCCGGTCGTTTGCGCTCTCACACTGCTGATCTTGAGCCGCTTGACCCACCTGCATACCTTCACTACTGGTTGCCACTTATCGCAGCCTGAAAATCAGCTACCAAGACTGCACGCGACACATTACCTGAGAAGACTGCAGCGCTAACCTCATCATGGGTTTCGGATTTCCCTATTTCATTTTCCCTCTGCTATCCGCGATAGTATGGACCGGTACGTGTTGTGAGCGTCTCTGCACCTGTAGTATCTGACATGAAGTGCAGGCACATTATTAGGAATGCTCATATACTGGGTGGCCAGTGGAGAACCGATTTATCCTAGTCAGCAACCCGGTCAACGTATAGCCTATATTTCGGACGTTGGAGCACAATTGCTCAAGCCGCTCTTCATTGCTGGCAGTGCGGTCACTGTCGTCTCCTTCGATCTGGTGTTTATCAACGACCAATGGCTCAGACATCGTGGTCGTCTTGCGCCAGCTACCTCCAAGAGTGAGAAGATTCTAGGCTCTCTAGCCAGTGTTGCTTCCATCTTTGGTGCTGCCGGTCTCATTCTGCTGTCCATCTTCGACACCCTGCGATACCCGCAAGTGCACCGAGCCATGCTCGCCGTCTTCATCGTCGGCTACCTACTCACGGCCATCTTTGTCTGTGCCGAATACCAGCGTCTGGGTATGCACCAACGACAATACCGCATCCTGCGCGCCTCTTTCTGGATCAAGCTTTCGTGGTGCTTGGTCTTCCTTGCGCTTGCAATTGGTAAGCAGTCCTGCGCATTTCCCCTCAATGTCTTTATTTAATCTTTGACCAGCATTCGTTGTTACCCAGACCCGGAACATGTGGAATACGGCCGCGATCATCGAATGGACAATTGGTTTCCTCTTCGCCATCTTCGTCGCTACTTTCGTCATCGATTTCCTTCCCGCCATGCGCACCAGGTCAAAGGACAAGCGCTTCCCGACCGTCACCCAGATGGAACAAGGACGAGTTGCGGGTCCCGCGGGATATTCTTCTGACGGCAGCTTCGGCAGCCACCAGCCCATGGCGCAGGTGGATGGTCGATACTACAACCAAGGGGGCGCATCGGGCCACATCCCAAGCAGGAACTTCTAGTTTCCCTTTCTCCTAGCATAATAGTAATGGACAGACTGGAGGCGTGGCGAGTCACGAAAGCATTTACACCTTCGCATTGCAGAGCAAACAAAAAACGACAGCACGTAGCTTGTACAATAGCCGTATCCTGTATAATACATACTATACATTATGCATTCCTTCTCGCTGTCTCCTCTATATCCCTGCTCTTTCTCTCTGCACGACCTTCCAGACCCAAAATCAAAGCTCCTTCCCAAACAACTCCTCCCTCTCATGTCTCCTCTCCGCCAGCTTGCCCGCAAATTGCCTCCTCTCATCCCTCAACAGCACAAAGATCCAAAACCAAATACTAACCTCCACGAACCCCGTCGCAAACACCAAATTATTCCTCAACAGCTCCCCAGTCCCCCTCTCGCGCTTCAAGTTCGTCGCGAACCCGCTGCCCCTACCCCCTAGCCCTCCTCCTGACCCAAATATCCCGTCTTCTTTGAACAGATACGTGTAGCTCGTGATGCCGAACAGTAGCGCCAACCGCACAGGCACCTGGCTGATCCAGTATTCTAACGAAGTGATGGCGGGCAAGCTGGAGGCGACGAGGTCCGAGACGGCGAGGAAGAAGAGGATGAGCCCTGCGTAGGCGGTCACTTCTGTGGGACGGGAGAAGTCGGCTGTTTCGGGCTATGCGGCATGTCAGCGTTAATTGCAGATTAGAGCGGTAGGTGGCAGGGGGGGCAACAGGGCTACGGACGGCTGCGCATGGGCAGAAGGACACCAAGGGGGACGGGAACGTACGAGCTGCATCGCGTCGCCGAGCAACATGACCATGTTCTGCTCTGCAAAGACTTTGGGGTTTGTCAGGAGGAGGTAGGCGCAGCCGCAGTGGAAGAGGGAGAGGGCGCGGATGACGGTGTAGACGGAGACGAGCGCCATGTTTGCGGGTGCCAATGGCGTAGAGGTCGTCGGCGGGTGGTGTGTTCAAGGAAAATTGGAGAGCTGATGCAGCGGGTCGGAGAAGCTGCAGGTACGGACTTGGGGTGACTAAGCCGGTCGCATTTCACGAGCAGACACCATCTCGATTGGAGAAGGAGTGGAACGTATGAAACAGATGATGAGGAGTATCTAAAGTGGTCTCGTCTGTCATAACGCATCACTACAGCTCTATTGTATTGTACATCCGGAGTAAAGCCATATCATTGAGTCGCCAACTAGACCAAAAGGTCTGCTAAAGACAAATCGCATTCCCATCGCTGGCAGTGCTATTAATGATACTAAAATATCCTCCACTTGATATTCCAGAGGCTGAATGCATTGTTCCTCAACTATACTGCCGTGATAATGCCTTTGTCTATTCTGCCTCCCCGGCTACCGCCTGTCGTGCACATGCTTCTTGAGATCTAAAAGCTCCGTGCTCAGTCTGTTCATCCTCATTTCGTACTCGTCCTGCATGCGGGAGAAGCGCTGCTCGAGACTCGCGAGCTGGCCTCGCAGGTACCCAACGAGATCATTCGGCTCAGCCAGAATGTCCCGTATGCTGCCACTTGAGCTATGACCGTGACTGGAGTGACTACCAGAATTTGATCCATGCGGTGGGGGGTACGACGGTGGCTGAACAGGTTGTGGTGGCTGAACGGCCGCATGGTGAGCAGCAATACTCGGCAACGATGGGAGCTGCTGAGGATGAGTACTGCCCATATGTGCTGTCGGCGGCATTCCTATTGAGCCACGTCCGTATTGGGGGGACTGGTAGTTGGACGTCAGGCTTGGCGACCTGTTGCGCAGATTCTGCGGGTCACCGACGCTCAACCTGTGCTGATCTTGAGCACGTGGCGAAAGAGGTCGTGGACTCTCCGTCACCGTCGGCGCAGGGTAGGACGATCCTGGCTGCGGATAGTATTGACCTTGATATGGCTGCGGCTCGCCGTGCGAAGGAGGCCCGGTGTGGTGTTCGGTCGGAGATGGTTTTGACCCAGGTGACAGTAATGTTGGTGGCGGCGCCATGGGTGCGCTTTCCCTTATAATCCTACCCATGGGTGGTGGAGGATATGTGCTCGAATGTTGTCGGTACGGTGCGCGCGGATCGTGTGGGGACGAGTCGGGATGCGGACGCTTCCTATTGGGTTCGCTCACGCGTCTGCCCTGAACATCCACCATTTCGGAGTCTTCGCCGCGGTCATCTGGATCGTTCTCATATTCCAGCCCTTCCATGGTGTCGTCCAAGTCATCTTCATCACCGCCGCCGAAACTCGACTTTCTGTTCGCACATCCGCCAGGTCCTTTGTTGTGACGAGCGAGAGCATCGCCACGGGCGAATTTGCGACCACATTTTGGACATGTGTGTGGTCTTTCGCCAGTGTGGAGCTTAGTATGTCGCTTCAAATCATGCAATCTTCGGAAGCGAGCTTGGCAAGTCTGACATACATAGGGTTTTTCCTGGCTGTGCGTGAGCAAGTGGCTCTTAAGGTTGTGATGTCTGGTAAAGTCGGTGTTGCAATATGGACATTTATGCCGTTTTGCAGATTTGGCACCAGAATCGTAGCTGAGATCTCGTCGAGAACCTTCCGACTGTTGTTGGAGATGAGCACTTGGGCCCGGGTATGTAAAAGGACGAGTCCCGTCATCTTGATGCGCAGGGCCGTCGTTACCCGCATCATCCATGGACTCTGGTTCTTCCACGAACTGTGGTGCATCTTGCGTTGGCGATGCCGTGACGGTCATGCTCGCATTACCGTTGCCATTGCCAGTCGAATGTGCTTGTGTGATTGTGCCATTTGTTTTTGGCTTTGACGAGCCATGTCCGTTCGTTACAGGTACTGTGATCTTCTCCGCTGCACTTCGCGACGGCTCGCTCAGCTGTGTTGTGGCTGGCGCGTCAGAAGGCTTGCTCATCTCTTTCGTGCCCATCAAGGCATTCAGCGCGACCCTGCCGGGGTTTGGACTGATTTGACGTGCTTCTCTTTCTTGTCTCAGCAATTGCGCTCTCCGCTCATCCGCCAAGGCAGCAGCACCCGTTAGTGGTTGTGGCGATGATCTGGGCGACAAGTTCTGGTGCACCGATTTTGGCGAAAGTGAAGGGGTGTTCGCGACTGGCGCGAGCAGCCTTGGAGAAGTCCCCTTTGCTGAGACCACTGGTACGCTGCCTGGGGCTAAAGAGGTCGGCGTGTGTGGTGCAGCTCGATCAACAGGTGGGATTTGATCGGTTCTAGGAGGTGTAGCTCTTTGTGTCATAGCCATCAAGCGTGAACTTGTCGAGTATGTGGTGGCTCGGGTTTCATCTGTGGATTCTCTGCGACGGTCGAAGAACTTGAGAAGCGGGAAGTGTTAGGAACCTGATCGATGTCGACGTCGTTACTGCGTGTACTGTTGTCAGTGCGCTTGGACGTACAGTTACAATACGCGAACCAGCGGGGCACAGTATGCGTGACGGCGGTATTACAAATGCCGGCGACGAGGATTAAACGAACTTGTTCGCCAGGTATCGTGATCAATTGTATACAGTGAGCAGCGAACGCCAGTATGGTCCGTCTTTTGCTTTCTCAGAAAGTGCCGGGAATATTTGCGCGCGTGCGACAAGATTGAGCATTCCAGGACTTGCGCGAGGCGAAGCGATGAGGCTCGTGTGGCACCTCGGATCTTGATCGCCGTGTACTTGACAGGGATATTGTTTGCGCGTCGCAACTCCCAGAGTTCGTCAAGTATTTGCCGGAAAATAGTAGCTGTCCAATAACAGTGGCGTCCAACGTTGAAGAGTGGCTCGAGGATGGAGAATTGTGTAAGAGGGATTGAGGCGGATGAGAACGGTGTGGTGTGTTCGGTGGTTCAACTTGTGGGAAAAGCCACAGCTGGGCTGCCGCGGGTCTGGCTCGCCCTGGGAACGTTCGCTTGGCAAAGGCAGTGTGGATCTTCCGGCTCGGTCACGATTACTCAAACGTGACAGTGTCAAAGAAGGTGTTTGGCTGGCGTAGAGATGTCTCAGAGGACTGTGTAATGTCGGTAAAGATTTGGTCTTGACGCGTCCGAACAACTCGAGGCTGTGACGTCTGATGGCGCAGGAATAAGCAAAAGACAAGTAGTGCGTCCAGTGTAGGCAGTCGACTAGCACAAAGTGGAGGAATTGACGATGACAGGCTAAGTACGTGGTGGGCTCAAGCCAGCTCGAGCCAGCTTTCAAGCCAGAATTCGTCCAGTCGAATGATGTCAAATCCGAACCAGCCACACCAAGATTCAATAGCCTCTGTTTTCTTCCAGGGTTTCTGACTCGATGCGTGCAGGCGCGAGACACAATAGACGTGGTTGTTTTGATGATCGAGCACTGTCTGTGTCTTGGTGGCTCGTGACGTGCGTCTCTTGATCAATTTGGATGCAGGTGTTTCCTACTCCGAGCGCCCGAATGTCAAGACTTGCCGAAACCTTCCATTCGTGCCTGTGGGATGTGGCTGTGGAGGGTTAGACGATTAAATTGAGGCATAGATTGACCTGATCTGACCTAGAGGTATGTCTTCCGATCCAGGTAAATCGTGGAAATTTCTGGATATTGAGAACAGGATGTAGACAGTGCTCTTCTCTTCATCCACAGACAGAGTCTACCAGACTCGTATTTTACTGACCTGGTGCATGTGAAAAAGAGAGAAGAATTGCCTTGGCCAGAATGAGCACCGCCACTCGTCATGACCATATTCGTGGCGTCCAATCGATTGATGCTTTGCCACGGGCTCCGCCGATCTCCTGGTCTTCCGCATCGCGAACGACCTGTCACATCTCGTAAGAAAAATATGCGAATCGCGTCGCCGTACAAGCTGACGCATGGATCTTCGCGGCCTTCGCTCATCTCTGCACATCATACCGTTCGCCACCACTTGTCTACATCCCGTCCCAATGGCCGTGAACATAGCAAGCCAGCTGAAGGGCGAGTACTGGTATCTGTGGCGCCGGAGATAATGCGGCTCGATTGATTTCCATGGATCGGAAGTTACACAGACAGCTTCAGCCACGACACCACGGAACTGCCCTTGTTTCGGACTCACTCGTCTCCGTTCTCGTGCAGAAATTACACCACTCTGAAGTGCATATACTGCATTGAGGCTATATGTCTGAGGCTCCACTGATCCCTTTGCCCAAGCAGCTGGTAGTCTGCTGTGTAGGTATACTGTAGCGGCCTAGCGAGTTCCTCCGTCATTTGTTCGCATTCCGCCACTTCCCTTTACTTGAAGTCTTACTTCAATATTAGTACTTGCATTTCGATCCTGCTGAACGTTCGCGCACGCATTGCAGCGCAGATTTTGAAATGATGACACCGATCAAAACCGCGTCAGCTTCCGTCGGCCTAGGTCGTCCAAGGACCCAGAACGGCCGACCAATCGCCTCTCTGCATCGGTCTTCTTGTAATGCCTTCAGCAACACCTGCGGCAGCTCCAGATGTCTAACCCCAATGTAGCAATCGCGTCAGCCGACAAGCAGCCTCTCCTTCATCCGTACAGGTATTCTATGCACGCCCGGCATGCAAGCAAGTCCTTTGCCACTCAACCTGAACACGGCAACACCGAGGTTACATGATCTCGCATGGTGTAGTGATATTGATGTCACTCATCATACGACTGTGACGGTGGGTGCGATTCTTATCTGTCATTTTCCATTTGTCGCCGCTCATACAACAGAAGAACAGCTTGCCTTCCGGAAGCCTTCGAATCCTGATCGGCTCTGCGTAGCCAAATACTACTCTTTCTCTGATCTGATCAGATTCTTTGAGCGTAGAATCGGAGCCGGCTGTTGGCTCTTGATCGTATAGAGCGTATCGTGATGTGAGCTCGTGTGCCGTCTGGTGATTGGCTCGACCAAGACATGCAGTCAACATTGCCAGACTGCAGGCATCATCCTGCTCGTTGACGGATGGTGAAAATGGTATACTTGCTCGAAGTACCACGGGACAATAATAGAGGTGTCATAGGTAGAGTTGTCGTCGGGAAAGTGGACTTTGTATCGGACATGATATTCTAGATGACTCCACAAACGCATGGAATGCAACAAAGTGCCGCAGAGGTCCTTCGTGATGCAGAGCTATGTGATACTAGACAGGGACCTCTTGTCGCTTACTTGTCGTTGAACATCTCACCTAGCTCCGCGGGCTACTCAGTTGCCCAGTGAGACGATCACATACACTGTACGCTGTCCTGGCATCGCTAGTCGATACAAAGCCCGTCGAACATTTGGTGCTCATAGCCTCGACTGAGAAGCCAGAACGCGCATCGCAGTATAGGTTTGTGGCATAGTAAGAGGAGGAAGTTTGGTGACAACTTTCCCAGCGAAGATCTACCAGGATCTGCATCGGGCCTTTTCAGCCGGAAGCCGACCCTGCTAAAGGTGCACGTGAAATGTGTACTCTCATGACATACTGAATCAACAAACAGTTTCGTGGCCCTTTTGAAGGAACGACGAGTATCTATCTACTGATCTGGTTATTGTCGGCATGTGACACATCTTACGAGCCGTGATCGATCACATTCCACCATCAACCCTGACATTGTTATTCACTTGGCAACCACTCCATACGCCTCCGTTGACCTCGAAGCCTGACCACCTCCTATCACGAAAGATCAACATCAAAGATTCAGAACCTCTCAATCCTCCAGATGGGCTACACAGACGATCCAGCCTGGACCGACGTCGTCCCCCTCCCGCAAGACGACGGCGGCCCCAACCCCCTCGCCGCCATCTCCTACACTGACGGCTACAGCGAAGCCATGTCATATCTCCGCGCAGTGATGGCGTCGAACGAAATGTCCGAGCGCGCGCTGGACCTCACAGAAGACATCATCAGCATGAATCCGGCCCACTACACGGTCTGGCTCTACCGCGCCAAGATCTTGTCCTCGCTTGGCTTGGACCTCAAGGAGGAGATCAATTGGCTCAACGCAGTGGCGCTGCGGCATCAGAAGAACTACCAGATCTGGCATCACAGACAGTATCTACTGGACCGGATCAATGAACCTGAGGGCGAGATCAGGTTTGTGAATCGCATGTTGGCGGGAGATGCGAAGAATTATCATGTTTGGAGTTATAGACAGTGGTTGGTAAGACGGTTTGGGTTGTGGGATGTGAAGGCGGAGAATGGGAGGAGGGCGATAAGGGAGGAGATGCGGGACGACGAGGAGGAAGGGGAAGAGGCACCTGCGTTAGTGGGCGATGAGAGCGAGGTACCTGACAAGACGAACGAGCTGGAGGAGACTGCGCTGTTCATCTTGCAGGATGTGAGGAATAATTCGGCATGGAATCATAGATTCTTTATTGTGAACGGGGATGAGAAGGTACAGGGAGTCAAGGATCGAACGGTATGCGAGAGGGAGGTGGAGTTTGCGAAGGAAGCGATCAGGAAGGCACCGCAGAACCAGAGTCCTTGGTCTTACTTGCGGGGGACAGTCGAGAGAGCAAACGGAAAAGAAGGATTCTTTGAGCTGGTCGACTTTTGTGGAGAGTTCGTCGACCTCGATCAGAGTACGGTGCGAAGCAGCCATGCGCTTGACTTGCTGGCGGAGATCTGGGGCAACCAGAAGAAGGTGGCAGAAGCAGGCAAAGCATATGAGCTGCTCAGGGACAAGTACGACCCAATCCGCAGAAATTACTGGGAGTACATGAGGGGCAAGCTAGGAGGCGTAGGTACTGCAGTATAGCAAGAAAAAAGGTCTGTTGCATGTCAAACACTCAAAACCATGTGATGTCTACCGAAGTCGTGTATAAGCGGCATTCGCGTGCCAATTAGTGGTATCCGTTAGTGTTGGCGCTCGGGACAGTCGCCTTTTCCTTCTTGCTGATCCTGTCGTCGAGGTAGCCGTGTTCCCTCTTCCATTCGCACATCATGTCGACTGTGACAGCGTTGCCTCCGCACACCTCAATGACGATCACATCATCTTTCTGTACCGGTCTGCCCAGGGCCTGCTTCAGTCGTCCACCGTAGCACAAGGCGACGTTGACCCCGCAGGCCAGCTCAACCAACAGGTTCTCATCCTCTGCCAGTCGCCAGCATCCCATTGCGGCTTCTCCATCGGTCAGGACCGCACTCTTGACGTAGTCTCTGGTCGAAACCAGCTCGTAGCTCCTGTCGCAGACACTCAACGCCCCAAGACTGGTCGCTGCGCTGGTGATGCCCTCTAACCTGGCATGCCTCCCTTCCTCAACACACTTGTTCAAGCTCTCCGCACCTTTCGTCTCCATCCCCAATACTTCTGTTCCCTCCACATCCCACCCGTACCTCTCGACGCCCTCACATATTCCATTCAGCAGACCTCCACCTCCCACAGAACAAACAAGCACGTCAGGCTTCTCGATCCCCATCTCCTCCAACTGAACCTTGATTTCATCCACGACAGTAGCATGCCCCTCCCAGATCGTCTTATGATCAAAAGGCATGACATACACAGGCTCCTCGCCCCTCTCCTTGGCTCTAGTGATAATTTCTTCCCTAAGATGCCGATCCGCTTCAGCCCATACCTTTCCGCGCTGCACCACCTCTCTGGCACCAGCAGCGCGCAGTTTCGCGACCATGAACTCCTTCGTGGAAGTCGGCACTACAACAGTGGCTGGGCATCCTAGCGCATTGGCGGCGTGAACGCATGCGAGCCCCGCGTTGCCGCCTGACGAGCAGTAGAATGACACCCGGCTAGGCGAGGGTGACGAGGCAAGAGCGCGCAGCATGTACAGCCCTAGACCGCGGGATTTGAAAGAGCCCGAGGGCTGGAGATGGTCGTGTTTGAGGAGAATTCTGCTTCTACGGTTTAGAGATCGGGCTTTTCATTTGTGGGAAAGGAGTGATGCCGTCAGCAGTTCTTGCTCGACGACAAACTGAAGGAAAGGCAAAGGGGAGACGAATAGGGAGGCCGTACCATCCTGCTGCTTTGGAGAGGGCCGCCGACTCGGTGAGTGGCGTTTCGATCCAAGGCTTTGGCTTAGGTGTGAGTGTTTGTGCGCCCATGGTGGAGAAGAATTGGGGAATTGGAAGAGGAGAAGAGGGGAGAGTAAGAAGATGTACAAAAATGTAGATGATGACCACAAGATGATAGTCCGGAATTTATTCTGATATCAGGAATCTACGTCCGTCTGGGGAAAACGTATCCCCACCTCTAATCTACCGAGCGAGCTGTCCACGCCCTGCCTGTTGTTGTTCCTTCTGACTCGATCCGGTATCTCGCGCCATGGTAGTATCGGATCACAACACGTAACACAATCGCAACCGTTGTGCCTTCCCACGAGAATGACCAGGAATAATCGTATGCATGACTGGGTGTTGTCGGACTGCAAACAACCGCTGATAAGCGCCTGATTCGTCGTGGTGGGACAGTGAAAGATGTCACGCTTTGCCCTAAATGGATGGATTCGGATCTGAAGGGCGTTCTTTACATCCCGTAGTCGGAGTTCACCAGGTTGGCATTGCCCCATGCTTACCCTATAACTACTGCGTCGGAGTCGGAAGTGTCGACCAAATGGTATCAAAGAGTGGTCAGAGGTCCATCACAGGGGACAGCGCAAGACCAATCGCTGGGTTTATTAGATGCACGATCGGACGTTGGTGGTTAGGGATAGACAATGGTCCTAAAATTACTTTTGGTTTCTGTCTGTATGGGGAAGGTTTCTTATCAGGAAGAGTGGATATGAGAGGAAAATCTCCATTGCCAGAGATGGACGCTTAGGGACCCTGATCTATGGCAGTTGGGACAGGTGGGTAGAATCGGGACATCGGCTCATTCACGTGGTCGATCTTAGAGTCCCAGGAAACAACGTCCGGGTCAGGAGATTATATGTGTCAATAGTTTCATGGCCCTGACCAGCTATTCAGCCCAAGCTGTATCACCTGTTCTCCACGTACGATCCAACAATAGAAGGGTAACTGACAACAGACCTGCATGTGACTGAGCCAGTCCATTTCTCACAGCGGACGTTGATCCGCGACGTTTGAGTAACTCCTACATCTCACCACTCCGACGTCTCGAGCTTCGGGAGCCCAGCCGATATTAGGAACAGCACTTCAGTCGGGATTGATGAGCGGCAAGAATAAGATCGGAGCAGTTTTGAACTCCTTCCCACCGTATGTGCCATCCGAACAGAGCACAGTGTCTTTGAAGCTCCTCTTGCTGTCCTCAACGTTGAGCAGGTCAAGCAACTGCTTAGCCTTGTTCGGCATGAACGGCTGGAACATGATACCGACAATCCGCATGGTCTCACTCATCAAGAACATGATGCAGGAAAGTCGACGTTCTAAGAGCTCCTTCTCCACTACATCGGCATAATCTTTCTTCTTAAGTCGTTTGTGAATCTTCCATGGTTCATGATTTTGAAGGAGTGCGTTGGCTGCAAAGACACTGGTCATGATCGCATGAAGCGCCTTGTTCGGGGTCATGTTGTCGAAGAGAGAGTCGGCAGAGTCAGGAAGGGCGCTGAGCATTTCCCGATACGTGTTCATATCCCAATTGACAAGCTTGAAGTGGGTCCCTTTCGGCATTGGAGGCTCCGTCTGACACTCCAGGCAGTCTTTCTCTAGAGCAGTCGGATTGCCGCCGTATCGCTCTCTGAGATCGTTGGCATCATACATCTTACTACCCAGGATCCTAGCTATCAGATTACCTAGTCGATCCACTAAATCGTTCTTATATCGTCCAGCAATGTACGAGTTGTCATAATTGGCATCGTCCTCAAGACCACCATGATGAATGAGGAAGAATCGCATTATTTCCTCGCTGAATCGATCCATTGCCCAGAATGGATTTACCACATTGCCTATACTTTTTGACATCTTGCGGTCGTCCATGGTCCAGTGTGCATGCGTCATTATCTTCGTTGGTAAAGGTAAGTCCAGCGCCATCAAAAAAGCCGGCCAGTAAATACAGTGAAAGCGGACGATGTCCTTTCCGATGACATGAATATCTGCAGGCCAAAATCCAGTATCTTTGCTATTGGGTGGCCAGGGATAGCCTGCGATACTCGCATAATTCAAAAGAGCATCCAGCCAAACATATATACTCTGTGTCGAGTCTGTCGGTACCCGTACTGCCCACTTGAGCCGGTCGTACGGACGAGAGACTGAGAGGTCTTCTAGACCTTCCTCGACTGCAGCCACGACACTTTTCATTCTGTACGCCGGTGTGATCCATGTAGGATTCTCTTTGTAGAATTCCAGGAGTCGATCACGAAATGCAGAGAGGCGGAAGTGATAGTTGTCTTCGGAACTCCATTGTACTTCATTGCCGGTCTCTTTGGAGACCATAAGTTTTCGTCCAGTGCGCGGGTCGAGAATGAGGTGGACTTGTGATTCAGGATAGAATGCCTCGTCACTGACAGCATACCATCCTTCGTGTTTTGAGCGATAGATGTGACCTCGCTGCTCCAGTACAGTCCAGGCGTACTCGACAGCTTCTTTGTGAGACTTTGCAGTTGTTCTGACGAAGTGGTCATATGAAACATCGCATCGCTGAGCAAGTCCCTCGAACACCGCTGCGCCTTTGTCACAAAACGCCTGCGGGTCTGTCTCGGCCTTCTGCGCCGCCTGCTGCACCTGGGACATCACTCAGTCCTGCACCGGTCAATTCGAATGTAGCGACATACCTTCAGACCATGTTCATCTACTCCCGTGCACAATATCGCTTCTCGACCTTTCAGCCGCTGCCAGCGCTTCATTACATCGGCAAGGATCATGGTGTACATGTGTCCGATATGGGGCGCTGATTGTACATTAGTCGCCATACGAACATGTGCTGCGAAGTCACTCACAGGCATTGATATAGAAAATCGGTGTTGTAACATAGAATGGTTTCGATGCATCACTCATGGGTGGTGATGCTGACGCATGATTCCGTCGACCATGAAACTTTGGTCGACACGAAGAGCAGACCCAGGAAGGTCGCCATCTTCGTCGTATCAGGGATTGCAAGGGAGTCGGAGGTCGAAAGCAACCAAGAGGGTGACGTTGCATTTCTCGACACAGATGGTGATCATGAAATGGAATGAGGCCCAAGAGCTCCGGTATAGACTTCAGACTGGTCCGAGCGTCGGAAACTTATATCAATCGGGGTCCATTCTTTTGCGTCCTATTTTCTGCCCGCGCAGGCCGCTTGCGCAAGCTTGTGTACCATATGGCCAGGACCGCACCCCTTCCAGATGATGAGCTCACTCGCGTTTCCACAACGGGTATGTCTCAAGTACCGCGTCCGATCCTCCATCGCTGACCTGCTTCTAGCCGCTGAAGAATTCACAGATGCCTACTATAATGCGCTGAACAGCGCGCGGAATACGATCGCCTCTTTCTATGTACCACCGTCAAATATCTCTCCTGGTCGCGACCTCCCTCTCATTACGTCCAATGGAACACAACTGTCAGATCCTACGGCTTTTCAGAGCACATTTGAGCAGATGCCTTTCACCTATTTCGAGGTCCAGTCACTGAATGCGCACGTCACGAACCCGAATATCACGAATCTCGCTGCACAAAACAGTAAGCCGAGTAAGCGTGACCTGGAACAGAACATGAGTCTACTCATTCAGGTTGGTGGATATGTCAGGCTGATGGAGAGGAAGGAGGGGCCGATGAGGGGCTTCGCAGACACTCTTGTTCTGGTACCGAATAAGGAAGAGGTCGGCGGGAAGGGCAAGGCGAAGAGTGGTGAGGGTCGGAGCTGGTTGATACAAACGCAAAACTTCAGATTCACGGTGTGATCATATCGAGTATGGAATGACTGGATCCAAAACCCACCAACACTTGCTTGGGAAAGACGGCTCCAGGGCGCGACCCTACGTTTAGTCATAACTTATCAAACTTGATTCGGCATTGAAGCCACTCCTCGCAATCTACTATACAACGCGATTGAAGACGACTCCAACTGGTCCTAGGCACTCTACATGCGTCGTTAGACCTCTCGAACCGCGTATCAGTACTCAAAACTCAATCGAATGCATGTCGGGAATAATGCGATCATGCCGGCGCCTGCGCCCACAGACTGCTGCATCAAGGTGCATATCACTTCGGCGCCGCCTTGCTGGCCTTCACCATCGCTACCAGCTCCTCTCGAGTCGGCGATTTGCCAACGGCAAGCTTTCTCTGTAAGGCGTTAGTCGTACGAATGCAAATATGCCCAACTTGATAATACTTCTGTTAGGTATTGCTTGAGCTGAGCATCGGACCACTGGTCGGGCTCTCCAGTGGGCTCCGGCTTTGGAAAGATATCGGACGGACCCCAAATCGTCCAGGCAGCGACTGCTGTGACGAGTCCAGCGAACCCGAAGAACAGGTTCTAGAGTGTTCTTTAGCAGGTAACAAAGAAGCATTTTGGGGCACAGAGCCCACCTTGGATTGAAGTGTTCGATCCAGCTGGGTAGGCATGTTATACTTCGCTGTTGGACGATGTGTATTAAGGGCTTTTTCTCATGTGATAGTCAGGTTATGCGATTCATGTATAGCTCTCGTCACCATGTATATGTATCCTTAGCGAGTATTGCGTGCCTGTTGCCTGCAGACCAAACCTGTGAAGTAGCATGCCGCGCTTCATCAAATATTGATCACCGTACATTTTGAAATTCTTGGCAGAACCCCACAGGCACAGCGCAGAATTTCGACCATCTCGACGACCGATCCAGCGACGATAATTGAACTTAGGCCCGCACGACACAGTCAATTACAATCGCCCAACATGCCTTCCGAAGTTACCGATATCAAGCAGTTCATTGAGATTGCCCGGAGGAAGGATGCTCAGTGTACGTGTCACGCACAATTCCCCTCCTTGAATTACGGACTCGGCGTTTCTCTGCACATCCTCGAGGAGTTGTCGCCAGATGACCTTGACGACACTAGATAAGAGAGAAGAGGACGGATGGACGAATGCACGAACACATCGGCTGACTTGCTCCTCTACAGCCGCAAGGATAAAGCGCAACCGCTTCACCAACCAGATCAAGTTCAAGATTCGATGCAAGCGCTACTTGTATACCCTCGTCCTCAAGGACTCCGACAAGGCCGAGAAGCTCAAGCAGTCGCTTCCTCCCGGTATGTACAGCTTCTTCAAACCCTAAAACAAGTAAATATTGGGCCTAACACTTGACCAGCCCTGAAGATCTCCGACACACCGAAGAAGAATGTCAAGGGCAAGAGGGAGGCTCCTTCATCGTAGACGGGCACAAGCATGATGCGATTTCGGCGGCGTTCACGACCATTGCATTTTGAGGTGGGAATGGCTAGGGCGACGTCGAGATGGTGAAGGCCGCAGGCCGAGAGGCGCCGCCGTCGTGCGTACTTCTTCAAGACTGCGATAGCCGCGAGAGGCAGCAGTCTGAGAAGATATATCACGAGCAAGCAAGAAGATAGAGAAAAGCTATCGACTTTCAGTTCACTCACCACCATTACTGTTACTTCATCCAATAGTCGCCTTCCGCTGTAGAAGCACATGTGCATGTCGTCTACTTGACGAACATGATGGCAGGGCAATTGAGACGTACGAAAAGGGTTCAACATCGAAGTAGTCTAAGACGACTGTAATCTTCGAAGCGTGTGGCCCTTTTAGGAAGCTCGCATATAAATTCTTGGCGCGGAGCTTCGAGAAAGTTGGCCTGATGAAGCTCGCCCTCCTTGATCCAATTCCGTCCAAATTGTGCGCAACGACTTGTCACTCTTCAGGACTGCTCCTTAGGCTATTGGAAGCAATTGGCCAATCTCAACAGTCTTCTCATCCACTACAAGAGCTCCAATCCTCGTGTCCATCATCCTCACACCATCTCCGCCCATGAACTCTCGATAGCTTTCCCTCCTGCGCTCAGCGCACCGCACGCAACAATGTCCGGCGAAGCTCAACCCTGGAACTCCTCAGGTCGCTCTCGCTTCGCCGCGCCAAACGGACACAGCAGCGCAAGCGAGACCGTCTCTGACAAGCTCGGGGGTATGTGGAACACGGACCGCAAGAACTCGCTACCGATGTACAAGGACAAGCCGTATGCGTACCCATCGTCACGGCGAGACCCATGGCGACGGAAACGGTACATAGCACTCGCTGTTCTCGGCACAATAGCGGTGCTGTACTGGCTCGGTCTCTTCGGCGCGAGCTCGAGCTCGCTACCAGGAGTAGGGAAGAGTACAGGCAGATCAAGCCGGACAGGTAAGAGCAAGGGCGGCAAGGTGGACTGGCTCGCGCGACAACAGGAGGTGCGGAAGGTGATGAAGGAGAGTTGGGCGGGCTATGAGAAGTACGCATGGGGCTACGATGAGTATCATCCTATCAGCAAGACCGGACGGCAAATGGTGCAGAATGGTATGGGTTGGATCATTGTGGATGCGCTGGACACGTTGATGATTATGAATTTGACGAGCGAGTTGGCACATGCGAGGGAGTGGATCAGTACGACGCTGAGCTATGATGTGGATCATGATGTTAATACTTTCGAGACGACGATTCGAATGCTGGGAGGATTGCTCAGCGCGCATTACTTGAGTACCGAGTTCAAGAGCTGGGCGCCGGTTGTGGACAAGTTGAGTGATGATCTGTACCTGGAAAAGGCGACAGACTTGGCAGACAGGTTACTAGGGGCGTATAACTCGACAAGTGGAGTGCCGTACGCGAGTGTAAGGCTATCGTCAAGAGAAGGAATAATTAGCCATGATGATGGAGGCGCGAGCAGTACGGCAGAGGCGACGAGCTTGCAGCTTGAGATGAAGTATTTGTCAAAGCTGACGGGGGAAACGACGTACTGGGAGACGGCCGAGAAGGTAATGAAGGTGGTAGACGACAATGGTGTCAAAGATGGCTTGGTGCCCATCTACATCTACGCCGACCAAGGTACTTTCAGGGGTGACAATATCCGTCTTGGTAGTCGAGGCGACTCCTACTACGGTAAGCATGCCTCTGTCAGCCCCGGGACTTCTACTAACGAGTCAAAGAATACCTTATCAAGCAGTACCTCCAAACCTCCCTCCAAGAACCAGTCTACCTCGAACTTTGGAATCAAGCCCTCGCCGGCGTCCAAAAGCACCTCATCACCTACTCGGCACCCACGAACTTCACTGTCCTTGCCGAGCGACCCAACGGCCTCGACTCACCTCTGCTCCCCAAAATGGACCACCTAGTCTGCTTCATGCCGGGCACGATTGCTCTAGGTGCGACGCTCGGCCGTCCTCTCTCCGTCGCCTCCGCCCACGCTAGCTGGGGCGCCAAACAGAAGCGCGAGATGGCTCTGGCCCATGAGCTGACCAAAACCTGCATGGGGATGTACTTTGTCACAGAAACCGGTCTAGCTCCTGAGATCGCCCACTTCAATCTCCCCGAACACCCGACTATGATGAAGGACTTTAGCCCAGAACACGATCTCCCCAAAGCGCCGGAGGACTATGACACGAACGCGGACGCGAGCTGGCGGAAAGACTTCCACATCAAGAACGCGGACGTGCATAACCTCCAACGACCGGAGACAGTGGAGACGCTGTTCTACATGTGGCGCATCACTGGCGATGAAGTGTACAGGGAGTGGGGGTGGGAGATGTTCGAGGCGTTTGTGAAATGCGAGAAGGTAGAGGGGGACGCTGGGTATAGCAGTATTGGGAACGTGAATCATATTCCGGTGCAGTGGAGGGACAACATGGAGAGTTTTTGGCTGGTGAGTTCCTCTTTCCCCTTTCCCGTCTCTGATCCTCTGCTACCTATGCCCTTTCTGTCTCTTGCTCTTCGGTGGCGTGAGGCTAGAAGTGGTGTCTTTGGGTATCGACATAGGATTGAGCTGACACGACTAGGCCGAAACACTCAAGTACTTCTACCTCCTCTTCGGCCCCGACGATGTCCTGCCACTGGACAAGGTCGTGTTCAACACGGAAGCGCACCCTTTCCCGCGTTTCGAGCTGGGGAAGCTATTCAAGACGGGATGGAAGCGGAAGCCGAGGGATAAGGACGGGAACATTATTGCCAAGCGGACGGAGGAAGCAGGTAGTATCAAGAAAGCAAATGGGGAGGAAGGCATGAGTGAGCGGGAAAGGTACGAGAGATCAAAGCTAGAGCAAGGGAAGGGTGATTCATAAAGAGTCGGATCCTAATGTTGATAGTGACAGGTGAAATGTCGTGGTGCAAATTAGCATTAGCGTGGTGAGTCTTGATAGCATGAAAAGTCAGATACCCTTTGCATCATTCCGCGGGATCATTGAGATATAGTAGTCATTGATTCGTGCAGCATGTATATTTGAAGGAGAAAAACAGTACCACCGTCCTGATACCGGTAATGAGATCTGCCGCGGTCAAATCAAAGCTCCAAGACGAGCGCCCTGCATTAAGTCCAGTTCAGACAAGATAGAAGTCCGGGATGTCCACAATCATCTCAGCTTATCATCGTGGTACCCAAGTGAAAGAGGTGCTGTTGAGAGCAGGCCATTTTCTACCCGCACTTCCTTCGGCGGGAACATCAAATGTCGGGCTCATCGTAGGCTTCTGATGAGGGTGCGGGATAGACGGTAAGGTTTGTGTGAACTCGGTCTTGTACTCTGGCTTCGTGTTGGCCCCGATCCCAAGCTGAGTGAATGTATGTGGAAGATCTGCTGGCGCATCTTGAGGCCTTGCTGGAGTGTAAAGGCTGTGGGAGTGGCTGTGAGATGCCTGTCGTGCTTCATTTTCCATTTTGGACTGCATCAACCGCTTCTTGTTCTGCTGCTCGAGAAGCATCAGTTGCATTTGGTAGTCCTGGAGGCAAGCATTTTCCAGGTCACGAGAAATAGCTGCTGGACCGTGATTGCCAGCGTTTTGAGGTCGCGGCACCCCGTGAGGAAATTGGGGATTCATCACGAACGCATTTGGTGCCTTCGGGACCGACTGAGGTGAAGAGGTCGCAGAGTCTGACTTATCCATGTCGCCTCGGAGTACGCTGACCTGCTCTTTGAAGAGACGCCAGAGTTTGTACTCTCCGAGATCTGCAAAAGGGTCGCGATTGTACAGGCTATTTGGGTTGAGGTTGTTGTAAAGAGCTTGTGAAGCTGCGCTGCGAACAAAGCCAGGTCGGAAAGTGGCGAGACTGGGCAAGTCTGGACTTGTTGCACCGACGTCGGCCTCCTCTCTAGCGATGGTCAAGAGTGTGGCGACAAAAGCCTCCTGCATATATGCGAAGGAAAAGTCGTTTGTAATCTGTGCCATGGCAGGACAAAGGCGTTCAGGGAAGTCAATCTTGACCCGCTTAGACCCTCTTGCAGTAACCTTGTGGCGCCAATATTCGGCATACAGTGTCCGTTCATGCAAGTTGGGAAGCGGAAAGAGATACTTGCGATCGAAACGGCTGGGACGCTTGGTAATACCAGGATCAAGGCGCTCGAGGAAGTTCGTGGAAGCGACCATAAGAATACCATCGTTACTTTCGAGACCATCTACCTCGTTGAGGAAGTAGCTTCGCGTGATGTTGTTAATGATTGTTTCGATGTCTTCAAAGATGAGCATGCAAGGTGCGCATCTTCTAGCAAACGAGAAGATCTGCCCGATGGCATACGTGCTTTGAGCAGACTTGACGTAGAGTGATTGGACAGGAGGGCTTCGGTCGTGCAACGTGTGCATCAATGCCTTGATTGAGACCGTCTTCCCATTTCCGGCAGGACCGTGGAAGATGATACCTCGCTATACAAGAGTCAGAATCATTCCCGCACTTTTTGAAGAGGACCCGAATTGAGTGATGTCCCGCGGTGGCAAAGCTCCACGATGCTAGAAGAGAAGATATCGTACTTACCTTCCAGGGAACACCGAGATCTTTGTACACATCCTCGTCTGTGTATCATCAGCATGAGTGTCTTTGATGTTCATTGGCTTGACTGACTGTCAAAAAACTTGTTAGATACGCTGGTCAGGTCTTTCTTCATGCCCTCATCGAGGATGACATTCTCCCACTTCGCTTTTGCCACTTGCTCCCAGAGCGCCTTATCCTGGCGCCAGTAGTTGTCGAAAACCCACACTATGTCCCTGTCTGAGCTCTGCCAGGTCCCGACAGCTTTGATGAGTTCATCTGTCACGCGAGAAGGGGTGAGGACGGTCTCCTTGCCCCGCGGTTCCTTCAAGACGTATTGCACACCGCCGACAACATACACTATGAAGTCCTCACTATTCCACTTGAGATGGTATTTGGCGAAGAAGACTGTTTGTCCGATTGTGGCGGTTCCGGATCTGCCAAAGCTAGGTAGCCAGCCTCTCCAGCTTAGTACAGGATCTGTGCTTGT
This sequence comes from Elsinoe perseae, assembly GCA_029448695.1. NCBI lineage: Eukaryota > Fungi > Ascomycota > Dothideomycetes > Myriangiales > Elsinoaceae > Elsinoe > Elsinoe perseae. The sequence continues at coordinate 291,635 of JARDAA010000113.1, forward strand.
GTCGGGTTCGAGCTCGGCATTGCCGGCTCCGGCAAAGGCAAGTATGCTACAATTGTTGGCAGGGATCGCTGTGAGAGTCAAGTCGCTGTAGCGTTCGCGCAATGTAGCCTGGTACTGGACATCGTGATCTGCGCTCTTGCCGGATGTGAGCTCCTCGAACTTGTCGAACAACTGCTGCTGTGGCGGCTCGTCGACGATTGAGAATGGTTCCATCATTTTGTTAAATATCGTTGCACGTATGAGAAAGCAAAGAAAAGTAAAACAGAAGGAAGGAGACAGGTGAAATAGTCGTGACGATAGCTCGGAGGGAGCTCAGCAAGGTTCGCTGACAATGGACTCAGTCACGTTTGCCTTTCTACCAATCAGGGCAGTGCCCCGCCTACCTTACTTGGCGAGAAGGCATGAGGACGTTTCGGAGATGTCGTAGGCGAAAAAGATAATTTGCCGGTGGTGATAGTTCGTTACACAATGATGTAGTTGACGCGGGATACATGCCCTATCCCGCCGTGATCGAGTCAAAAGAGATGGAGATGTCGATGTCGCCGAGGATTTATGCATTCTCCATCTACGGCATCGTAATAGCGCCGAGTTCCTGCAGAGGAAGCTTTTATAGTGGCCAATCATGTTGCAGCCAAAGCAGTGAGACAACGAGGAAGACGGTGGGGTAGCCCGCTGCCGACGCTACCCATCTCGCAGAGCCTTTCTAACTCCGTATGCGCGACCTACATATTCAATTCACACCGCCTCGGTTTATGTTCTGGAATATCCTCTAGAACGCCTACTACTAGCTAGAGAACTATCACCTCGCGCCAGATCATCCCGTCTCCCCGAGACTTTGCAGATCGAACGAGAGCATCTACGATCCCGCCTCAAGCAGAGATATACCCCTCTATCCACCGCAAACATGGCACCGATAGCCGTGAACACCAACGGTCATGTTGATGGGAGCACACTAAATGCTAAAGCACCGACCTTCTCTCCGACCCTGTCCAGCCCAGCAAATGACAGGTATCACGCATCGTCGTCACAAGCGGCTATCTCAACCGAAGCCGAATACGCTGCACACAATTACCACCCCTTGCCGATCGTGTTCAGCAGAGCTCAAGGCTGCACGGTATGGGACCCAGAAGGAAAGCAATACCTTGATTTCCTTTCCGCCTACAGTGCTGTCAACCAGGGACACTGCCACCCTAAGCTGGTTCAAGCACTGGTAGAGCAGGCGTCAAGGCTGACGCTCAGCTCAAGGGCATTCTATAACGATGTCTTTCCGCGGTTCGCAGAGACGATCACGAAGATGCTGGGATTTGAGATGGTCCTGCCCATGAACACGGGTGCAGAAGCAGTCGAGACCGCCGTCAAGATCGCAAGGAAGTGGGGATACAAGAAGAAAGGCATTCCTGAAAACAAGGCTCTGGTCTTGGGTGTGCAGGAGAACTTCCACGGCAGGACGTTCGCTGCCATCACCATGTCTTCAGACCCAGAGTCGAGAGACAACTACGGTCCTTACCTTCCTAACATCGGCAGTGTGTGTCCTTCGACGAAAGCTCCCATCAAATACAACAGTATTGAGGATCTCGAGAAGGCCTTTGAGGTACACGGCAAGGAGACAGCGGGATTCCTCGTCGAGCCTATCCAGGGTGAGGCCGGTATCGTAGTACCAGACGAGGACTACCTCGGCAAAGTCAGGGCGCTGTGCGACAAGCACAATGTCCTCTTGATTTGCGACGAGATCCAAACCGGTATTGCGAGAACGGGTAAGATGCTTTGCCACGAGTGGAGCGGTATCAAGCCGGATCTTGTATTGCTCGGCAAGGCCATCTCGGGCGGCATGTACCCCGTCAGCTGCGTCCTCGGCAGCAAGGATGTCATGCTCACCATCGAACCTGGCACCCACGGCAGCACATACGGAGGTAACCCTCTCGGGTCCGCCATCGCCATCCGTGCCCTGGAGGTCGTGCAGGAAGAGAACCTCGTCGAGCGTGCTCAGACTATGGGCGAGAAGTTCAGACAAGGCCTGTCAGACATCCGCGGCCGCAACCCCATGATCACGACCATTCGAGGCAAAGGTCTACTCAACGCCATTGTCATCGACGAGAGCAAGACTGGTGGACACAGCGCATGGGACCTGTGCATGCTAATGAAGGAAAAAGGACTTTTGGTAGGCCGAGCTCTTAAAATCGCCCACGTCAAGACGACGGCGTCCAAAAATGGACCGACAACGGTTCCGGAAACGTCGTTGATGGATCAGATGAATGCTAACACAAATCTCTCCCCGCAGGCCAAACCGACACACCAGAACATCATCCGTCTGGCTCCCCCGCTTGTCATATCAGAGGCGGAGGTCGAGACCGCGCTGAAAATTATTGAAGATGCATGCAAGGAGTTACCAGATCTCAAGGGACAGAAAGAAGAGAAGGTGCTGCCACCGGGAGAGAAGAATGTGCACATTGGACTTGATAATTAGATATTCTTACCATGACTTAATGGTTTTGGTAGTAGATGATCGGCTATCTCTCGGTGGAGGAGTAAATAAGGCATCATGTCACGCGAGACAGCAGCGTGAGGGTTGAGCTGCGGCGATTACCCATGCCATGACCGGAAGAATTTAAAGGCGAAAGGCAAGCTCAATTGTGGCGTTTTCACGATTGTACGCCCCCAACGTTCGAGACGGCCCTTTTGGGCAGCTGGGAGAAGAAGCATGGCGTGGAGAGACAAAAGACACTGCGAGAGTTGTAGATAACCCACTCGCGGCACAGCATTTTCAGCCAGAGGTGAACCAATGAAAGCCTGGAGGGCTTGCCCTCGACCGTTTCTGTGACAAGCGCCCAGTCGATTCGTTGCATGGTTTGAAGAGAGCCGTGTGATGCGTAACGGTTTTGGAGCGAGTATGTCTCTCATTCAGCTGGTAGATGTAGAACCGAAACGAGGAACGAAGAATGGAAGGTAGGGTAATTCTCCATGTCTTTGATCATACGTTGTGAATATGGTTTTGGGCATATCTTCACACTACGGCATCAAAATCCTAACCGTCGATCGACAGGGAGAGCCAGGAAAACATGTGCCATGCGCCATGCGCCATGCCATCAACCTGAGGCACGGACAGCTTGGCCCCGGACTTGCTAGATGATCGTCATGAGGGAGTGGAGCAGCGTCAGGAGAACCAGAGATGGCGTCGTGGATCATACCGATAGATAAATTACGATATAAACACAATGAGCGAGGGTTTGCCGACTTGGTGCCGGGTTATCTCTGAGTTTTGTTTTTGTTCCATCTCCCAATGTCGTCGGGGCTATCGTTTACTTGCATGACATCCCTGCAGAATTTAGAGGCAGATCCTCAGCCATTCTGTGACACTCGTGACAGACGATTCGATCACAGATACGCAGCGTGGACTAGGGATGGACTGTGCCTGGACGCGCTCGATGGGCTTAGTTTCGCCGTTACGCTTCCCGCTTGTTTGCAAGCTTCACGCTTGACTCGGTACCTTTCCTGTTGGGGGCTAGTTCCCTTCCAATCGCTGGACCTTGGCATGTGGTCCAGTCGGTCTTTCCCTCTGTTGAAATCGTTCCATCTCAAGCAATTTAGGTGTGCAATCGCTGAAAACGAATGGAAAACGAGGCGTGTCACGACAGTGGACACCACAATCAAGCACTGGTCGAGGCTCGTGCTCTTGACCTGTCTGCCAGTCGGCTATGTCCTTCCTGTCCTTCCTCCAGTGAGGCTTGCGGTAGATTCTATAGTCTGATTTCTATTCGACAAGCCGCGTCCTCTGCCATCTATCTTGACACCCCCCTAGCTCGTCCACGACTACTTGTTCTACCCACGGTCCTTCTTTTGATTTCACGACCCTCATTCACGTACAGCATCATTTCATCACTTGCATCTTACGACTTTTGCCTGCATACAATTGTCAATTGCCCATAAATCAAAACGACCCGTCCGTGTGCTAGGACACGACCGTTCCACGTGCACCACCTCGAACACAACGTCCCGTCTGCTGCCCCGAGCGATAACTGCCCTCGACCCTCCCAGCAGACAGCAAGAAAAGCGACTGCCACAAATCACCAAATCGAGGCAAGACGGTCCAACGTTTTACCTCGTTTACGACACCCGAACGACTGACGTCGAAACCTTGCCGGAACACACTCACCCACACCTGCTTTCTTTCCCATAAGGACCTCGATCGATCTTTCGTATCAAAAGTCCCAAGCCCTCTGGAGAAGCCTCCTTCAAATCTCCGCCGAGCCAGTCAAGCACCTTTGACCGTCCCTGACACCGGCTTGGGGTGTGTACACAACCACAACCATGACTTCCTCTCGCCCATCACTGCACGAAAAGTCCTCCTTCGGCGTGATCATGGAGAAGAGCGACACAAACGACACCACCCAGCACCTCGCTGCCAACGTCTTCGACACGCCCAAGACTCTCTCGCGAGCCACGACGAGAGACCACTCACCACCCACTCGCCCCTGCCCGGCCGTCAAGATGGCCCCAAACCTCACCGTCAACACTAACGCCTCCGAGTCCGACCTCGAGAAAGGCTACCTCTCCGCCACACAATCAGCCACTCGCGAAGTGCCCTCTCCTCTCTGGGAACCCAGCAGGGAATACAGCGTCGATGGCCGTCCGAAAGAGTGCGAAATGTGGCCGTCCAAGCAAACGCTCAAGAGCAAGGCTCGCCAGGAGAAGTGCCACCGTAGACGCAAGAACTGTTTCGGCCTGAGCAAGAGATGGGGCGAGATGGACAAGAAGAAGAGGCTGATCGTCAAGATCCTTCTCGCACTCCTCGTCATTAGTATCGCCGTGGGAGTTGCTATCGGCATTTCCCGTGCGGTCGGCGGTGGTGTCTGGGCTGGACAGAACAAGACGAAGCAGATTCCTGGCAGCCATTAGGGTTGTGATGAGAAGAGAAAAGGTTCTCTTAAGAGAGCAGAGCAGCAGAGCATAGCGTGGCGTTTTTCTTCCTCACGGGTCTGGGTTCATTGGCATTATTGCAGTCTGCAGAAAGGTCATAGCGAGTGGGGGAGCACAACTGGGTCGAAGCATTGATCAGCTGGATTGGATCGTGTTGAGCGTTGAGAGGGATCAAAGAGTACATATTCGGGACTGCATGGTAATGTACAGCTGGTACACAGAAGAGCAGCATAGATGAGCAATTCATGGCCTAGTGTAGGCATTTCTACTTCAGACTGGTTCATTGTGCAAGGTGAAGGATACGCTATGCTCTATATATGTGATGCTAGTCGTTTACATCGTGAGGGCTTGTGGCTGCCATATAGACCTACTCCCCTCTGATCTGAGTCTGGTCGGGCGTCCTGCTCCACGACCATAGCCATGCCGTTCAGCAACACAGGTGGGACGACTTCATCCGTCCTAGTGGGGGGTCCTGAGCTACCAGCCTGGTCAGCCCCACACTATCTCTTCCTTTGCTTTCGAAGAACCTGCAACACTGGCGGTCTTGCAATCGAATACTGGCTCAACAGGAGCCCGTTCTTCATCCTGCACCGAATACCTCAAACTTGACCACCTCGGGCTCCAGCGTCTCGGTATCGAGCAGGATGATCTCACCCGTCTCTTTGAACTTGGGCACAGCGATCAGTCTAACTGCCTGCCCGTTCGGTCCCTCAATCACGTCCGTCTCAAAATGCGGCTGGTTGCCGGCTACATAGAGATGTGGACAATTCTTGAGGACGAATGCGTCTCCATCTTGGAAGGGATAGCACCCTGTCATTGTCAGCTTCGGGGGTTCCTTATGCGGTGTACACTTACATAAAGTGTCCGGTGCCGTCGGTGCCAGGATTCTCCATCGCAATGTGCTCTCCATGATCTCGACCCTGTCGTCTCCCTTGAGATACCTGCACATGTCCTCTACCGGCTGTCCGCCTGTCGCGAGCATCCTCCACCCGTCCACGTCTCCGTCCCATGGGTTTGTGACGCTGTGGAACCACCCTATGCTTTCCTTCTCTCCTTTCTTCGCACCCGCTGGGAGAGGAGGAGGCATGTATGCTCGCGATCTTGGAAACAACGCAGCGTGTATCGGCTGCTGTGGAAGCGCAGCCTGCGTTGGGTCGCTGTCGCCCGGCATCAGTGTGATGGGTATACTCGGCAGCAGACTCGCAAGCCAATTGTCGAGCATATCCGTCGGTCCAGAATTATACGCAGAGCTGTCGTATCCATATTTTCTCTGTCCATGCTTCTTGCTTGCCAGCTCGTCTCGACTCGGGATCAGTCCCCCTCCTGACAACGAGTTTCCCAGCACCATGAGCCGACTCACCCTCGCTACCTCTTGCACATCCCCGTCCCCGCCTGCTTCACCAAGCAAATACTCCCCCAACACCTCCAGCGCCAACATATCCCCGTCCTCGCCCGTAATACCGAGCCCACTGACCAACGCGATTTTCCCTCCCTTTTCCTGCCCCTCTATTCCATTCCCCATCGCCCTCTCCACCTCCCCCACCTCCCCCCTGACAGGCTGCCTCGGTAAATCCGGCACCCTGAGATCCAGCACCTCAAACTCCCCGTCTCTATTCTCCGTGCCCAACACCGCCACAATGGCGCCCGTTACCAGCATGACCCTCTCCAGTACATCTCCCGTGAGTCTCAACCGCCCACTCTCATCCTCAAGCATGACCTTCCTGTCCGCCCAACCTCCCTTGACCCCTGCACCAGCACCATTCACCCCCTCCCCCCTGCCATCCCCTCCCGCTCCACTCTCCGCCTCCTCGACGAAAAACTTCCCCATGTTATTCACCGGCGCACTGATCCACTCCTCCCGCCCCACATCCTCCAGCACGTTCGGCTTCAGCGGCATCTCCAAGAACACGGTGCCCACGACGTAGCACAGATCTCCCTGTCGCACGTCCAGCACGCGGTCGACGTGTTGCGCTTGCGTCGAGCCGAGACGGAAGCTGGACCAGATAGCGTTGGCGAGAGTCGCGGTGGACGGTTTGAGCAGCGCCAGGCGCGAGAAGTACAGATCCGAGAATTGTTGCGTGTAGGTTCGTGTTGTGGTTGGGAGGGAGAAGGTGGTGAGGGGGAGGTAGGACGAGGTATGGCGGGAGAGGGTGGTGGGGGATCCGTTGGAGCTGGGGGGTCAGTTGAGTTCAATAGCGAGGGCAGGCGGGGCTTACGGTAGTTGGAGAAGAGCTTCGGAGGGTTGTATTGGCGCCATTGTTGGGGTCGCTGGTACAATGGCGGAAGTTGTTAGGTCGGAGAAGGTGGTGGTGTTGGAAAAGTTGCGGAGATGGATATTTCGGAGACGCGTCGAGCGCGTGGTGCTTTACGCGCTTCGATAATCGATGGCGAAACGGGGTGAATGTTACCATGCAATTCAGGATGAATAGTTGGCAAGAAGGAGGAAAACGTACAGGAGTGGTGATTTACAGGGTATCTTTGACTATGTAATTACTCGCTGGCACTACCCATCCCCAGATCCTCGACCTTCCACTCCTTCATGAAATCCTTCTTCTGGCCCAGAACAGTTATTCTGCCGTTCTTCACTCCACTAAGCAGGAACTTCTCTGCCACGTCTCGCACCTCGTCCTTTGTCACATCCAGCAACCTCTCTCGCCTCTCTTGCTCCATCTCTGCAGTCACGCCGGTCAAGAACTCAGTCATACCTTCGTCGCTGACGGCTCTGGGTGCATCCACTGACTGGAACACGCTAAGCTTGGCTTCTTGCATGTCTGTATCCGTCCATCGTCGCTCAGTGGTCCACTTGCCCACATTCTCGATCACCTTGACCGTGTTCGCTGGGTTGGGATCGCGGTACGAGTAGAAGCCAAATACACCGTCTAAAGCCTTGTTGTAAGCGCCTCCACCATAGGCTCCGCCCTTCTCACGGATCTCACGATGGAGGTGCTTGTGAGTTAGCAATTGCGAGAGAATAGCCAGAGGAGGAGATAGCGATGAGGTGTAAGGCACTGTTGGAAGGGATAGTGCCGAGTAGGAAACCTGGTACGGCAATGGGAACAATGTCTTGGTATTCGTGGTGATGGACGACCGCCAGTCACGCAGCGGGAGATATAGGCCTGGACTGAACGTAGTGGGGGACGAGGTATTGAATGTGCTGGAGAGGAAGTGGTCCAAGGATGTAGTATTTGTCGATACTGATTCGGTCCCGCAGGTGAGAGCGATGCGCATAGAAGCTTGATTACCGATCAAGATGGACTGAATAGTCTTCAAAAGCCGTAATAGCTCACCAGCAATGCTTGTCTCGAGCTCTGGATTCGCCGCGAGAGAAGTAATGTTGGCGATTTGCGTGATACCAGAAGTCTGCTCGATCAGACGACCATGCACCGTCAGACCAGACTCTGCAAAACGTCTAGCATAAGCATGTCCTGCCTCGGCCACACTGTCGACCGCACCACTTGCAGAACTCTGAATAAGCTCTGTGATCATACGGTGTGCTTTCGGACTATCAAAGTCCGTCTCCTGGATAAGGACAGACAGCAGGTCGTACATTGCCGGGATATTGTGGTCAAAGGCGTGCCCAGATAAGGTGATACCCTCCTCACATTCTGTGGGCTTAGCTGGGTTGGAGCAGGAGTGATACCCGAATGAGATGCCGCCAGTTTTGAGTTTGATCAAATCCTCAATCTCTTCCATCGATTTGTTCTTGGTCCCGATTCGCATCAACGCATCGCAGAAGAGTCCGATGAAAGGTCGGAGCTCATTGGGGAGATCCTTGATGATGCTCAAGCCTCGGAAATATGTCAATCCATTCGTTGCCGCCTCTCTCCACTGTGTTGGCGTGTTGGAAGTTGACCTCTTCATCACAGTCGGCATTTCCTTATGTCTTGCAATGTCGTCGACGTTGACCATCGGTAAAGAGTTGAGGTCCTGTTCTGCACTCTGCTGAGCGACCAATTCAAGTTCTCGCTCACGAAGGTGAGTGGTCGCCTTCTCCTCGCCACCAAATTTGGCAAACGCTTCAGAAATCTTTGTCTCCAGCCGTCGTGCTTCTTCTACAATGAGCTCTTGACTATACGTCTCAGAAGGCTCCATAGTGAAGATCATGATGTCGTCTGTCAAGAGGTACTTCTCAAGGAGACTCTCTAGGTAGCCTCCTTTGGCATATTCTTCCTTGAAAGCTTCAACAGTCTTCTGCCAGGCTAGTGCATCAAAGACATCCACACCGTTGAACCAGCTCGGATATAGTCTCTGCATGATAGCCATACCGAAGTTGGCTGTCTTATGCTTCAGGCTTAGCTCAAGCTGATGCAGCATACCATCCACTTTCTGCTTTTCGACGCCTTTCTGTCGAGCCTCCCGCAATGTCTTGAAGATGGCTTCCTTGACCGCTGGCACATTCTCCTTTCTTACTCCATTCAGCCCTACCGAGAAGACAGCCTGCTTCGACGACCCATCGTATCCAGAGTTCGGCGAGTAATCCGTACCTAAACCTGCTTCGATAAGGTTCTGGTAGAGCGGAGAGCCGTATCCATCCATGAGCAAGGATGAGACTAAAGACAGAGAAAAGTTTTCGAGGACATTAGAGGTATCTCCCATCAGCCATGAGACAGAGGTCTTATATTGTCCTTCTGGTGGCGACAATGGATCGATCGGACCCTTGAGTGTCACTTCGTGCGGTCCACCTTTAAGACTTCGAGGTGTTTTGATATCAAGATCGGGCTTGATTGCTGCAAAGCCGCTGAGCTGTTGATTGATCGACTCCAAGTGACTTTGAAGAGGCATGTTACCATATGTCAAGATCTTTGCATTACTGGGATGATAATGCTCGGCATGAAATTTCCTCAGTTGCTCATATGTTAGGTCGGTCATTTTCTGTGGATCGCCTCCAGAATTGTTGATGGCCGGGAAGAAATGTTCGTAGAAACGAATGTAGTACAAGTAGCTGGCGTCGGATATCTGACCTTTCATCTCATTGTATACCACCCCCTTGAAGACGATCTTGCTCCCATCTTCATCGGTCGCGAGAGGATTCTCAGGTCCTAGTCTCCAACCTTCCTGTGTGTAATCGTGCTCCTTAAGCAGAGGTCTTAAGGTGGAGTCGAGGTACACAGACATCAGGTTCTTGAAGTCCTGGGCATTCGTGGTGGCGAACGGATATGTTGTGTGGTCCGAGGAGGTGAATGCGTTCATAAAATTGGAGAGAGATCGAGGAAGCATCTTGAAGAATGGATCGCGCACAGGATACTTCTCGCTGCCGCATAGTGTTGTATGTTCCAGAATATGAGGAACACCAGTGGCATCTGGCGGATTTGTTTTGAAGCCGATCGAAAAGACATTATTTGCATCATCTCTTGCGATGTGAAGGTATTCGGCGCCGGTTTTGTCGTGCTTGAAGTCAAGGGCCGTGAGCTTGAGCTCTGGTACATGCTTCATCCTCCTAAGCGAGAAACCATGTAGCTGTTCGCCAGGCTTCGGAAGATTGTCTAGCGATGTCACCGAAGCATAGTGGCGTTTTGAGAGGTTGTCTCCTTTTCTCGATGCGAGCCTTTTTCGCAGCGCTCCATCTTTGCTGAAGACTCCGACTCCTCGTCGCATCACGGGGTACTTCAGAATCGATGGCAAAGACTCCAAAGTCGAATTACAAACAGTGTAAGATGATACAGCACAGGTAATAGACTCAATCCATGCGACGATCTTGCGTAGAGTCGGCTAGCGCGGCTCGCACAAGGAAAAGCGGAAGAGATCCCACCAATCAAGACGTCCTCTCGGAGACGTCCATCCATCCTCGATCCTTCGTTTTGCAGGACCCGCTCGCAGATTAGCAGCACGAGCTGGACTTAGTAGCAATCTCAACACGTTCTCTCCTGGCACTCTGGCTCACTTCGAATAGGCGGCTCGACTGGGTTGGAATCATTCTTACTGGAAACACATAGCCTCATATCAGCACATAGAAGAACCACTCAGCCCTTTCACAGACCCTGGTCGGCGGCTTCTTTCGCAACGAGTGAGGGACCGAATCGTTTCTCACATCACTTGTTCGCGACATCTGCTAAAGGGTTGCGTGCTCCATGTGCCGCTTCGACGACAATACTTAGTGTGTGGCCAGGTCCTTTCGAGACAGGACCCGGGCTTTGAGAGGCACGATCCGACCTCGTTAGAAATCTGGAGGCGACTCGGATATGGCTGAGGTTGCTCATAGACCGGCAGCTGCCAATGTGGCAGGACGCACGGCTTCAGAGACGGCAGCGCCACCACCGCCTCCATCATCCGCAGCGCCTGTGGCGAAGAAAGGAAAGGGCAAGAAGGTGGCGCCGGATTCCGAAGAAGCCAGGAAACAACTACAAGCCAAAATCGCTCAATTGGAACAAGATCGAGCAGGCAAGAGCGAGGAAGATGCAGAAATTGGTGGGTCGGTCACGGACACAATTCATATTCAAGCTGACATGCGTCTTTACAGAGAGGGAAGTCAGGAAAGCCAACCGGGAGATGCAGAATATCTTGCAGAAGATGGACTCAGCTAACGACAGGGCTGAACATATTCAGCGCGAGTGGCACAAGTTACTGACCGACATGAAACGCACTGAAAGGGAACATACAAGAGCCAAGAAACGAGCCGATCAGCTGCAGAAGGACAAGGATGCCCAGCGGTCAGAGCTGAGCAAGGCTAATTCTATGAAAGAGAAGCTGGAGAAACTAAGCAGGGAGCTGACAAAGGACAATAAGAAGCTCAAGGAAGATCTTCGCGAAGCTAAAGAGACTGCTGCCGACAAAAATGACGAACTTCACCATCGACTCGAACAAATGGTCGGCGATGTTGAAGACGTCATTCAGTCTCGAGAATCACCTGGCAGATCTGTGGTTGACGCTGCTGGACCGGACAACAATCTGATTGAGCACTACAAGCTTCGAAGTCTTGTAGAGCAGTATGAGATGCGCGAAATCCACATGGCGTCCGTGCTCCGGACGCGCGAGCTGGAGATCCAGTATCATATTGCTCAACACGAGAAGCTTCGAAAGGCTCAGGATGCAGAGCTTTCAAAGTCCCACCAATTAACTCGACAAGTTTCGACATTTTCGCAGACTGAGAATGAGTTAAGAAGTCAACTGAACATCTATGTTGAAAAGTTCAAACAGGTTCGTGAGGCCAGAGCCATGCCTAGACACCAAGACTGACACCAAGTATCTGAAGGTTGAAGATACTTTGAATAATAGCAACGACCTCTTCCTAACCTTTCGCAAGGAAATGGAAGAAATGTCAAAGAAGACTAAGCGTCTCGAGAAGGAGAACATGCAGCTTACCCGCAAGCAAGAAGCCACCAACAAGAACATATTCCAGATGGCAGAAGAACGTTCCCATTCTCAAAAAGACATTGAACGCCTGTCCCGCGAGAACGAAAAGCTTAAGACGCTATGCCGGGCCATGCAAACTAACGGCTACGGACGGGCAGGAGGTGGCAATATCGAAGGGCAAGAAGTCATGGGTCACGAGGGCGATGAGGATCTCGGCGAAACAGATAGCGAGTATGATGAGTACGAGGACGACGAAGATGGCGAGGAGTACAACGACGATACCGAGGAGGAGCAGGAACCACCTCTGCCACGCACTTTCGGACCTGTGCCACCACCCCCTCCGCCACCTGTACAGAGCGGTGCTCAGCAGGCGAAGAACGTCGTCAATGGCGTCAACGGAATTAGGCATTGAGAATGCATCTCGCTTCCATCACCGTCCGTCCGTACTTCACACTGCGAATCATCTCCTTGATCCCGTTCTTTAATGCATATTGGAAAGCTACGCGCTGCATGAACAGACAAGTCGTCTGCAACTCTCTCGCATCTTCTGATGAGTGTCTACAGTTGCACGATCACAATGCCGGTCCACCGTGACCACAGCGCAGATTGACGGTCCTTTGTATGTGGCAGCATTGAACCTTCCTTGCGTTCAGGCTGGCATGACAAGACCGTCTCTCGTTCATTTCAGAGCCGAGACCTTTGAGTCGCACGGTCCCGGACTAGGGCGATGAGAACATGATGCTAGTGTAGACATTATGATCGTAGCTTCATTGTATATCAGGCTATTGTACAGTGCTTCTCCGCTGCTCTTTGCCTATCAAGAGCAGAGCAGCTCAGTTGTGCTTTAAGGTACAGAATCACGGGTTGAAGCCTCGAGAAGACAACGACTGATCCATCTGTGACCTGGCGAGCTGGTTGTCATGCTAGAAGCTCTTCTGTCTCCGCAAGGATCGCATGGGTTGTGGTAGGCGTACCACTTGCGACTTCCTCGTGGATCGTTGGAGAACCACTGCCCTTTCTCACTTCATGCCTCCGAAGTCCAGCTTTCTTGCGACTTTATCGCCTCTACCGTTAGGCAGTTCGCCACCTCTTCTCTTCAAATCATCGCCCATTGTCTCAAGTCCTCCGCCTTTCTTCGGTAAGTCTTCTAGTCGACTTGGCCTTGGTGCTGTAGTCCACCACTCATGCCTGAGTACACCATCCATTGTAAGCCTCTTCTTTGGATCCAGCTTGAACATGCCCATCAGAAGATCCACTCCTACCGCACCCACACTCCTAAACATTGCCTCCCATTCCGCTTTCGTCTTGACAGGTACCACGTCTGCCTTCTCCACGGGCACGTATCCTTTCAGCTTACTCACACCAGGCCAGTTCTCCTCCATCGGCGTGCCGATCATCCTACTAATCATTCCAATCATATTCATATCTGTGTCTGGCATCGCAGCCAGGAACGGCCGGCGCAGGATCAGCTCCGCAAACACACACCCTGAACTCCAAACATCTACCGCGCCCGAGTAAAAGTTCGCTTGGTAATACAGCTCCGGCGGCCTGTACCACTTCGTGATAGTGTTATATGTCATAGGCACGAACGGGTCCGCAAAGCTTCTCGCAAGACCAAAATCAGCCAATTTGATCTCGCCATTCGCCGCGATCAGCAAGTTGTTGGGCTTGATATCCCTGTGCAGCACAAAGTTCGCATGGCAGAAATGGACCGCGCGGCAGAGCATCACCATCCAGGCTTTGATGTCTGGCGCGCTGTAGTGGATCTTGTCCACGTCCTGGATCATCTTGAGTAGATCGCCTTGGGGTAGCTGCTCGAGCACAAGGTTGAGGTTCTGGTTCTTGGTTGAGAAGACGGCGTGGAGCCGGATGATGTTCGGGTGGTGCAGTTCTTGCAGATATTTGATTTCACGTAGCGAGTCGTGTGAGATGCCCCACTCTGCGACTTCGGGACCGACTTTGATCTTCTTGATAGCGACGAGTTGGTTAGGGTCTGAGATCAGGTGTGCTGAGAAGACGTCGGCGTATTGACCGGACCCGAGTTTGGCTCCTTTGACGTATTTGCGACGTTCGAGATCATTGAGCTGGTCGGCGAGATTGCCTCCAGAGAGCGATGGCGGCGCGGCGCCGTTCGAAGGTTTTGATGATTTCTGATGTGAAGGTATGCCTGCCTTGTGGCCGTTCGTGGTGGCGGCCATATTGATATCTGCTCTTCAGCCCGTAGTGGGCCGGCAGGTTTGTGAAATTACTACGTTACCACCATAGGCACAACTTTTGTGCTATTCAAACTGTGATTTTTTCGATCTGCTACAATATTCGAGAAAGCCTTTGCTAGACGAGATGCCACTGGCGAAGACACATGCAGAGATGCGATGCAGCTTGAGCATCGAAATGCGGCTCTGCGGCGGCTACCGGCGCTAGCATCTCTAACAAAAAGTTCTAGGTACAACGTCGCTATCTATTCGCATCTACACAGCAGGCACAACCAGCGTTGCTCGCCCAAGCACACTAGCCGGGCAAAATCCATGCAACGACTTTGACGTCCGCGATACAGCATCTTCTGCCTCCGCATCTTCCGCACACATAGCCATCATGATCCCACGAAAAGCTCCCCGCCTACTCTCGACCTCTATTCTCCCATCGCTCACCCCTCACACCTTCCTCCCCACCTTCATACGCTGCGCACACATCAAAGCTTCTCAGCCCGTTCCATCACCGACCCCGTTCGTCCCAGATGCCCCAACCTTCCTCACCCTTATTGGGCGCAACATGATCGCCCACTCCTCCAAATTCCCGGACTGGAACTCGCTCTTTACGCTCTCCTCAGAACAACTACGTAGCTCCGGCGTCGAGCCCGCACGGAGCAGACGCTACATTCTACGATGGCGGCAAAAGTTCCGCAATGGGGAGTTCGGCATCGGGGGAGACCTCAAAGACGTGAAGAACGGAGCTGGAGAGCTGCGGATCGTGGAGGTCAAGGCGCCGGAACGAGAAGGCGTTGATCTGCTACGGAGTAAAGGGACGAAGAGAGTGGTTGTGAATGTCGCGCCCGGTGCTGACGGGGAGGATGTGGAGAGGGTTATCCAGGAGGTGGAAGAGGGGAAGAGACAGCCCGTGGAAGGGGTGATGATCAAGAGTTTCAATATGATTGCTGGAAAGAATGTGAGGTTGCTGCAGGGGACAGGAAGGGCGGAAATCAAAGTGCAAGAGGGACTTTGGGAGCACCGGAGGGGAAAGAAGGTGGATGGTGGTGAGAGGAGGAAGGCGGAGGTGAGAGCGAAGAGAAGAGCGGCGGAGAGGAAAGATACGTAGACGGGAGATATATGTATATTGCATAAATCGTAGCGCATGTGGCGCATGTGTGGGTATCATCTTAAGAAGCACTTGTCTACCACCGCTGCGGTACCCCTGCCAGCCCTGATTGGTCCTACGCCTGACGCCCGGCGCCGTCTACCAACATGGACGCCTTGCGTTCCCTATTACGATGATTGCTCTCCTCCTTTCCGCTGTCCTAGATGTCTCCTAGCGGCTAGACCAGATGACTTGGTAACAAGAAGTTCGCGATACCCTCCTTGACCGCATACTCATGCCCGCAATTCCCGCACACTAGCTTGCCACTTTCGATTCCCGTCTCCATGAGCAGCTGGTGCAGATCCTTAAGAGTTTGTGTCGGCTCTCCACTCTCATCTACTAGTGACTCGGGATCTGGTGTCTCATCTGGAAGATTTGGCAGGCCGAGCTGACAGTGGTCAGGCGCAAGTACTCAAGAGCCAATCACACTCTCTCACCTCTTGTGCTATCGTCTTGATCGCAGGCCACTCTAGCCGTGGCAATATGTTCCTTATGAAGACGACATTCATGTCCAGTTCAACCTGCTCGAGCTCTGCTTCTTGAGGGTGCAAAGGGAACGCAGCGGGCGACGATTTGCAAGCTTTTCTGGCGCAAGTCAGGAAGTTGAGTGTGAGTAGCTTCATGGTGCGTGGTCTCGGAACAATTACTTCACTCCAACATGCGGTCGATTTTTTGATCGTCACCGGCAATGAGGATAAATTTCCACCAGATCCGATAAGATTAGATCCCTTCTCGCGGGATAAGCTCCACCCTGCACTGCACCATCTCCACCTTCTCCGCACGGTGCAGCTCAACCCGGCGTCGGACAGCTTCAATTCTTCGTTTTGCTCTGACAAAGCTCCGGCGCAAAGACCCAATCCTTGTCAATTGCTTCCTTGAGCAGAGAAGCAATACACCGCCATCATGGCCGCCGCGATCAAAGCCCTCAATGCGAAGATCCGCTCCAACCCAGTGACAGACTATCTCTGCTCGACCCGTGAGCAATCCCCGAGCCCTTCCCACACAAACCATATGCGCTGACACAGTCAGACTTTTGGGGCCCAGCCTCTAACTTCGGCATCCCTCTCGCGGCAGTGATGGACACGGCGAAACCGGAAGAGCTGTACGTCTACCTACCTCCTGCCAAAGCTGCTGGCACGCTTTCCGACAGCGATCTGGCTTGCGGAACGGGAGACAGAAGCTGATATAGCGCAGGATCTCAGGACCAATGACTCTCGCCCTTATGGGCTACAGCGGCACCTTCATGCGATACGCGCTGGCCGTGCAGCCTAAGAACTGGCTGCTGTTCGGGTGTCACGTGGTGAATTTCTCGGCGCAGAGCACGCAAGGTTACAGGTATCTTAACTACTGGAAGTACGTATCACCAGCACCCAGAATGTCCTATCGAGCTTCTTCCAGGTTGGCGGTTGTCGTGGGAGCAATTGGCACAGACACAGATCAGAGAAGAGGAAACCATGACTGACAGACTCAGATTCGGCGGCAGGGAAAAGTCCCTCGAGGCAAAGGCGAAGGAGGGCGCACAGTCGTTAGCGGACGAGGCGAAGGGTGTAGCGGAGCAGGCCAAGGGGAAGGCGCAGGAGGTGGTGAACAAGGTGAAGAGCTGAGAAGTAGAGCATGTCTTGTGTATTGTATACTAGGCGAGCGGAGAAGTAATCGCATGATATCAAACTGCTTTTGCTGCTCAAATTATGTGTCCTCTGGCGAGGATGAACAGCGTGACTGGATGGCGGCGGAGTCGAACGCTGTTGGTGCGTATGAGGAAGCGTGGTGGTCTCCATAGCTTGCGTTAGGTCTGCTTGAACAGCCTGAATGACGGGGATGTGTATTGATAACTTGAGGAATTCAAGCTATCAAAGTGCAGTCTACGGCTGCGGTCAACATTCCACGAGGCCCTTATGCTCCTACAGAATCGGGATTACAATGCCGAATTGAAAGAAATTGGAAAGAATATCATAATCGCGGGTATCACTAAGCCACTAAACTAGCCCGAGCGCTTTTATACAATTGCGAAAAGGATCACTCCGCTTTCCTGTCCCCAAGGTCCTTCTCCTCCTCGTTCGCAGCCCCTTCTTCTCCACCCTTAGGATGAACATGATGCTCAGGATGTCTATCCGACGTCCCAATCGTCTGTCCCTGGTTCATGGCCGTCCCCTTCCTAGTGACGCCAACGCGTTGCTCCTCGCCCAATTCCTTCTTGCCGATCTCGTCTGACTCGATCTCACCCCTTGCTCTGACTTCTTCATGTTCTCCCTTCTCCTTCTCTGCATGCTTTTCTCCTTTCTCTCCACCGTCGTTGTTCGCGGTTACATCGCTACCAGCTGAACCCTGGTTCTCTGGCCCACCTTCACCCTCGCCATCGGGCCTCTGTCGTCTCGGGTCAACGTTCCGCCAGTGCTCTACCCTCTTCTTCGCCTTCCAATTCAAGTCGCGCGTGACTTGCTCTCGGAACCTTCTCTCGCCCGTACCCTCGATACGGTCTAGCTCCTCTTCGTCTGAGGAACTGACACTGCTCGCGAACGAACTGCTTCTTGACCGCTGGGTAAAGACGACGGTGGCGCCGCCCTGAGCCTTCTTCTTGCGCTCGCGCTGCTCGTCCTTGAGCTTGCCCATCTTGTCAGCATCTTTCTGGCAGTCAAGAGTGCGGACGTGCAGGCCGGGAAACGAGCGAGAGAGAAAAGTACGCAGGAGGGGCAGCAGGTGGGCTGCAGGACGATATGTGCCGCTGTCGTTGTCGATGATGAGCTCGTAGGCGGACGGATCGAGTGGGACGTTGTCATCGCCCGTTTCGTACGCTACGGGCGTGGTCGGATGGACTTTGCCGCCACGGGTCTCGTTGGCGTTATCAACTGCGCCTTCGTCGTCAGATGCAGACGGGTCGGCGTCAGCTACGGGTTTGTTGGGATCTGGGGAAAGATCCTGGGAAGATGTGGACGGTTTGGAGGCGTGTCGAGCTCTGAGCGGGCTGGAGGAGCGAGATGGCGATGGGGAGGGAGTCGATGGTCGGAGAGGAGACGAGCTAGAAGACTTCTTCCGGTTGTGCGATGGGCGATAGCGGCGGATGAAGAATTCGCCAGAGAAGGCAATGTAAATTGCAACATCGCTGTGCATGGAGTGTTTGGATAACATGTCGATGCCAAACTCCTTGCCCGTCTCGGTGAAGCGGAACTGGCCGTCGAGGGTGAGAACATAGGTGAAGATGCGTCCTCCACGATCATAGTGTATTAGCTCAAGGAAGCGCTTGGAAATCGCCTGAGGGTCATCGGGGGGCACATAGCCCCATACCGTCGACCTGTCGTAGTTGTAGACTCGAGCGTGCTGATGATGAAGAGCTTTGTTGAAAAGAAAGCCTCGGACACCGGTCCGCTTGAACATGCCCTTGACGAAAGGCTTGAATTCGACATAGCGATGGTATAGCTCGGCAGGCACAGGGCCTGGTAGCTGCATCTGATTGGCCTGGAAATTGTATCGCTGAGCAGATGACTTTTTCTTCTTTTGCTTCTGATTTGATTCTCCACCATTCGAATCCTCTCCCTGCTTTTCATTCTGGTCTTTCTCGTCTCCCTCTTGCTCCTTTGGATTTGATTCTCGGTCTTCCTTCATACCTGTCATGCGCCCAAGCATAGGAGAGTAGTGCTTCACCCACCAACATGGTCCAACGGTATATGCGCGTCCTCCTGACTCGTCTTTCGTTCTTCCAAGGACTTCAACGCTCATGATGAGCTCGCCGTGCATGTGTGAAGCCGTACCTATGCAAGTAGCGATTGCGCGAATGACGTACGCTCGTTTGCTGCCCATTCGCTTCTTGATGGCGTAGGTGCGCTCCTTGATACCAGGCCAATTCTCACTGACGTGGTCGACATTAACATGGACATTTCCAAGACGGTCATCGTGGTCAGCAGGATCTTCATCGTATACCCGGGCCTTTAGTTTGAACCCCGAGGATGGTACATTTGCAACAATCCATTCGCTATTCCAGACTGGATCTGTTTTTCTACGGACAGTGTGTGTCCGGAACCTCAGTGGATCGTCTTCCTTGTGTCGCTGTGGCAGATTGGTGTTGATTTGTGCAAGTACATATGGATCTGAGCTGAGCGAATTCAGATCGGCCATTGGTAAGTTGGTCGCTCTATTGAAGGTAATCTTGACGGTCCATCCTGGTGGTGCATTGGGGATCGGTGTAGAGTCATATCCACCTGCCGGCTCTTTGTCTTCTTTCTTCGCGTTGAGAGATTTCTTTGGCTGTTTGAGCTGTTGAAGGTGGTGATGGTGATCATTGCTGTTGTCGTCCGCAGGGGGGGCGGATGCCGTCTGCTTCTCGGCTTCGCTCGACGACGTGCCGGACATGCTCTGCGGGGTCTTGGGAGCGGCCTTTTCTGTTGCTTCGGCCATGATGCTGAGAATGCTAGAGAATTATTGTAGGAGAACTGGATGAATCTGGGAAATGTCTTGAGATCGATGTATCGAGTGCCTATTTGCGGTGTCTCTGCATGGCGCAGTGTGTCGCAAATCCGAGGCTCGTAATGTGGTTGTGGCTGTCGCAAAGTCGCAACGCCTCAGTCAGTAGGCAATATCTTATTGAGCAATGCTATGAGTGGCTGAGGGAAAGAGAAGAATGTAAAGACAAGGATAGAAAAGAGATCCCCTCATATGGCGTTCGCTTAGGGCGTGCATATCTATCTATGGCTGGCTGGAGGGGGCTGAACCAGTTCCAGTTCACTTCCTTCATCTCCGGATCCAACTCTTGCGAATTTCCTGCACTGTGACGTAGAAGTGGACCAAGTTCGACCTCGCCAAGGTGATCAGAAAGCTTGTCAAAGCTTGTCTCGCCCATCATCGTTCGACTCACTCCACTTGCAGCTCCCTCAACTGTCGGGAGTCAAACCTACTCGCGCCATTCTTCATCATCTTGCATACTTTGAACATGTTTCTAACGGAATTATCCCCGATTCTGTGGCTTGAAAGGATTTCCGTCGCAGAGTCAATATGCATCAGACTTCTCAGCCACAGTCCCCTGTGTCCCGCATCTGCCGTGTGATTACGACGACTCTCTTTCCGAGCAACCATGACAGAGTTCCACTCATGTTAGATGAACGTCTCCAACATGCGAGCCATTTCCCGCGACCAAAGCATGAATCCTAGCCAGCAAGAATCGGGCCAGCCATCACGTCATG
This sequence comes from Elsinoe perseae, assembly GCA_029448695.1. NCBI lineage: Eukaryota > Fungi > Ascomycota > Dothideomycetes > Myriangiales > Elsinoaceae > Elsinoe > Elsinoe perseae. The sequence continues at coordinate 312,361 of JARDAA010000113.1, forward strand.
TACCAATGTTCATCTCACGCAAGGTTGTTTCCGAGATACGAAATGTGGCCTCGAGCTATAGGTGTCAAGCACTAAATACGACCGACCTACTCTCAGGAACCGCATTCGGTGTGATTCAATCGAGTAAACGGTCCAGCTTTGAGCATCGGGATCGATGCTGCCAGATTCGCCTAGTGTTCTACACACTGGTTTTTAGAAGGTGAGTGTTGTTGAAAGGCCTTAAAAGACAAAACCGTTGAATTATCTGTAGCTGATGTTGCAACTGGCGTATAGTGGTCAATCCCGCGCATTTTTGGCTTACTTACTGCTGGCGTCCCAAGAAGCATAAGGGTTTGACAAGGTACTGTCCTTTACCGCAAATTTACGATCTGCAGATCGTCGGCGCCAGAAACCGACGAACGACTAAGGTGGTCAACCACCGCCAGGAATACAGGTATGTAGACTGTAAAGATATAGAAACATGCCTGCAGCTATGCGGGTGTTCCTGAATACTTGGCACTTTTGCACGTCATTCTGAGAGATGGAGCGGAGCGCTTTGCGGAGACGAAACACAGCCATCCTTGACATGACCGACGTCTATATTCTAATTGCTCTTTGGCCTTGCTTGCACGAATCACCTTAGCTGACCATTTACGCTCGCTACATTTCAGCATGAAGCTCATTAGCTCATTCGCGACCGTCGTACTCGGCGCGAGTTTTGTTACCGATGCGGCCCATCTACCAGCACAGCAGCCTCTAGACTACTCTTCAGAGCTCTCCCTACCGCGCGTATTAGCTTCTTCGCGAACGAATGATCTCGTCAATCTCCACAAGAATCTTACGCAAATCGAATCCATAAGCGGCAATGAGCTCGCCGTCGGCAAATGGCTCACTCACTCCCTCGAATCTCAAGGCTACCACGTCGAAGCACAAGAAGTCAGCAAAGACCGCTACAATATCCTCGCCTGGCCAGGGGACAACCGCAATCCCCGTCTCCTCATAACCTCCCACATAGATACCGTACCTCCTTTTATTCCCTACAACACCACTTCCACAAAAGCCAGCACCCTCATCTCCGGCCGTGGCAGTGTCGACGCCAAAGGCTCCGTGGCAGCCATGATCATAGCCGCCAACGCGCTCCTCGACTCCAACGAGATCACGCCCAATGACTTCGCTCTCCTCTTCGTCGTCGGCGAAGAGACGCACGGCGACGGCATGCGCGCCGCCAACAAACTCAACCTAACCCCAAAGAGCATCATCTTCGGCGAACCAACAGAAGGCAAGCTCGCCTCGGGCCACAAGGGTATCATCGTCTTCGACATCACAGCCCGCGGCAAGGCGGCGCACTCAGGCTACCCCTGGCTCGGACGCAGCGCGAACCAAGTCCTCGTGCGCGCCCTCAACGCGCTGCTCGACCTCGAACCTAAGTTGCCGAAAAGCGATCGCTACGGCGTCACGACGCTGAACATCGGCACGGTGCAGGGCGGCGTGGCAGCGAACGTTGTCGCCGAGTCCGCGAGTGCGAAAGTCGCGATCCGGATCGCGGACGGGACGCCGGATGAGATTCAGGATCTCGTTAAACAGGCAGTGGAGGACGCGACGAAGGACTTCAAAGACGATGATGGGAATAAGGTTGTGGATATTGATTTCCTGGGGGTCGGGTACGGGCCTGTCCCGCTGGATACCGATGTGCCGGGTTTCGATAAGGAGGCGGTGAATTATGGTACCGATGTGCCGAATTTGAAGAAGACGGTGGATGGGCAGAAGAGGTATCTCTATGGTCCGGGGAGTATACATGTTGCGCATGGCAAGGATGAGGCGTTGACGTTGGCCGATTTGGAGCTGGCTGTCAAGGATTACAAGAGGTTGATTCTGCATTGTCTGAAGCTCTAGAATCCATAAGAGACAGAGGAGGAAGTGTATATACCATAATTCATACGTTGGAAACCATGAATAGGCTTGGACAGAAGCATGGAGAGCAGAGCAGTAGAGTGAGATCATTTCATTTCCCCATCCAGCATCGTCCGCCAGCTCCTGCAGCTATGAGAAAGGAGATGGAAAAGATGAAAAGCAAGAGTACATATCATGACACAGAAGCCGTGCTGCCCCTTCCTATTCCCAAGTGTGTGCATGCATGCTATACTGGTACATGGATTGACTAAAAAAAAAAAGTAAGAGGGGTATCTATGGTGGACCGTTGGTTGTTTCTCGTCCAAAAGTTTGATTCGTCGTGCCTCGTCAGACCTTTATAGGCCAGGGTGGGGTAAAAGATGCATGCAAGACCAAGAGCAACGCGCCGACGGGTCGTGCCAGCGCCAGGGGAAGAATGAAATGTTCGTAGAAGCAGAACAGCTAGTCGTCGTCATCGTCGTCGCTTCCCTTTGCTTTCTTCGACACGCCGTTCGTCTCGTGGTCTTCCCTCGCCCGCTTCGTTCCACCGCTGTTGGATCCAATGTCTGACTTGCCGTCGTCTCCATTTTCTTTACCTTCGTTCTTCGCCATGGCGGCAACTTCGTCCGCAGTGAGGAAGCGTCCGCCTGGCCCTCTAGGTCTGCGCATCGCGTGTGCGTGTCGCGATTCGTGAAGGTATGGTTTCCGACCCTTCGAAGTCAACCTGAGCACCTCTTCCAGCTTCTGTCTTGACATTCTTCGCTTGAGGATGCGATGAAACTGCTTTGCATTGACGTAGAGCGGAGTTTCGTCGCCTCCACCTGTGGACTCGGATGCAGGCTGTTGCGCGGTTGGTTGCTGCGCCGTTTGTGGCGTCGCGGGCGGTCGACCCATGTTGGCGACTTGAGGACTACTGACTGAGCTCATCCGGCGCGCGTCTGGGATAGCTTGCGGCAGGGACACTGGCGGCATGCCCATCATGTGGCCTTGTGAGGGAGATCGTGGGGTTTGTCGGTCGGCCTGAGCGTGTTGTGGTGGTGCGCCGTACGGGTATCCACCCGCGGCGGCAGCGGTGGCCATGGCGGCAGCATGGCTTTGCTGATGGTTCATGTAGGGTGCTTGCATTTGCTGGTAGTGTGGTGGGTAAACGCCCATTGGTGGTTGTGCCGAGAATTGTCCTTGCTGATTTATTACTGGCGACACCTGATTATAGCCCGGGTGGGCATGTTGGGTTTGGTGTCCGTACTCCATGACGGATTGCTCGAACGAGTCCTGTACGGGTCAGTACAGATCGCGAATACATGTGCAGTGGTCAAGCTTATTGGTGAGGCTTGCCGCGCAGGGATTATTGTGGTTTTTACGGAAAGGTAGAAGGACTTACCGCGTCGCGACAAGAAGCGGTGAGGACGAATCAATTGATGCGCGGCGAGGCAGCAGCGACGACGACTGCTTTCGTCTTTTTTTGCGACGACGAACAGCTATTGTCCTTGCGTGACTTTCTGTATAACCGTGACGCGCCGCACAGACAGCTGTGGTAGGCCGACAGTTCGATGTGGTCGCGACAGGTAGGATTTTAGACAGGTGATTGGGTGGAAGGAGGAAGCGTTGTTATTGGAGGGAGAAGGAGAGACAGGTCGATGAGGAACAAATGGGAGAAGAGAATGGGATCAAAGGCGAGGGACGGGGACGGACGGACCCTTTTCGATCCAGAATGCCGCACAGGCCACTCGTCAGTTGGGAGAGGGTCAATCAGAGAAAAGAAGGCAAGGCAAGGCAAGTCAACGCACGTACGCACGCACGCACGCACGCGCGCTTCGATGCGTCCCGTTGCGAAGCGGCAAAAAGGAAGGCCCAGCTTGCCATGCGTTGTCACAAATCACAAGCAGACGCAGAACGTGTCCACATTTCCAGGCACTATGCACGAGAAGTGACACCCGCCGGACAAGGCTCGGTGTCATCTCATGCCGCTGAAGGAAATTGAGCGACAGTAGAGAAGACGAGCCAGCTCAGCTCGCTTTCAGCCGAGGAGCACTGGTCATTGATTCGACTTCCTGATCCGGTGCAAGCGTGCCTAACCAGTGACCGCCATCATCTGTGCTTCTCATGCATCTCTGTCTTGTGCATGCACTGGTGCCTGTTCGCAGAGGCACGTCGACGTCGATGAGCGTCTCCAGCCCACGCGGAGAAGATACACCGCTTCTTGTCACTGGCGCTAGTCCAGCCTCCACATGATATTACTTTGACCCTCTAATTTGGAACCGCCATCTATTCGCGAATGTCCCATATCTTGGCTATACCTTGGTACAATTGTAGATCCTAGGGCAGACCCTGTCGTCATCAGTCTGAAGCATGATCTTCGGCAAATAATGTCGTGCATTCCCCCTCCGAATGTCACGGTGCCTGTGAAGGATTGGGTTGGACAGAGAGGTGCAGGAACGCCGCAATATTGGATCGTAAGCGCCGACCTCTCCATCTCATCATCCTGCGCGCGTAGGACATGCCTGATGACCTCGATAAATGCCCGAGGTTAGACCAGAGGACAGGCAGAGCCGCATGGAGAAGAAGCCTGTCTGCATCAAAGAATTTCCAATGCTGACATGAGCCTTGACGCAGCACACGGCTCGGTCCCTTCCTGAGCCAATGACATAACCCTTTTTGTTCTGGACGTTGGTGACATGTGCTTGTCAATCCCTTTGCAAGCAAGAACTCCAAAGCAAAGGTATACTGTTTACGAATCTCCTAGTATATTCTCATGAGTTCCCTGCGACCGATCCAGCGAACCACCAGTATTCTCAATTGCTATAAGAGTGGGTGATCGACACTTCATGAAGTTCTACACATCAGTTCTGATAGCCATTCTCGCTATAACAGCATACTACGCACGGGAACAAATACAAACCAATCTCAAGCCAGCAATACAAAGCATCATTTCTAGAGCCACAAGCCAGCACAGCATCACCACGGGGAACATCACAACCACTCCCAAGATGTCCAACTCATCTTTCGCCGGCCTTCCCGTCATCCCACCTAACGACCCCTCTCTAACAACCACAACCTCGAAACCACGCGCCATCCGCAAGATCTTCCCCGCCCACGAACAATCCGAAGGTGCCGGTGCTCGCGTCCGCCGCAGCGTCGGCACGCCATCTCTCCGCAACCTGACCCCCTTTCTCATGTGCGACAACTTCGCCATCGCCCCCGGCGCAGGCTTCCCCGATCACCCCCATCGAGGCCAAGAAACCATCACCTACCTCCTGCGCGGCGCCGTCGACCACGAAGACTTCGCCGGCAACAAGGGCACGATCCACGAAGGCGACCTACAATTCATGACCGCCGGCCGGGGCATCGTGCACGCCGAGATGCCCGCGCAGAACCGGGACGGGAGCGAGAACGTCGGCATCCAGCTATGGGTCGACCTGCCCGAGAAACTCAAGGACTGCGAGCCGCGGTACCGCGACCTCAAAGCTTCGGAGATCCCGAGCGCCACTAGTCCCGACGGAAAAGTGCACGTCAAGGTCATCTCCGGCCGCGCGTATGGCGTCGACAGTCTCCAGGAACTGGCCTACACTCCGGTGTGGTTCCTCGATGTCACGGTCCAGCCGGGTGGGACGTTCAGTGAGAACATCCCGCACAAGTGGAATAGCTTTCTCTATACGCTGAACGGCACGGCAACGTTCGGCTCGGGTAGCGATGCGAGAAAGGTCGAGAAGTACCATAATCTGGTGTGGGAGCAGGAGGACGATACGATTGTTGCGACTGTTGACGCCGAGGCGAAGGAGCCAGCGAGATTCATCCTGGTAGCAGGGTTGCCGCTGGACCAGAAGATCATTCAGTATGGTCCGTTCGTGGTCAGCAAGCAGGAGGACATCTACAAGGCCATGTTTGATTACCAGAGTTATAGTAATGGGTTTGAGAGGGCGAGGGATTGGGAGAGTGAGATTGGAAAGACGATGGTGCACTGATGGTAGAGAAAGGAATTGTAAATATGATATCGCAAGAGATTTAGCATGCTTCATGTATAGTAGATGGAGAAATGAAGAGAGTCTTCAGAACAGACTCATGTCCAACACACTTCCACTGCTGTTATGATGCGGTGTAGCAAAGTCCATGAATGTTGTGAATACAGATTTGGTCGATGAAACAGGTGAAATAACTTAAAAAGGTACAACAATGAATACTCCACGCTATGTACATCCTTCATCGACAATAGTATTACACCTCCCTTCATCTTCTCCCCTCATTCTCCAAGAGCCATGCGTGCGGTCCACAATCCGCTCTCTTCTTCATGCTCGCCTCTTGCTCGACACAGAAGTTGCATCCTGGGTTGTAATCTACCTCCGAAATTAGTACCTGGCCACTCCATACACCAGTCAGTTACATCACTAGAATCCAAAAGGATTCCGCGGCGCTGCGAATCGTCAGTTTCGTCTCCCTTTGATTACTGTCTCCAAAAGGGTATACTCACTAGCATTACTCAAATTCGCCCTCCTGCCCGTCGGCGTAGGCGCAAGCGGCCTCAAACCCGCAACGCTACCGAATCTGACCGGCGGCGCAGGACCCGTTTTCTGCGCCATCAGCGGCGCCGGGGTACCAAAGCCTGTTTGCATCGGCTGCTGCTGCTGCATGCTACCGTTCATATACTGCTGCGGTGGGAGCTGTTGCGGCGGTAGCTGCTGTGGTGGTAGGCCTTGTGGGGGCATCTGCTGCGAAGCGAAGCTGGGACTGGCACCTTGGAATGGTGCGAAGCCTGTTTGTTGTGGCTGCAGCGACTGAAAGCCGGTTGGTTGCGGAGCGAATCCGTTCTGTTGCGGCGCTTGTTGAGGTGACGGAGCGAAACCGGTGCGCATCGGCGTGAGGGCGGGAGGAAGCATGTTGTTGGGAGAGGCAAATTGGCTTTGAGGGGTGAAGGACTGGTTCATGCCTGTTGGCGTGGGCTGGAAACCAGTTGCTGGGCGAGAGATGGGGTCAGCAAAGGGGGAGGCGGTAGGCTGCATTTGTAAGGGTTGTTGATTGTAGAAGCCCGTCATTTGAGGTGACGGCGCGTAGCCCGTTTGTTGTGGTACCAGACCGTTCTGCTGGTATGGCGACATCATGTTGCCATTCATGGTCTGCGCCTGCTGCATCGCGTTCAGCGATTGTCCTGGCGGCGCTTGGTACCCCGTCATCATGGGGTTTTGGAAGCCCGTCCGCTGCGCGCTAATCGGTTGTGGAGGTGCAAAAGCCGATTGTGATTGTTGATTAGGGAAGCCAGGAGCTGATGCGGCGCGAGGTGGAGGAGCGATCATGGAATTGGTGGTATTGAGTGCAGGCGCAGTGGGTCGTTGACGACCAGTAGGCTGACTGAGAATATTCTGTGCTGCCGGGGCACCTAGCTGATCGAAGAAAGCCGGATCTGCTGCTGGCTTGCTCTGCGCTTGAGGTTGTGCAGGAGCAGCGGGTGTAGCAGGCGTGGACACCTGAGCAGGTGACAACAATGACAGTTCGCCCATAGAGCCAGTCAGCTTGGCAGACTGTGGCGCCGCAGCAGGGGCCGCGCTTGTAGGGGTTGGAGCTGGTGATGGTGCCTTTAGCGCTTGTGCTGGTTGAGGAGCCGGACTCTTCACAGGCTTGACGGACCATGCATCATCGTCGAAACCAGAAGCCTTCGGGGCAGGTACAGATGCAAGAGGTGTTTCTGCGGCGGATGCAGGGGCTGCACTCGCAGCCTCATCTGCGGACTTTGGCTTGAACGCATCTGCATCAACAGTATCATTGGTCTGCACGGCAGGTGCCGGCCTTCCTTTTCGGGTGTTGTTCTTAAGCGCACCACTGGGGCCAGAAAAGAGACCACCAGAAGCCTCACCGTCTGCTGGCGTGCCATTCGTCCTGCCGAATTTGTTGTCGAGGTACTTCATAACGCGCAGGATGTCGCCCTCTTTCAGACCAAGAGTCCTGAGCAGAGCAGGCGTAACTTCTGGTAGAATTTCCTCTCCCATCTGATCTTTTGCAAAGTTCTGCGCATATCGTTCGCAGATCTGCGGATTGACGTTGCAGGCCAGGAAGAAGTCAAACCAATCATACTCTGGCTCTTTGGAAGCGGCTGATATGCCGTTAGTATCCTTCTTCGCGTTGCGCTCCTTTTCTCGCAGAGTGTTTCGTCGCTTAATGTCAGAGAGAGGCTTCTCGTCTTCTAATGACACGCCGGTGATCTTCTCGACATACTCCAGATCTTCCACAGCCATCTTGCCGACCGGTACAGCAATCTTGACGCCATTGTCCTTGTGTAGGTGGATTTTGTTGTCCTTGAGACCAAGGAATTCAGCATCGACTCGGAAGGCACCAGATCGATCCGTCCATGTTCTGACTCTGGCTGAGTTGGGTCCTGCGGGATTTAGCACGTCTCTTGGGTAAATGTCAGCTCAGGTACTCACTAGCTTTTGGCGCTTCATCCTTCTTTCGCTTTTGTTGCTTCTTCTCTCCCCTTGCCAGACTGCTCTGTCTTGCAGGAAGCTGCGCACCTACGCCAGGATCCTCGAACTCCTCACTTCGCATCTTCCGATGCTTTCGAGCGGCCTCTTTGGTCGCTCGCTCTTCTTCAAGTCGGTTCTGCTCTACTGTACTTCTGCCGGCATTGATTCCCGAGTAGCTCGAAGATTGTGGCTCGGCCTGTGGAATCGTGCCCGTGATCTCAACGTAGCTGGAAGGTACGACACCCTCCTTTCCGTTCTTGAGACGTCGTACCATCCACCACTCCTCGCTCTTCATGTCGTCCAGGACAATAATTTCATCCCCAACGGCTACAGTAACTTCATCGTCTCCCTGTGCCATAAACTCATAGAGCATGTGTCCTCTCTTCTGCCCTCCGGATCCGCCTGAGCTAGCGACCATCACTTCCCTCAAGCCTTCTGCCCTTGACGCGCCCGCCAGCTCACCAAGCTGGGCGACAATTTCTTGCGCAGTGTCCTTCGCCCCAGCGTGGAAATCAATGCTCTTGCTCGGTCTGACTAATTCAATGAAGACGTGCTTGCCTTCAATGGAGTAATGCGTCAGCCGATCAGCAGTCCACTCTTGTTGCGGTCCATCACGTGCTTTGGCTGGTGCGATCGAGATGAGTCCTCGCGCGAGATTGATACCAAGTGTAGTCGGCATCTTCTTGTTCTTGCCCATGGAGGAAACCATCTCGTGGATGTTGTAGAGATGGTAGCCACCTGCTGGACTGGGCTGAGCCTCATCGTAATGATCGCTTACATGCCGATTGTAGGGAGGCGAAGTCATCACACCAGGAGGCTCTTGAATCCGCGGTGGTGGCTGCGCAGAGAACTCTTCTGACGCTGGTGACTGTATGACAGATGGCGGCCGTTGCGGAAGTCGTGGAGCTGGCGCTTCTTCTTCTTCTGATTCTTCCGGTGTATACTGTGCATATTGCTGGGACCTTGACGGCAGAGGTGGTGAAGCAGGACCTGGCGAAGGGAGTGGCGGTGCTGCAGGGGCCGCATCACCTGTCCGTTGAGCAATGATGCTCGCGAGCGCCTTTGCTGGGTTACGCGCTGGATTTTCCGGAGGACTGTCATCTTCTGGCTCAGGTGTAGGTGCCTGCACTTGGTTTCTGACAGGCATTGATGGTGCAGCTGGCTCGGAAGCTGCCGAATCCGACTTCTCCAGGTAGTTTGCCGGCGCGAAACCATACTTCCCATTCTGCCCGACCAGAGTCCAATCTTCGTCCGACGTATCGTAGACATCTAAATGCGCGTCTTCTGCAAAGGAGATCTCCTCGTCGGTCTGCTTCGTGTAATCGTACAACGCTTTCGCCTTGTAAAGGGGATGGGCCTGTCTAGCATCAGCATGTCTCACTGTCCTCTCGAGCCGCATTCCTGACCTCTTCAACGTAGTTGTTTGGTATCAGTCCTTCTGGCTCATCCTCCTCGTCGCTTATGGCCTTTTTCTTGGCCTTCCACCAATCATCTTCTGTGCTCTTCTCGAGGACGAACAACAGGTCTCCCTCGGTGATCTCCAACTCTCCTTCACCCTGCGGCGCATAATCGTAGATGGCGCGATACACGCCCAGAAACCCCATGCTGCCGGTATAGCGAAGGCAGCTCCGCCAAGATCGACGTCAATGGATGTCTGGGCTGCGAGAAGGCCACCAGAATACCAATGGACCAGTGGTACTGTCTCAACACCTTCAACTTTCTCTGAAATCGATAGCAGTCGCGCTGAAGAAGACGTCCGCCGTGGACGGGCAAACGGTTGCGTCCGGCGTTGATCTCAGAGGCGCTGAGCTACCCGGATAATCGAAGGGCAATGGCACGCGCGCCAGGTAACGTCGGCCAATGATGGACGTTCTCGTTGGTGTTGGAACGGCGTGAGAATGTATAGCAGATCAAAGTCTGATGGCGAATGATCTGGATTTCGAGCTATAGCTTCACTCTGTCGTAAATGTATACTTTAAGGAGGTCGAAGTGAGCTAGAATGTCCCCAATCCAAGGTTGGAGTCGCTGGTGGCTTCAATCCGCAAATTAAGCCGGGACATCTCCGTCATCAACAGCAATGCTGCGACCCACTGAACATGCAAGCTGGTCTTGGCGCAGCTTAGTAAGTTGGCTGCTCGGCCAAGCTACTTGAAGAAAACCGACCTAGGATCTCTTTGTCTTGTGGTATGCTTACCTGGTGGGTCTATTGAGGCCTTACGGACCTCGGTGATATAATATAAGTACTGTCGATATTTGGTGGGTGCCTTTTTGTCTATCGCATTCAGCAGCTCCCTCAAATAAGCACATTTCCCTTCCCAGCAGCTAAAGACCTACATTTACAATACATATCGACCTAGACCCAAGGCCACCTTCACTATGGCATTGAACACTACAACGAACGCCACTACGCGCATTGCCCTCATCAATGAAATCGTTACCGGCCCTCCCGCACTCAGGCTCATCGAAGCCCTCTCCATCCCCTCGCACCCAGGTCCCATCACCCTTCTCGACAACGCCTCAGGAATCGGCACCCTCCCCTCCAAACTCCTACCTCTTCTGTCCCCAGACCAACTCTCCACCACCTCCGTCATAGCAGGCGACATAGACGAGACCTACCTCTCCTTTGCCTCGACCCGCTTCCCTTCCCACCCCATCACCGTCCAAAAAATCGACCAACAATTCCCACCAGCATCCCTTTCTCCCGGTACCTTTTCGCACATCACGAGCAACTTCGGCGTCTTCTTCTCCCCTGATCAAGCCGCCGTCCTCGCCTCCACCCTCTCCCTGCTCCGGCCCGGCGGCCGCGCGGGCTTCACCTCCTGGGCAAAAATCACCTGGTGGGACGAGCTGCTGCTACCCGCTCTTGCAGCGTACCTCCCCGACGCGCCTGCCTTGCCGCATCCTCTGCCTGGTTTCTCCGCGTGGATCAAGCCCGAGTCGGCGAAGGCGCGGCTGGAGGAAGCCGGGTTCGTGGATGTGCAGAGCGAGACGTACGAGTTCGTGCCGCAGGTCGAGGCGGAGGATTTTGCTGCTGCTTGTGCGGTGCTGGTGAATGTTGTGGCGGGGAGGGCGTGGAGTGAGGGGCAGAGGGGAAGGTATGGTGGGGAGATCGAGGGGGCGTTGCTTAGGTACCTGAAGGAGAAGTTCGAGGGGGGCAGGTGGACTGGGAAGATGGTGGCAGTCATTACAGTGGGGAGGAAGGGAGAGTAGAGAGAGCCATAGAACATATCGCACCTGACGGGCTTGGCTCGCACCCAGGGCGCATGCATGGGATGACGTGCAAAGAGATGTCTCATACTTCTTATAATTATAGACATACATATCTACATTGCCATCCCGCCCTCCCTTTCGCATATACGCATGATCACCGCTTCTTCTTATCCAGCTCCTCCACCTCCCTCCTCAACTTCTCCGGCACCTTCCCCTTCAGCTCCTCTTGCATCCCCGGCACCGCTCCCCTCCTAATCACATCCGCCACACCTCTCTTGATCCCCTCCTCAATGCCCACGATCGGTCTATACCCCAACCGCGCCTTCGCCTTGCTGATATCAAAATACCTGGTCATACAAGTATACCTCACTCTCTGCCGATCGAGATTCGGCGTCCCCTTGCGCAAGATCCAGTACACCCATTCCAGAATCGTCGCGATCAGCAGCGCCAAATCGCGGTTCAAAACCCACACTTTCTTCGGGTCCTGCGTGCTGCCCGCTGCGCCCCATACCATGCGGTAAAAGTCGAAAAAGTACGTCGGCTGATCGTTCGTGATGAAGAAGGCTTCGCCGTCGACTTTCTCCGTGTCCAGCGGTAGACTCTGTCCTTGCTCTTCTCGATCCGCTGTCGCGAGCAGCGCCGCGGCTGCCAGGTGGTGCGCGTGCACTACGTTCGTCACTTCTGTGAAGTCGAACAGGTTGTTGTTGTCCCCCACCTGGAAGCCGGTCTGGCCGCGGTAGTGCGCTGTCAGGGCATTGGGGAGGTTTTGCACGTCGCCTACCCCGAAGATGCCGGCGGGACGGAGGGATGCGGTCAGGAAGCGAGGGTACGCGGAGGTGCGGTTGGCGGCTAGCACGAGCTGCTCGGCTTGCGCTTTTGTGGTCGTGTAGTATTCTGGCTGGTTTGCGCCCATTTGGAGAGGGTAGTCCTCGTCTGCATTGACGAGGTCGGAGACGGTGTCGCTGATTACGGAGGAAGACGAGGTGTACACAAAGGCTTTGACGTTGGTTTCTTGCGCGACTTTGAGGAGAGTCTCGGTTCCTTGGACATTGACGCGATACATGACGTCGCGGTTGTTGATGTTGAAATGAGGGGAGGCAGTATGCATCACCACGGTCGGCTTGACCTTTTCGAAGATGCTCTTCATCGCGCTGTAGTCGGTGATGTCGCCGAAGTGGTAGTCGACTTTCTCGAGAGGAGTCGCGGAGGGGCGCAAGTCGACAATGGACATGGAAGTATAGGCCGATCGCTCCTTGAGGAGTTGGGCGAGCTTGTGTCCTACAAAACCACAGCCTCCTGTGATGAGGACCGTCCCAAGGGACTTGGTCACTTGCGACTCTGTAGCTGCCATGGTGGTGGTACTGCTAGGATGTGAAGAGCTGCGGAGTGGTGCTTTCGAAGACGGGCGGAGGAGGAAATTGGCTCGCGATTAGGTTCCGAGGTGTCGCAAGAGGCACTTGGAGTCGTTTGTCAGCTTCAATTTGTACTTGCACATAGTCAAAGACATTTACTTACCAGAACATGTAAAAGCAGAGGGGTCCGGAGGCACGAGAAAAGTTGGAGTTGATCCGGGGAAGTTTTGAGCATCGTTCCACCTCTCACTCCGACCAGCCACAACTTGGCAGCAATCTTACACCACTCCTTTGCGCGGCTCGCTGTTGTTCAATGGTTTGAGCAGACATATGGATCACCAGTAGAGCATGGCCAAAAAAAAACTTGATTCGTAAAACCTCTTCCTGTCCCTAGATTATGCCCTATCTCAAAAAGGTCTGTACCATGTCCCCGTTCGTTCATCTCAATAACGATGCCCTATATTTCGCACCTTGAACACCTTGACCCAGCCCTTTTGTCTTCTAGCAGATGCCAAACGTGTCTCGCTGTGATCCAAACTCGAAGGAATTGTACGTGAGCGCGTTGGTTTGCTCTAGTGATTGCAAACGCTCCGCTTTCTGTGCGTATCGCGTACTCTTAGTATGCGCGCCTTGCCACGAAAACTAGAACAAGCCCTGTCGCGCCGCTGCTCTTTTGTCCCTAGTCACATGAGCCGAAGCTCGGCGCGGCGTTCTCCAATCACACTTCCATCTTGCCACTCAATACTCTCAGTGCGTGCTCTGCTTCCTGAATCTCAACAGCTCTGCAAGGCCGCTCAGACTGCAGCCGTGTCTCAGGAACTCATGTCTAGCGAGCTCTTCCGCCGTGGCACGACTCTTGACGTCCACACAGAGACAGACGGACAAGAAAGCCTTGAGTTCCTTGCTAAGTTTCTCTGGCTTCTTCAGGCGGGGCGTACCGTTCGTGGCGATAAGGTAAAGAGCCTTGAGGGGCTCTTCGTTGAGGTATGGTGGCTCAGACTCGATCATCTCGATTGCCATGATACCGAGCGACCAAATGTCGACCTTGCTGCCGTACTCCTTTTGCTTGACGACTTCGGGCGCCATCCAGTAAGGTGTACCGACCATGGTGGCGCGCTTGGCCCGGTTGTCGGTCAGCTTTGCGCAGAAACCGAAATCGGTGATCTTGACGTGACCGCGAGACGAGAGGAGAACATTGTCGGATTTAATATCGCGGTGAATAATCTGTTGGCCGTGAAGGTGAATAAGACCCTTGCATACCTGATACCTCGTTAGGAATTGCTTTCACTTCGTAAAGAGTCGTTGGGTGCTTACCTCTAAACAAATAGTTGCGATCTGATCCTCGCCGATCGATGGGTTATTGTCGATGACATCGGTCAAAGCACCACCCTCCATGAACTCCATGACCACCCAAAGCTCGTTCGTGTCTTCTTGCAAAAAGGCGTCCAAGAAGTTGACAATGTTGGGGTGCTTGCTGTCCTTCATGACGATAATTTCGTTGACGATCAGCTCCTTTCTCGGCTGGTTGCGCAGGTCCATCTGCTTGATGGCCACTTGCGCTCTTGGGCCATTCTCGCGGAGTAATTGTCTTGCCATTGGTGAAGTAGCGCTCTCGCGAATGCGAGCGACGTACACGGATCCTGAAGCACCTTGTCCGATCTTCTTCTGCTTGTTGTAAGAGTCAAGAGGACGCTCCTTGGAGACGACTTCTCGTAGACGCTCCATGACTTGGGCGTCCGTCATACTTGACATCCGCTGTTCCTTCTTCTCCTCTTTGGTGGGCTTTGCTGTGAGCATCATCTCAGCCTTCTTGACGTGATCGATGACAGGCGATGTACCGCCTTGCTTGGGTGTGACATTGAGCGGCTTGATGGCTGGTTGTTGTTGTTGTTGTTGTTGTTGTTGCTGCTGCTGCTGCTGCTGTTGCGCTTGCTGTTGCGCTTGCTGAGCGGCTTGGTTGTTCTTCGTCGGTTTCGTACCTCTGCTCTGATATTCGATACCAGTCGGCATTGTCGACTTCTTGACAGCCGGCTGTGTGGGCGGTTGTGCTTGTTGTGCTGCCATGGCTCCATTGAGCTGTGCTTGCGACGGCATTTGCTTCATGCCTTGTTGACTTGGCGGAGGTGGTGCTTGTCGCTGTGCTTGCATTGGCTTGGGCGTCTGTCCTTGCTGCATCCTCGGCGATACTGATGGTGCTGATGGTGCTTGGCGTTGTGCATTGTATCTTGATGGGCTGTGCTCTGGACCGCCGAAGCTTCCTCCTACTTCTTGCTGAACCAGCGGAGTCTTCTTCTGAGGAATTGAAGCATTATACTCTTCTTGTTCCCGTCGTCTGAGCTCTTCTTCCCGTCGCCTCGCATCGGATTCTTGCTGTTTCCTCTCTTGTTCACGAAAATAGTCTTGCTGTGAGAGACTGGTGTCGCTTCTTTGCACAGGATGACCAGCGGGCGAGCCGCTTTGTGGCGAGCCGTAGCCGGCAGGCTGTTGACGAGGAGGAGCGACGTTGCTGCTGTATCCCATCTGCATATCTCTCTTATTAACGCCGGCGGGAGCGCGCACGTCCGGTTGCTTCTGCATCTTGTCGGTGTAGAACTGGAGGACTTCAACGACTGCCTGCGGGTTCTTCGCCATGTCATCCTTGGTCAGGGCGGACGAGTTGAGGAGTCTCTGCCACTCAGGAGGCAATCCAGTGAAGCCGCCGTTGATCGGATCGAATCCGACGTGTACACGGTGAGTGAAGCCAGTTGGTGCGCTTACGCCGCCCATGCTGCGGTCGTAGATGGCGTCGATCCAGTCGTAGACGTCCTTATCCGTCTCAAATCTGCAGACGATCACCTTTTGCGGCCCATCTTTCGCCGGCGATTGGTTCGAGCTGCCGCCAACGCCTTTTGTGAGCTCGAAAGCGTACGGGTATGAATCCGAGCGGGTAATATTGATGACATCGGCCATCTTGATGCTCTGAGAGATTTTGGACGTCGTGTTATTCTTGTGAAAGTCGAGTTGTGTTTCCCTGAGGACCAGGAATTTATCTGACCAGAAGACGCTCTTCATGAAGCCACCCTCCTCTTTGACTTTGGACCAGCCATCCTTGACTACGCTCGAGCTGTTTCCGAGCTGATCGAACGAGGTCATGGATCGATTCAAACCCAGCGAAGTGGTCGAAGAATTGGCACTCCCTGTTTTGAGGCTCATGACGGACATGTTGTTTGGTAAACTGCTCATCGATGGAGGCATGCCGTTCATCATCTTGGGGGCACCTCCTCCTCCGGGCGGACGAGGCGCTGGACGGTCCGTCACGAACTGACTGGACGTGTAGATACTGTTGTAAGGCATTTTGTCAGTTTCTTATGTGTCGATCAAAATGAAGATGACCTGCAAAGAGGGATTGCGACGTGCTCGCGAGGATCAAGCTGCTGGGCAGGCTCCTGACCCAGACTTTGAGACCGGCGGAGGTAGCGGGGCAAATACGGCGTGTTGAGATCTTGGAACAGCTCGTGTTTCGTGGGGAGGGATTGACTTACGGGTTTGTCGCCATTGCGACAATTGTAAATGTGTATTTGCGCCTGGCTCAGGCGGAGTAATTGTGTATATTACGGCGCGGGCCTGTTTAGAAGAAGAGCGGGCGGGCTCTGGAGTTGTCGCCGCTCACTCAAAAGACCCCCACGGACCCCTGTCGTACTAGATCAGACCGCGGTCTGGCTATCCTGTAGTGATCTCGTGGAGTCGCGCTTGGAGATGTGTCGGCGAGAGAGTTAGAGATGGGATTGATCAGCGACAGAGAGTGAAGGAAGACGGATCGAGTCGACGTTTGGACTACCAGCCTCGCGGCGGTTGTATCTCTTTGCTCTCGAGCGCCAGAATATGGAGAGGCGCCGACGGCAACAAGACGGTAAGCCGAGTCGGCGACAACGGTTGTTTAGTGGTGTTTGCTGTCCGTCTACAACGGTGGAATATACTGCTTTTGGTGGAATGCCACAAATGAGCTGCTGGAGACACTTGAAGAATGGACGACGGGGAATGGGGGGGTCGAGCCAAGTGGAGGGTAAATGTGGTTGAGCTATACGGTTGATAATAGTGGTATATTGTGGGTCATGAATAATGATTGACAATTGTCAAAACCCTTTGACCCTTGCTTGACCGACGACAACTTCACATGCAGGTGAGGGACTTGGAAAATGCAATTATCGACAAGACAATTCATCCCACACACCTTTACCCTGAGGCTCTCTTTCTCAGGGGATTTCCTTGAACAAACGATCGCAGGTCATGATCCTCTAGCTTTCTTGAAACGCTCTAGCGTATCCCCAAGGAGCGAACTCTGCGCTCTGATGCGTCGGCTTGCATCTTCTAGATGACGCTAATCATCATCGTCTGCTGTCTTCCTGTCGATCATACACGGCTAGTCGTCGTCCAATGAAGTGGTGTGAGTGTTGAAACAACTATCAACGTGGTATATTTCTATGCGGTATAGACGCCATGAATGATAGGATACTCCTCCGTCGCTGCCCTACAATAAATCATCAATTCCCAGATGCGCCTTTGCGTCACTGCAACAGTTGCATGTCTCGATCTTTCAACGGCCATATACCTGCTTCATGCTAAACTCTCGTCCTATCACTACAACCACAACCGGGTTGACCATCTGGGAAAACATGAACGTTCACCCGCACTGTGGAACCCGTCGCCGCCCGCCTTGTACGGCTGTACTGACCCTTGGGCATAGCACTGAATAGGGTAGCGGAGCTGATCAAGCCTTCCTCTGCGGATCTACACATCGTCATTTTGTGCATGATGCTAGCCTCATTAGAATATTCTACGTCTGACCCAGGAGCTATTCGTCGTTATTCAACTGTCGTCAATCCCTGTCCAATCATTACCAGGCATTTTGGTCCTGCACGTTCAGATGAAAGCAGAGCTCTCCTAGAGTCTACCATTCGCTCCTCCATGGTGCTCAGGCTCATCCACAAACCTCTCCATAAACGTAACGTAGTCGTACTTCTTCAGATCTCTGTCCTCTTGCATGTCCGGCCCGCGGTGCTCAGGCATTGTCTTGACCATCTCATCGATCAGCTCATCGGGTATGAGGGAATGTCGTAGGTCAAGCTCCGTGACATAAGGCTGTTGTGCAACGCCGTCAGCTATTCATTCTCCGTTGAACCCGTTCCATTGCCGTCCCACAAATTCAAAAGCAAAGATCAAAAAAGCATGCCCCGGGGGGGGGGACTCACCTTGCCGTCAGCGACTTCCCTAAAACTCTCAAATACCTGCTGAGCTGTGTTTTGATCCTCCGTGACATTGACCATGAAGCGAATGAATTGCTCGAATGTAACTGTGCCTACACGTCCACTTCCACTGACCTCGATGAAGCGTTCGTGCATTTCTCCTTCGTCGTAGACCAGACCCAGACTTGCCAGCGCTGCCGAGAACTCCAATTCTTGCAGGTTGTTGGTACCATCCCTGTCAAAGTGGCGGAAGACCGACTCGAACTCTTCCAGCTGGATGGGCGTGAGGTTGGTCATGTTCCTCGCTACCATTTGATTCTCCAAGAAAGCCAGCTTCTTCTGCACACTCGACTTGACCAGACCCAGTTCGTAGGATAGCTCATCGTAGGTGTATGTTGTAAAATCATTCTCCTCGATATTCGCTTCGTGACATTGCCGATCAAGATCCTCAATCAGCTTGAGGTACTCGTCCAGCGGTGGCAGTGATTCCGAGATCTTGGTTGTATGGCTGAGCTGGTCCTCTACATCGCCTTCCAGACCCGAGATGCCAGTGCTCAACGTGTTTAGTGCAAGAGCAAAGTCGTTCGCCTTGTCCGCAAATCCTCTTCTCAAAGCGTTCTTAATATCCCTAATCGTCTCGTTGATGATCTTGCTCCTTTCCCTCTCTGCACCCATCAATTTGCCCCAGGCCTCATCTAAAGCTTCGAGACTCAATTCGCGCGGCGGCTCATACGGTCTGAGCCGGTACGTGCTTAGCTTCGTCTTGATGTTGCCCAGCAAGCTCACCAATTCACTCTTCTCCGCCACCCATTCCCTCTTCTTCGTCCTCTTGTACTGCGTGAAATCTCCTGCCTGCGTTTTTGCGTCTGAATAACTCCCCGTAAACCTCGCCTCCCTCCATATCCTCATCTGCTCCGCGATCTGTCTCAACAATCTCCTCATCCTCTCCTCGAAACTATTCTGCATCTCCCACGCTCCGTGCATGTTCGCCACAAATTTCTCGACTCTCCTCCCAGCGTTCTCAACTTTCTCCATCTGACTAAACGCGTGGAACCAGTAAGCGATGTAGGTCATCAAACTCCTCTCATCCGGCCTGGGTACATCGCAGACATCCTCCACGTCCAGCAGATCAGGAATGCCAATCTCCCTCGACGCGATATCGAACGCCAGCGCCATATTGCCCCTGTGATCCGACTTGTCCAGCTTATCATAATCGATCAAGTCCGGCCGGTGTATGTCCAGCAAGGCACAGAACGCCAGTCCATTATTCCAACTACTGCTAAAGTCCCTGACATCCACCTCATCATAGCACGCCGTCTTGCGCTGACACCACAGCAACAAACCCTCCTTCGCCGATAATCCCTCCTCATTAATGTCGCTGATCGTGAAGCGCAGAATCAGCGTCCATATCAGCCCGAGAATAATCTTCCTGTTCCCGTCAACTATATCCTCCGCTCCAATATTCGTCAATTGGATCTTCCGCCCCTTGATGAAGTCCAAACACCGATTGACGTTCTCGAAGCGCTGCACGCGGAGTTTCGGGCGCGAGGCATAGCGGCCCAGGGATTCGTTGGAGAGGATCTCGAGGAGATGGACGAGGATGACCTTGTCAGCGTCAGCATTCCACCTCTTCGAGAGCCAGATAATCGGCAGGCAAATAGCAAGGGAGGGTGGGCAGGCGGGGAAAGGGGAAACCTACACCGTCCGACAAGTCCTTGACCAGATCCCGGATCTCAACGTCGCGGACTTTGAGCTTACTATTGAGCCTAACAGTATCAGCACACGGTCTATCTTTTCGTGAATAGTGTGTAAAGGCGCACCATTTCCCAAAAGTCTTCTCCTGCACCTTCACCCAGCTCTGCTCGAGCAGGACCGCCATAACATGCTGCGGAGACGCTTATATCCTTCTAACCATGCAACCGTATTCCTCAGTATATCCCAGTAACCTTGCTGCTCAATGTGATGCTGCAATGTGCGTCTGCTGTCGTAGTGCTATTATGGTGTGATAATCAGGACGAGTAGGTCGGTTCTGCACGAGGCGAGGCAGTCGAAGCTTCGGAGCCGGGAACAGAGAACAAACAAATCAACACTCGGGCTTTTTTCTTGGTTGAAAGGTTATTACTCGGTGCCCCCCCCCGCATGGCAGCCCGCCCCTGAGATGGCCGTTGGCGGAGGGAATGCGCATCCCTGTTGTGTTCAATCCCAGCACTGTCGCGTGCGTGAAACATGATCGCAACAGTGCAGCACTTATGTTTGCCATGTTGCTTATCACACTCTAGACTATCGCGCTCACTGTGTAACGATGAGGATATGGTCTTTACATGGTTTCATTCGCGCTCTCAGTCAAATAGTAGTACAGCCTATCGCCTATTCTACATACTCGCCGCAGCAGCTTTGTCAAGGCGACAGAATAAAAAGAGGGCTAGAAACAATTCTGCTCTTGCACAAAGCATCGATTTTTTCCCGGCCTCGATGACAAGGGCAGTTGTCCAGCAACGCCATCGCTTGCCCCCCTTTGTTCCTATATTGGAAAAGTAAAAAGTAAAAGAGGTATATCTGGCAGGGTATCTCGCTCTTAAAAAGGGATTTTTTGATGGGCATATAGCGTTCAATTCGTGAAGGGTAATGTCGAAGTGAAGAAGTGGGTTTTGATTTCGAAGAGTTGAAGTTGACATAAGAAAGATGGTGTGGTTGTGTAGCTTTGTCGACCTCAGATCCAGACAGGGAATTTCTCGGCCGTCTTGGGTAGGGCGTGCGCCTTGTAGAGGTCGTTCAAGTTGGGTGAGCTCTGCGACCTCTTCATCAGGTCTCGTAGGGAAGGTGTCTCGACATTGCGGCTGGCAGTGAGAAGCCGTGGCGGGGTGGCAGTTCTGGTGTGCTGCACGTTCCGGCCGGCGGCTTGCAGCAGGGATCGATCCTCGGCTGTTTGAGGACGTCGCATGATGATTTCGTTGCTTGGTGCCGCAGCGAGCGTGTTGCGCTTGGCGGCGATGTAGGACTTTGTCTTGGAGATGTCCTTTGGAATAGGCGGGAGTGGGATGGTTGGCGGAGGTGAGGGAGCTAGAGCGGCAGACGTTGGGCGGGACGTCTCTGAGCAGACCTGAGTATTTTGGGAAAGGCGATTGGCATCAGGGCTTGAAGAGCGCACCGTGCCGTCAGTGGAACTACCACGAACATGGTAGTTAGAGCCAGAAAGGTGGTAGTTCGACAGAGCTGATGACAGCTCATCTGGCTTGAATGCCGCAGAAGACTGCAGATCAGTGACAGTCTGGTCGGATATCTTGCCTGGGCTGACAGCTTCTACTTCGGACATTGGTGTCCTCAGCATTGGCAGATCAAGCAAAGAAGACAAGCGATTGATCTCTGGAAGTGGCGCATCCGGTGCGCTGCGAGGGTTCTCGAATGCACAACCAAGGTCGAGCTTGGAGTTGGAAGCAAGGAAAGGAGTCATTGTCATAGAGCTTCTGTTTCGCTGGTGTGCCGCAATCGAGACTCTAGGCGACACGTCGAAGAAGTTATCGTTTTCGACTTGCGTCTTGCGGGTAGGAGCAAGCACAGAATCGTGAGGGTTTGGCGAACCATATGGGTTCCGACCATAGCTGAAATCGCAGGTGGACTCTGCTTCCATGTTGTAGCAGAAGTCCACATCTTCTTCCCATGTCTCACCGGATGAGAGGCTGGGTACGCTCATGTCGTACTGTGACATTGTGTTCGTCTCTTGATCAGAGCTGACGGTAGAGACAGAAAGGTGAGCATCTTTGGCGACGACGCTACGCCTCTCACGTCGTCCAATAACAGGAGATTTGTCCAGCTTGTCGAAAGCATCAGTCTTCCTTGGTGACTGGCTCTCAATCTCTTCCGGTACAACATCGAGATTACGAGTGAGCTCGCTCGGAGGTGTTTGTAGACCAGATGGTTGCATCCAGGGCATCATTGGCTGAGGAAGAGGTGGTGCGTCAACAGGTGTGCGGAATGCTGGATGCACCATGGTGGGTGGGCTTCTTGGCTCAGCGATGAGAGAAGCCAAAGAGGCTGATCGGGAGATCATCGATGGTCTTCTAGACTCGTCGTTGAAGGAATTTGCGCTCGCGTTGGAGAGACTGCGCGAAGCACGGAGTCGAGGAGCCGCTTCCCGTCCGACGGACGAACTTCTGATGCGGCTGAAATTAATGCTATCGCTTCCGCTGACTGGTCTTGAAGGATCAATGAGAGACGAGGACGGGCGAGACTGCCGTTGCACACTCTCTACATCATCAGCTTTGATACCTCGAAGCTCGCCTTGTGGTTGTTGATGAGCAGATGCAGCCCAGAAGGAAAGGGTCAAGTCTCGATCACTGATGAGATCTAGCTCTGGTAGCTCTCGTGGCTGCGTGTGCGTAACATGTTGAAAGTTGAAAGGTGATGAGATGCTAGCCTTCTTCTGTTCTCGCTCGACTACAATTGACCGTTAGCAGTGTCTCAGTTTTGTGGCGAAAAGCTCGACCTACCCTCTTCCTTTGACTTTGTTCTCTCCATGAAGCTGAATGGAGTGGCTGGTCTTGTCGAAGCACTGCGCTCGACGCGACGCATCCATCGCAGTATCGGCTCATGCCTGGTGGTGCGAGGAGCCATTGACTTTCTCGACTGATTCCGTCCGATGCTCAAAGACTGCTCATCACCCTCAGTCGCGTCTGTCTGCTTGTCCTGGAATGGCAAACGCGGCCAATGTCGTGAGACTTCGGGGCTAGCCTGCTCTGAATCGCCATTGGAAGTGGCAATGCTGCGAGCGAACAAAGAATACCGCTTGCGAGAAGGAGCTCGGTCCACTGTTGGCTCTCGCTCGCCGCCATCCAGGGCGTCGTGAACTGAATCTTGGTCAAAGAAAGGATGAGCGAAAGCATTGGCGACCTGTTCGGGATCGTCGTAAGTGGTCTTTCGGCTGCTCACGACGGACAACATTGAAGCTCGTTTGCCGGGTTCGTCGCTGAATTGAAGCCATTTAGGTGCCATGATTGTCGAACAGCTTTATTCATTCTCCCCTCTCGATCCAGTCGAGGGAATTTTGGAAGGGTTTAGAACAAAGGGACCGGAGACTTTCTACGAGTCTGGTTGATCAATATAGATGAGGAATATGGCGGCTGTGGCTTAAAATTAATGAGTCGTGTCGCACGTCGCGGATTGAGGCAGCGCGCGCGTTTCAGGATGCTGAGGGCTCGTGTGATTGGGATTGAAAAGCGAATGACTAGGGTTGAAGGACTTCCAGTGTCGACAGTCGAGAACGAAAGGCGTGAGGGAATACAGGCAGTTCAGGACTCGAGCGAGTCGGCCAGGTTTTGTTGCGCACAGAACTTTGAGATGTATTGGGGCCTGTGTGTTCTGTACGACGGTGCGGGTCGTCAGCAGAATGCATCCGGGAACAGCAGAAACAATTGCGTGGGAGGCTAGGGCGAACCACGGACAAGTGTCAGAGTTCGTGATGGTACCCATGTCTAGCGTGCCAACCAGAGCTGCATCCACTTCTGCCAACTCTCACTTGCCCGCCAAGCTGGTGAGCTTTAGCGTCGGGGAGACAAAAGTTCCCTGCTGGTTCCTGCAGATCTCGTTAAGGTCTCGAGGCCAAAAGAAGCAATCCAGAAGGCCTAAGCTTTACGATGAACACGAAGAAGAGGTAACGATTGGCATGGAAAGAACCTTTTCCTGGACACCAGAGCCGCTCATTCGACAGCCATCTTGTTGCTATTGATGCAGCACGAGATTTGATGCATCGCGAGTAACCAGGAAACCCACACGTGTTCTCCAGATACTCTTGACCAATGCTCCACCTGTGAAAGCCCACCTTCGTTTTGGGTATGGTCTCGTGTCAACTTTCAGGGCGGTCTGTCAGGACTGGCCGAGGCTATGTGAAACGAACCAAAAGTGTGGCCGCACGTCAAAAATGGTCTCGGGAAGTGATCTTGGTTCACGTTGGTCTGGCTCCGACTCTGGGGTCTTGACAACAGCGCGTAAACAAAATAACATAACTTGTTGCTGATATCGACTTTCAAGCTGAACAATCGTAGATATAGCCATTGTTGACGTTTCGTGATAACCAGGCAGCCACACCACTCGATGGTCAGCTGAGGTGCATACGAGACGGACCAGCTTCGAGGCAAGGGGAGATGTTACGATTCTCCCGGGTTTTCGGGACGCTGCACTGGGCTGCATGAAGGCCAGCGGAGAGGCGTGAAGAGAGAGCTGCAGAGGCTGCGAATTCCTCTAGCCGATCAACAGGACCGATCAAGACGGACCTGTGGATCCCGCTGCAGGTGAAATTTTAGCCACTTCGTCGAGAGTTTGCGCCTGAGGAATCCTGGAAAGCGACCTGGCAGCCGGAAGCGGCACTAGACGTGAACAGGGAGCTCGCGTGCTGCCAAATCGCGATGGCTTCAGCGAACAACGGCACTTTGCGTCCTGTCATAGCCTTCCCCAATCCAAGTAATTGCTTCCACATGGCTACTGACTCTAGCAGACCCCCTGTCATGACGACCGCCACAAAGCTCGCAGATCTTGTTCTCGATCCCGCTTGTTACACTCTCATGCAATGGTGAGAAATGAATGGCGGGAAGGGGTTGCGCTTGAGTCTGACGAGTGTTTATTGACGGGAGACGTGCGTATGCACGACGAAAAAAGCATCCCGAAAACAAACCATGTCCAACCTGACGACCGGTTTCGTATCTTGCATGTACTTATGCAGGTCATGAAGGTCACTGCTCGTTGTCTTACCAGCCGTCTGGACGGGGTGAGGCAGATGCCCACTTGCCTAATGCTTTGCTTTTGGTGCAGACTCGGTATGACTGCATTTTTAGAACTTCTTGTTGAGGTCATCATCGACTGATTTAATTTGTGTCAAACTCGACAGGTAATATAGTGCAATGCATTCCAGCCGCGGTATCTACAGCTGTACTTGTAAGAGTAGACTACTCTTTTCGCGATAGCTGCCATGTTCATTGGCCTTCCTCCAACATGTCCCTGGCTGGCTGAGGTTCGCAAGCGATGTCATTGGACGATGGCTTTAAATTACGGTCATGTCAGTCGAGCTTGTTGCTGGAAACTGGCTAAAAAGAAGCAGGCTCTCGAGCCCCTATGAGGGCTTTTGGTCAAGGAAGACATCCCCCCGTCTTTTCCGTGTTGGTGATTGAAAGGTCCCCACAGGCTGATTCAAAATGCCTGTGCAAGAAAAGTCTTTCCACGCTCAAATCGAGGCCCCTCTCATACACATTGATTATCCATGAGGCCCCGTCGAGGCCTGGACAGTCATGACTTTTGTCAAGGAATTTTCAAGTCTCTGACGCCGAGCAATTGAGGGTCCTCTGGTTACTGTCATAATCTACTTCAGACTATCGAGGGTTCGTCGTCTGAGGAGCTAGCTTCCGACGTCGCGATGCGTGTTGAGAGGAATTTTCCTTCTTTGCCCCTCACTTTCAAAGGCTCCAGCTATCCGCACTCCCGCTGTTGAGGAGCTATGGCTTCCTGTCCATGCCGTCAAGGGCCGTGAGAAGTCGTTCGTTTCTTCGGGCCACGCAGTGAGCCGCTCGTCGTGAATGTTTGCAGCTCAAGAACACAACAAACAATGCAGAGCACAGGCTGATGGACCTCGCGTGCCCACCACTGCATGCGAGATACAATTGACAGATCAAAAAGTGTATGTACAGACTACTCAATTACTACGACAACCACATCAAAGCTCCGCATATTCTCCCTGCAAGATCTTCCCGCTCTTCCTGTCCTGCAAGAACCCTTCAACCCTCTGGGCCATACTGCCGACCTCATACCCAAAGTGCTTGTACACATACTCGTTCGTCAACGAGTGGCCAAATGTCTTCATATTGACACCAGCATCCGCGTACCTCTCCCAGCCCAGCGCGGCGTAAGGCTCGATCACCACCGCTGGCGCCTCGTTCCTCCTAAGCACCTCTCTCTTGTACTGCACCTCTTGCTTCTCGAATAGCCTCATACAAGGGAAGCTCACCACTCTCGTCTTGAGACCCTTCTCTCTCAACTTCGCCGCCACGTCCACAGCGAAGGCCAGCTCGGCACCAACACCAATCATCGTCACGTCCGGCTTCCCATCCGACTCCTCGAGGACGTAGGCACCTTTCTGGACCTTCTTCCGGTCCGTCTTGCCAGGGTACTGCTTTAACGCGTGTCTCGAGCACGAAATCATGCTCGGCCCATTGCGGTAATTGATTGCAGTCGTCCAGGCGCCAGCCACTTCCTCGCTGTCGCCAGGACGGATGTACAGCAACTCAGGCATGGCGCGGAACAGCGCCGCCAGCTCGATGGGCTGATGCGTGGGTCCGTCTTCACCCATGCCGATGCTGTCGTGCGTGGCGAGGTGGATAACTTGCAGCTTTTGCAGGGCGCCCATGCGGACGGCCGGCGCGGCGTAAAGGTAAAACATGAAGAAAGACGACGTTACGGGGATGATGGTGCCTGGGTTGTAGGCTGCTAGGCCGTTCGAGATGGCAGCCATTGCGTGCTCGCGAACGCCATAATGGATGTAGCGGCCGGCGTAGGTGCCATTGATGCCGCAGGTGGTCGACAGGTTGGGGTTTTGGAAGGCGACTTTGCTTGGATAGAGCAGGTTGACAGATGGAGAGAGGTCGGCGGTACCGATCATGAATTGGTTGCTCTTATCGGCAATGGGCTGGAATGCCAGGCCAGATGCCTTGCGAGATGGAGTATTTTCGGAGGGGAAGGAGGTCGGAATGAGCGATTCCCAATCTGATGGAAGAGTGCCGTCGCGGCGAGACTGGAACTCGGCAGCGATCTTCGGGTGAGCGCGAGAGTAAGAGGCGACAAGGTCGTTCCATTCCTTGACGTGTTGCTGACCTCGAGCAGGGATGTCGCCGAAGAAGTCTCGAACTTGCTTGGGAATAACGAAAGTCTGTGAAGGATCAAAGCCGTAAGCGGTCTTCATCTGCTGGACGTCTTCGACCTTGAAAGGCGCGCCATGGGCTACCGCTTGTCCTGCGACTGCGCTGCCGACGCCGATGATGGTACGGACGTTGATCAAGGTGGGCTTCTCCTTGCTTTCCTTGGCCTTCTTCAGAGCTGCAACAATGCCGTCGACGTTGAAGCAGCCATCGTAGACGTCAATGACGTCCCAGTTGGCGGCACGGAAACGGGCGTTGATGTCTTCCGTGTTCGTCATGTCTACCGACCCGTCGCAGGTGATCTGGTTGTTGTCGTAGATGACGGTAAGGTTGTTCAATCTCCAGTGACCAGCCAAGCTGATGGCTTCCTGGCCGATACCCTCTTGCGGACATGCGTCGCCAATCATGCACCAGGTGTGGTTGTTCACCACATCAAAGCCATCTCTGTTGTATTGCGCAGCAAGATGCTTCGTGGCCATGGCAAGACCAACTGCATTGGTGATGCCTTGCCCCAATGGACCTGTTGTGACCTCGACACCTTCTGCCTCTATTTCTGGATGACCTGGACATAAGCTCTCTGGCTTCTCGCTGTGATACGACTTGAGCATGTCAAAGTCGAATGCGGGATAGCCGGAGAAGTGTAGGAAGCAGTACTGGAAGAGACATGCGTGTCCATTTGACAGGACAAAGCGATCTCTGTTGAACCAGTCTGATTGTGTCGGACTGTATCGCATGGTATACTTCCAAAGCGCTACACCGATGGCTGCCATACCCATAGCACCACTTCTCACGGTCAGTGAGATCTCCCAGACTGAATAAGTAGGTACTTACCCTGGATGTCCTGCCTTGAACTGTGCGCAGAGGTCCGCAATAAGCACTCTGATCGTCTTGAGAACAATATCATGTTCCTGGCTCAGCTTGTTCACGGTGGAGCGCTCCTTGTCCTCCTCTTGCAGGAGAGCCTCTGTGACATTCTTGCCGTAGCTGCCATGGCCATTGACCTGCGGTTGTGACTGGACTGCAGCCATACTGATGAGTGTGCCTCTCCTGGCTTCTGTGGATTACAATTACAGCAAGGAAAAGATAGAAACAATTGGACAGTGGTTTGTGGCGTGCTTGGGATATAGGAGACGTGAGGTCAGAACCAGAGGAATCTCCTACCTCTTAAATCCTGTAGCCACATACGCATTTCGCTCTGCGAAGTTTCGTTGAAACATCCTCCAGAACACAACAACCATGACCGCATTTTCGTCACTGCTAGAGGAAAGGCATTGCCAGAAAGGGTAGTCCGGTGGCAGGCCGAATGGTTCCAGGGTTCCAGAGGCGCGGGGTCGATGCAGATTGGGGACCCCGCGATCGATTCGAAAGGCAGGTTTGCCGAGCGCGATATCGTTTCTGGTATGAGTGAAGAGACGGATATCATGTCCGATGTTCGCAAGTCAAATTGGTAATACATGTTGAGTAGTTTTCTCAATCGGCTGGTCGCAGCATTCTTCAGCACAACGTCAATGCCTCCCTCGTGCATGTCACACTCATTGATATTCACGGGCTTCACGTGCGAGACTTTCAGCGCTGATAATCCTTTGCATTCGTCACATTTACACGTAAGCATAGTCTAAGTGACAATGTGGCAGGGGTATGTCCCATCCTAATGCTCAGTGCCATGCAAGACTCTGCTGTAGGTCCATGACGTATGAACCGAAACTTCTCGTCCTCGTTACTCTTTTTCCTTTTCGTCTTTTGCTAAGCTATTGTGCCGACCGGCGGCATTCATGAGAATGGTACGAAATCTTGCTGCTGGGATAGCTCGTGGCCATTGCCAGATCCAGTCATGACAACGTCGTCTTCGATCTCCTCAGAATCGGCGTCGTCAGAGTCAATCTCTTCGTAATCTTCCTCTTCGCTGGACACGTCGAAAGCTACATCGTCGCCTCTGGCTGCCTTTGCAGCGGCTGCTTTGCGCAAGGTGCCAGCTCTGTCGATGTGCGGTAGGCGACACTTCTTATTACGGCAAACACCTGTGTTAGTGTAGTCGGGACATTCATTCACATGGCGATCAGTACAAGCTGCACCCTTCTCGCAATATCCCATACGACCAAAGTCCTTGCAGACGGGAGCGTTGAGATCAGCACATGCATGAGAGTAAGAACAATCAGGCTTGGTGCAGGCATTGCGCATGAAATGAAGACATGTTGGAGTACGATTTGGGGAAGGCTCATGGGAAAGGTTGCAATCCTCACCGGCGGCGCATTCGCCGTGTCGTAGAAAGTCTTTGCAGATAGCGAGCTTGGTGATATCGTGTTTGAACCGGCATCGATTGCCGTGGGTGCATGAGCCTGCGATGAGTCAGCATTGATGTTTGGTAGCGGAGGCACTTCAGTCAGGCAGCGATCGCCGGAAAGGATGGTGCGTTGAAATGATGTCCAGGTACCGGTTGATGTAAAATCGGCGCATAGCTTCTTTTGAACCTTGCCTGCGTCCACTCTGATGATATAGTGTAAGTGGCTGTTGACCATGTTCTCAATGTGTTGCGGGCCGCACCTCTTGTTCTTTAGCAAGCCTTGTCGAACGAGGTTGCCATGCTTCGTGCGGACGAAACGGACACCTGCTACTTTGGCTTCTTTTGGCGTGCTGTGCGGGTCGTGATTCGGGCCATCTGTCGCGCTTAGAACTGCGTTCGATGTCGGACGCTCATTTGAGTTCTCACCAAACACTCTTATCAGCTTCGAACCATCAGTCGCAACGCGGAAACGAAGGTCATTCACAACGATCTCTCGGGGTGCTGAAGCTGACGATGCGTTTGTAGTAGTCTGGTTGCCATAAACGTGCGCGACGACTCTGTCCTTGAGAGAAGCATCTCTGGCCTGTCTCTTCGCCTTTGCGGTCTCTTCGATGGCTTGCACCTTCGCCTGAACCTTTTT
Source organism: Elsinoe perseae (assembly GCA_029448695.1). NCBI lineage: Eukaryota > Fungi > Ascomycota > Dothideomycetes > Myriangiales > Elsinoaceae > Elsinoe > Elsinoe perseae. Next base: position 342,278 of record JARDAA010000113.1, read on the forward strand.
GTCATACACGGCAGCGTTTGTCCACTGCATGTGGCCACGATCGTGCGTTGTCACGCCTGTGCTAGTCTTCTCTTCAGGCTCTGTTGTCGCAGTACTGTTCTTGCTGTCGCTGCTAGGAGTAGAAACGTTATTGGCTACGAGCGTTCGGTGGCGAAAGCCAGACTTGTGAATGCCTCCTCGTGGACCACCTCGATAGCTGCCACGATATGGCGCATGGTGCGCAGAATGCCCGTATGGCGACCATCGTGGAGGCTTTTGGTGAGGAGTAGGGCAGCTATAGCTCGGAGTGCTCCCTTGCTTTTCGCGATTGATTCGCGCTGTCGACTTGTCAGTATTGTTTATACAAGTGATAGGACGTAGTGAAGGTTACCTACCAGATAACGCAGCGATCTTCGCTTGAAGCTCAGCGTCCTCGCTCATAGTCGATGGGTGACTAGATTGACGATGAGAATGGTATTTGAATGTGTAAGAGTGAGGAATGTGAGAGGGAATGCTTGACAGGGAAGAGTCATGTCAAGGAATGACAGATGCGGCTCTGCGAGGACGCCAAAGCTTATATCGATAAAGCGTCAGGGCTCATTAGGCATGCACCTCTCTTTGTCCTTGGCTGACAGACCTCTCGTCTCTCCAGACGAACATCCGACAGAACTGACGATCACAAAGCAAGCAACTTCAAGCCAAACTTTACTTTCCAATCACATTTGAATGCGTCGATAGCACGATCACCTCTTACTCCCGCGCAACACTCGCGATTACCATCCACCGACCGCAGGGATGGCCTCCAACGGCACGAAGATGGAGGATGATGTCAAGATCAAGCCTGACCCGGCAAATGCGCACACTCCATCCGCCATGGACGAGGACGAATACGAAGACACAGGCGAGCTCCACATCAAAGGGACGGAGAGCGACGATGGAGCCTGGCTCGCGAAACTCCCCAAATGGCTCTGGGAAGCATGGTCAACCATCGCTGAAGACGACGAGATTGAGCTAGGTAAAGTCCGCGTATACCACGACAACCTCCCGAACGGCGCGCAGAAGCTCAAGATTGTACTCAACGACATCCCCGGCCACGAAGACGTGCCGAAGAAATACGACGTGCACATGAGCAAGAACCACTACAACAACACCGTCGTGTTCAGCGAGAAAGACCAGCCAGGTTTCCGCGGCGGCCAAGCAGTCTGGAACAGGGACAAGCGTCCCATGCAGCAGCGCGATCGGGATTCACGGTACGACAGCAACCGAATAAGTAAGCGGCCGTACAAATCAAGCATACCCAAGCAGACCGCTCTCGCGGGCTATCTCCAACATGAAGTCACGCTCACAGCCGTCGAAAACGACGAGTACCGCCGACTAACAGCCAAGCGCTTTGCCGCTCTGGCACAACCCAAGCACACCACCACCTTCAGCGCCGGTGTAGATCACAGGATGCACCCCGGCCTAGCAGCGAACCAGACCTTCGCTTCGTTCGTCGCCAAGCCACAGCTCAAAGGCAAGAAGAAGCCGCAAACAGACAAGGCGGTGCGTGTATCACAGACCGAGCTCATGGATATGCTCACGGAGTGTTTCAAAGAATACCGGTATTGGAGTCTGAAGGCGCTCAAGGGACGGCTCAAGCAGCCCGAGGCATTCATCAAGAGCGAAGTGGAGCGAATCGCGACGTTGATTCGCTCTGGACCGTTCACTGGGCAATGGAAGTTGCGGCCTGAGTATGAGGCCACGTTGACGGGTGGGACAAAGGATGTCAAGGAGGAGGCTGCCGAGGAGTTCGAGGATGATGACGACGATGATGACGATGAAGGGGACTTTGAGGATGTGAAGATGGACGGGCAAGAGTAGATTACTCTGGGCAGTCCGCATTGGGGCGAGGCGCAAGGTCACTTGTTTAAACGGGTGATATCTTGAAACGATTGAATTGTTGAATGATCGCCGACCAGGTGATTATGGCGCAGAAGAATCCGCGCAGCTACTACCAGAAGAAATGAATGAAATGACTGGGAGACCCAAGATGCCATCCGTGCTTTGCTATGCCTGTACCATCCGAACTCTCCATCTTCGATGGCTCTTGAGAGAGGCGTATCAACTCCAGCAAATGCTCTCAATGCACATATGATTGTCCGCTAATATGCATCAGTCCATGCCGAACTCCTCTATGCCTTCTTCGCGGAGGCCGTCGCCCTGGCCTTGTTCTTCTTGACGCTGCTAGTCTTCTTTCCCTTCTTCGTGGTAGTGGTGGTGGTGGTCTTCTTCGCCTTCTTCACCTTGGTCGTAGTGGTGGTCTTCTTGCCCTTGCCCTTCTTCGTGGTCGTGGTCGTGGTGGTCTTGTGCTTCTTGGTCGTGGTCGTCGTCTTCGCCTTGCCAGCTTTGCTCGTCGTAGCCGCCGCTCGCTTCTTGGTGGTGGTGGTGCTCGAAGTCGCTACAGGAGCAACACTAGCGCCAGTCCCACGAACGCTGCCAGAAGCGGTGCTACTGGAAGCATTAGCGCCGAGCGCACTACCACTGCTGGACGGAGGCCCACCTGCGCCGCCGGAGGGAGGTCCGCCAGATTGGCTTCCGGTGCTGGCGCCGGTAGCGTTGGGAGTGCTGCCGGAGCCGGTACCAGAGGCGCCGGGGAAGCTAGTACCATTTGGAGGACTACCAGATGGTCCACCGCCCATAGTACCGTTGCCACCAGGACCACCGGATCCACCGCTCATGCTGGAGTCGGCATTGGCTACACCGCCGTTCTCTGTGAGGTAGGCGGCCGGGGACACTTGGGTGCTGGCTGTCTTGTTGATGCCGATTGCGATCCAGGCCATGATGCCGTCGGAAATATCGGAGCCGAGGTAGGTCCAGTCTGGGAAGGGGTCGTAATTGTTATCGGCGCCTTGCTGTGCGATCGTGTCGTCCTTGTTGTAAGTACGGCTTTGAGTATTGGTGTTGTAGGGGGCTTGTGCGTTGACGGCGTCGATCAGGTCCTCGTCGAAGAACAGCTGGCCGACGTGCACAACATTGTCGGACTGGAAGGTCTTGTTCTCGAAGACCGTTCCATTGAGATGGGTCATGAGATGGATGTGGGTAGTACGACCGGTGTAGTAACCTGGGAAGAGGGTGTCCTGGATAAGATTAGCCACGGGGAAATTACCAGACTGTTGCAGTATTGGGACTTACGAAGAATCCGACACCGTCAGAATCGACTTGGGTAACACCACGCTGGAAGGTCGTGTTGATATTGGTTGTGTCGGACTGGTCACCATTACCGGATGCTACGATACCAGCGTAGACACCAGTGGCATTGGTGGACCATGTCTCAATGTAAAGACCAGTAGCGACCTCACAGGTCTCGACATCGATGTACTGGTACTCTATGTGCACTGGCACACCTTGTTGGTCTTCCACGACGTTGGAGCGGTAGTGCTCGCCGGAGACGTAGTAAGGACCGTATGTGACCTCGGGAGTGAGGATGCAGGAGGAGTTCTTGTAACTGGCGAAGAGGGTAGAGGACGAGGTGTCGGTCGTGTAGCCCTCACCAGTCTTGTTGTGGTTCTCGGCGGCAAAGGTGTTGAGCGCAGTCGAGTCGCGCTTTCGCAGGCGAGTCTTGTAGGGAGTTTCGAGGTCAATGCCTCTCTTTTGTCGCATTGCCTGAGCCTTGGCCCAGCGACGTTGTTGACCTCTTTCGAAGATGGCCTGGTAGTTGGGAGAATTCTCGCAGTTCTCGAGGCCTCGCTTTATCATAGCAGCGTACTTGAGCTGTTCTGCCACAGCGGCTTCGTCGTGGTGCTCATGTTCACCCGGGTGTGCCGCTGCAAGGCCAGCGAGGCCGATGCTAAACAGAAAGTTGTTGATCTTAACCATGATGATAGAAAAGGCTTGGTGGTAGTGCTTGGAATGCTTGGGAAGGCTTGGTGGACTAGCTACCAGGCTACCTACCTCGACTTTATAAAGATCATGTTCGAGATGCCACGCACGACGGTGATGGTACTGCCAGCACACCCCTCTCCAACGACATCAGAACGTCAAGTCGTCGTAACGAGACAGGCAGATGAAACGAGCACAGCCAAACAGCTCGGAGGAGATTATGCTTCTTTCGCTCGAGCGTTCAGTAAGCCATATGCATGCGTGTCTGTGTGGTCTGGATGTTTGGGCGAGGAAATTGGATGCACTGACCTCAACGGCGAACACAATTAAGCTACGAGACCAGAATGCTTGCGCGGCCATGAACGATGCACTCTTGGCAACGAGAGGATACTATCGACGGGTGGTGTATATCCTCCACATTGGCTCGAAAGGAGGCGTTGAGGAGTACGACGACTTTTTTTCGTGGTATGCCGGAGTATCGCCGCGCACGGTGTCAGCCGAGAAGTGGACGCATTTTCCGACCAACGGTACGGCGCTCTGGTAACTTATTTCCACGGAGCAGGGATATTCGTGTGCAGCAACATAGGGGAAAGTATTAGTGATACGCCCTATGCGGTTCCAGAACGATCTCGCAGACTCGCAAGCTGTGGTGATATTGCTATGAAGAGCAGCCGCTCTGAAGGATGTCCGGGGCGATATCATAGAAGGGCTATGATTTGCCATGAGTGCAACGAAATCACTTCGTCCGCGACATTCCTTTGCGGCATGAGCCATCTACTGTCCATGATGCCTGTCGTCTGCCATGTCATGTCGGTTCAACTGCGGGAGATGCTGAGCCACGTGCTGCGCGGCGGACCGAGATGCACCTTTGCTGCCTGAGGTATACCGAGGGTACCATTGTACAAAGTCTACGCGGCCGAGGCGTTGAAGAGTCAAAGACTGCGGTAATGGCAGGAAAAAACCACATGGCCGCGTAGGAGGTTTTACCTGCTTTCAACCGACAAGTCCAACGAACGGTAAACTGATTACGACCATACCGGAGGATTTCCATGGATCCAGCTGGCTGTCAACTGTAGAGAGTCTGTCCTGTTTCACGGCGCGGGCCTCAAGTCAACTACAAACTTGATCACATCCACATCCGGTTATCCAGGGACAGTCAGGATTCATGATGAAATTATAGTGATGGGAGATCTCGATTATTTGATAGCGTCGATGCACACCATAGTCATCTGAACAATTTCCTGGAAACGATGACAGATCCTCCCTGATCCCCTCTGATCTACACGCCAAAAAGAATATCTGGATGACCAAGAATGACTCGCGGTACGTACTCAGACTTGCAAGCACTACCACTTTGCCAACTTTGGGGAGCAAAGAGGGTGCAGAAGCACACAAATGAAGGCCGAAGCGAAGGAGTAGGACGGAAGCTCAACTATCAACGGTCACCTGTTCTTCAAATCAACCGGGCGCATCATGGCTGCCCTTCTCTAGGTCAATTGGAGGAGAATGGCAGCGCGTGCAGTCATGTGTACAAGTCCAAGCACGCTATTCCTCTCGATTGGTCCTGGATGTTCCGTTTTCGCTGCATATCTACCCGACACCTACACATGATCCTGACCTGCCGCGGCCGTCTCTCTACTGGGTAAGATTGACAATTCTTCCGGCACGCAATGCTGCAGTACTCGCCCATCACTTGTTTACACACGGCCTAGGCATCATCTGCTACCGTGAACCAAAGACGGACTGGACCACAATCTTTCGTCACTTTGTGTATGTGTCGCGTACCTGATACTGCCCGTCCATCCGTCCTTGTGAACAACCACGCCGCAACCCGTGCCAGATAATTCTATACACCCTTTTCTGAATCATTCGTGTCAGTCACTGGACTTGTCATCGAAGATAATGTCGAACTGATAGCTTGGAAGATTGATATTATTCTTGGAGCCAGAGGCCGCTCGCACTTCGGACTTGATTCCGCTTGCCCACTTCCAGCCATCTCTCACCGCCAATTCATCACGTTCACCTCTCCACCGAACCATGGACCGAACCCATCACTTCAACCACGGTCCTGATCAAGAGCAACAATTATCACTCTTCGACGAAGCTGATGCTAATGTGTTTTCTCTCGAGCCTGGTGGCGCTGAACCTCGAGACATGGCTGATGACGGTCAATTTCGCCGCGACTCAATGAACAGCGCTGCTTTGTCTCCATTATCTGATCAAAAATGGGACCACCATTCGCAAAGCATTGACATCAAGCGAAGAACTTCTTTTGCTGCGACAAATCCATTCAGGGATGATTATTATCGCAACACAATCTCTGCTTCTGCCCCGTCGTCGTCATCCGCACACGTTCAACACCCCGCCAGCTGGAACTTGGACCATACTTCGGGCGCGGCGAGTCCATTAGCCTTTGAACACTACTCGACTTCAGGAGACGACTTTGACGTATCAGAGTATCCAAGCAACATTGGAAATGTCTCCGGGGCAGTCCACCCCGGACAGCAAATTGCTGTGCCTGCGGGCTTCGTCCCCATTGAGCAAGTAGACGGGCAGGCCACGCCTCTGTCTCCTTACTCAAATCCAGACCACATGGGAATGGCCGCGCGGGACTTCCCAAACCGTGCGGCCCTGCCGCGACACATGAGACCCGGCAGTCGTCCACCTCGACCTGGTCCAAACAGAGCCCCCTCGGATGGCGTCAGGAAGAAGAACACCCGTATCGAAATCCCTGCTGATCGTAATTTAAATAACATCGAAGAGCTCATCGAGCAGGCTCATGACGACGATGAGATTAAGGAGTTGAAGGCGCAGAGGCGGTTGCTTCGTAACAGAGAGGCCGCGTAAGTCCACTTCGCTTGATGTTCAGCGTTTAAGCTAACCCATCACAGTCTTGCTTCGCGACAGCGCAAGAAGCAACATACCGAGGATCTCGAGGTCAAGGAACAACGCTACCTCAAGCAGATCAATAGTCTGAAAAGCGAAGTTGCCGAGCTGTCTCACATCAACAGCAGGATGGAGAATGATTGTCGTGAGCTGCATCAGAAGCATAGTGAAGCCCTTCATCTACTCAATGTCCGAGACATGGAGAAGGAGGAGCTTACCATGAAGTACACTCAAGACACTGGTAATCTCCGGCGTAAGATTGCCTACCTCCAGCAGCAGCTCGAGAATCCCCACGAGAACGAATTCATGATGAACACGAATACAAACTTTAACGACTTTACGTCCGACATGAACGCTCTTAGCGTCAACAATCAGCCTTGGATGGCTGGTACTGGTCAATTCACGTCCGAGCCTGAGCCGACACGTCAAGTCGTGGCACAGCAGGACATCAAGCCGGTCAAGCGGGAGAATGATCCACCGATCGCTTCGGGTGTATTGTTCATGATTTTACTCTGTGGTGCCTTTGTCGCCTCGAAAGGGAACAGCAAGTCTTTCGTTCCTCGACTGCCCGAAGAAGTCAGGGTTGCTTCCAACACAGTCCTCGATAGTCTATTGAAGGATGCGAGATCAGATGCACTGACTGGCAATATGCCAGCCCCGGCCATGCATCAACCACAACAGATCCAAAATATGCCTCAACCACACAATCCGTGGCAGCAACAGGTTCAACAACAAGACAACCGGCAAACACTCTATCGATCCTTGACCATGCCTACAGGACAGCAGGAAGCAGAGCAGATCTTCCAGCTCACGCCATCCGAGTATAACAGTCTGACGTCTGCCGAAAATTATGCTGCCTACCATCCACAACATACAGTCACACCTCGCCGCAATCTCGCCGAGACCCTCGCCACCGTTCGTCACGAGACATTGTCCAAAGCGCCAGCTGCCGAAGTTTATACTCGCTCGCTTCTGTGGGATCAGATCCCCGCCGACGTTGTCAAGCAATTCAAAGAGCTAGTCAGAGAGAGCAAAGCAGCGGAACAAGTGGGGGGCTCAGGCGGACAAATGAGGGACAAAAACAAATATGAACAGACCGACACGCATCACTGGCCATTCAGTCTTGCCAACTAGCACCCCTTCACGGCCGCTTGACCGCTGGCGACCAGCACCATTCCTTGCATCACATCTCATATTTGTCAATGAAACGAATTAACATGACGAAACCACGACCACACACCTGCATCAACAACTAACGACTAACGATTTTACCCGGAGGAAAGAAGTACACCAATCTCACGATGGGTCTCACGACTATGACGGGAACGGACATGAACACGACACAGATGTTAACGATTTCTTGTATTTCCTGCATTTCTTGCATTCCTTGCATACGAGAACCAAGTCACGGCTTTTGCTTACGAGAATCACTTCACCCTCATGACGGACACTTTTTCGAGATATGTCTTATGGATATGATGATATATGATCTTTTTCTCTTTCAACAACATGGCCAGAACAGATGAGAACAGGGGAACGTGTCACGGCCGTGGTGGACAATCTTGTCGACGAATAGTACATAATGACTATATGCAACATTTACTCTTCTACTTATGTCATTTGGCCCGTGATCGCGTGAAGAGACTCTTGCTTCTCTCGACTAAGCGCCCGATGCGACGAGAGCCTAGCTTCTTCACGCCCGATGAGCGTCGTGGCTTCTCGACTCGGCCCGATGAGACTCTGTTGCCTGATCGTACCGGTGCTTTTCGCGTTGGCGCTGGCTTCGTGCTGCTTTGAGTAGGCGGTGCTCTGGTCGGCGAGACGAGGATGTCACTTGGTGTTGGTACGGGCGGTAACGCAGTGGCCTTTGGCGCAGTAGAGGTCGACTTTTCTGACATGGATCTCGTAGACGCGGAACTGCCGATCAGCACAGCTGTGGATGGGACCTTGGTGGTGGGTGCAGCAACCGTGGTAGCCTGACCGGGAGTGGCTTTCGGGAGGACTGACGGTGCGGGAGACCTACCAATATCAGAGATGCTCTTCATCATATCAAAGACGTACGGATGACGGGCCAAGGGCAGTAGGATAGGGGAACAATGCATTCTCGCTATGATTGGACCAACGATGCTCACCTCTCTCTCTCGTCTATCATACACACTGGGTAACGAAATGCTCACCCTCGTTTACGGAGTGTCCTGCCACCGACGGTCGTTGTGCTGGCAGCATGTGCGGTCGTCGCTGTCGGCGCGACAGCCGTGCCCTTCTTACTGGCTGTGCCCCGCTTACTGCCCGTGAGACTCGACAAGGCATTCTTAAGTCCTTGTGTTCGAGATTTGGTGGCCGGGGCCGCCTTCTTGGCCGCTGCCGAAGCGGTGGTCGCTGTTGCTCGTGCTATTGGTTTCTTCATGATGGTGGTACCGTTGCTGTCGTCGCTGCCAGATGATGGACGGTTGTGGGCAGTCAGTCCGGAAGACTCCGGAATTGTTCGAGATGATATCGGCTGGGAGGTATTTGCTGCCGTTCGCTTCGTCTGTCTTGACGCGGGACGAGTCGTCTTCGCCGCTGCAGCATGTCCTACAGTCCTAGACGTGGGCTTGGGCAGAGTCGATTCTTTGATTGGGGAAGCTGACTTGATAGGAGATGTTGGGAAAGTCCGCGAATTGTGTGATTTGGGTGAGAGAACTGCCGCCGGGCCTTGCTTCCTCGATACCGTACGCCCAGGCTTTGCCGGCACAGCGCTAATGCCAGCAGTCTTGATTCGCTTTTTGGGGTTCTCCAACGGGCCACTCGGATTCTCGTTCTCCTTGTCGTACTGTGGCAAAGCATCACTTTCAGTATCAGCACCGTACAGAGTTTTGCAGCTCAAAGAAGCGCACCTAGTCCTCTTGACGCCTCTCGCGTTACCAGTAGTGGCCGTTAAAGCAGGATACGAGATCTTCTGTGGCGAGTGCACAGCTGGAATTGTTTTCGTAGGTTGAGGCTCAGAGTACTTGTCGACTAGGTCCTGCATGTTGGCGTGTCTGAGCGAATGCGGGATTCTATTCACCCGCATCTCGAGTCGTGTCCGAAGTCCTTGTGCTTGCATCGCATACTGAGCCCGTAGCTTCCTGGCTCTCTCTGTGACTTCACACTATTAGCTCCTGACTTCATCTGCAGGATAAGATCACTAACTTTCTAATTGCAAGTTGTCAATCAACATCTGTTTCCGCGCCTCTGAGATCGCGATGCTTCCTGTACCTGCAGTGGGAGCTAGTACTGGCTCTGGTGTTGATGCCATTTCAAGGGTATCTTTGAGATCTTCTTGGTGCTTGCAGAATGATGTTGTTCGATTGATGATAAGATGCGCTTCTGAGAGCTATGCTACGCGTGAAACCAGTGTTATGCAAAACCGTAAATTAAGCGCTGCTCTAGAGATGATATGTTTTGGAGCACAAGGTTAAGAGGTAAACACGCGCCAAAGACGACCTGCGCGTTGCTGAATTCCGCCTACCGTTTGGGAGAGCCGCATGGACCTGAGATCATCGCCAGAGCTTCGGGTCCTGAGCAGCCATCGCTCCATCAGATTGCAAACCATCACAACATCGGCACTAATCCCCCACCACTAAAACAATTACTCAGACCTTGAATCTTTCTCTCCAGCATCGGCTTGAGACAGACACGCAGCTCACATCGTATACCCCTCAGCTTCGACGGCAAGCTATCGGACTGCTCAGCAGTCACAATCGACATCATGGGGCTCGAAGCGACTATGATAATGTACGACTCCACCAACCAGCTATGCTGAAGATATCACTGACAGATTCACAGAGTTGACAACTCCGAATCTGCACGAAATGGCGACTACGTTCCATCCAGATGGGAAGCACAAGCCGATAGTGTCAACCTCATATTTCAGTACAAAGTGAACTCCAATCCGGAGTCTAGCGTGGGGCTCATGTCGATGGGAGTGAAAGGGCCGGAGGTTCTCACCACTCTCACGACGAACCCTGGCAAGATTCTCGACGGCCTGCACCGGACAAAGATTGGGGGCGAGTCGCATCTACACACAGCCATCATGATCGCACAGCTAGCGCTCAAGCACAGACAGAATAAGAGCCAAAGAGCGCGCATCATTGTCTTCACCTGCTCAGCACTGACGGGCGAGAGCGAGAGCCAGAGTAGCTTGGTCAAGCTTGCGAAGAAAATGAAGAAGAACAATGTCAGCGTGGATATCGTGGCGCTTGGTGAGCTCGGGGATGAGACGGTGTCGAAACTGAGGGCATTCAATGACGCGGTCAAGGGTGGTGAAGGATCGCATCTGGAGGTCGTACACCCTGGTCCAAATCTCCTCAGCGATGTGGTTGTTGGAAGTCCGATACTAGCTGGCGAGGGAGGTGGGGCAGCGGCTGCTGCCACGAATGGCGACGGTGCTGCTGCTGGTGGCGGAGGTGGGGACTTCGAGTTCGGTGTCGACCCGAGCATGGATCCAGAGCTCGCATTGGCGCTGAGGATGAGTATGGAAGAGGAGAACGCCAGGCAAGAGCGCGAGAGAAAAGCACAGGAAGAGCGAGAGGGCAAGACACAGCTTGAGAGCGTACCGGAAGGAAAGGAAGAGTCGCAGCCGCTGCTAGACCAAGAAGGACAGCCGAGTGGGAGTGGGAGCGGTAGTGCAGACAAGAAGGAGGATAAGAAGGATGATGGCGACAAGATGGACACTGCATGAGCACAGCTGACACACGTTACGCTCGATAGATAGTCAACATGGCATTGATGCTGCTACAGCTCATGTCCAGGGTATAGCTTCAATGAAAACATGCCCAACAACTCCGTCGCGTGCCAACCCAAGTGCAAAGATCTCAAAGTAATCAACGAAATTGAGCCCAGATATCACTTCCTATCTATGTTCGCATAAGGAGTCGGCTGTGCTGTCCTCAGCCACTCGCCATTAAAAGCATTCACAAGCCAGTCGCTCAGTTCTGGAACAGGTCAGCCATCGTCCGCTACCTCTTTTCGCTAAACTTACTCTGATACACGACCGGGTGCGCCCCATGGAAGTAGATACTATGATCACTATCCGGAAAGATCTGCATGTCGTAGTTGCTCACGCCCGCCATGTCCAGCTTATCGATCAACGCCAGGGTGTTCTGCGTATGGACATTATCGTCCGAAGCACCATGCACGACCAAGAAGCGCACGTTCTTCCCCAAGGCCTGCGCATCACTGACGCTCGCGTTATCGTACCCATCCGGATTATGCTGCGGCGTGTGCATGTACCTCTCCGTGTAGATACTGTCGTAGTAGCGCCAATCCGTCACCGGCGCCACCGCCATGCCGTACTTGAACGTCTCGCCCGCGTCCTGCTCGAGCGTCTTGAGCGTGAGATATCCACCGTACGACCATCCCCAGAGGGCAAGTCGCTCGGCGTCGACGTACGGCTTTGCCGCCCACATCTTGGCCGCCGCAATCTGATCGTGCGATTCCCAGTACCCGATGTTGCCGCGGATGATGGTGCGTGTGGCGCGACCGCGGAAGCCTGTGCCGCGGCCGTCGAGTGTCACGACGATGTAGCCGAGCGAAGAGGCGACGTAGGATTGGAAGTTGATGGTGAAGCGTCGGTCGACTTCTTGGAAACCCGGGCCGTTGTAGAGCATGAAGAGGACGGGGTATTTACGTTTCGGGTTGAAGTGGGGTGGCCGGCGCTCGACGAGGTTGAGTTCGAAGCCGTCGACGTTGATGGTTTGATATTGCTCGATGGGAAGTTCGGTACGGGAGGCGAGCTTGGCAAGATCTCCGTTGTCTTCGATGTGGATGTCGATTTTGTCAGGGCTATAAGAGGTGTTGATGACTTTCTGCCACGGGATGTCGGGGCCTTGGTAGGACAGGAGAGCGAAGCCCGCTTCCTTGGAGAAGGAGATGTCATAGTAGCCGATCTTGGAGGTATCCGTAATGGCCTTGAGGTCCGTACCATCTAGCTTGACGCTATAGACATGGCGCTGAGTAGAGTGTTCTTTGGTCGCAATAAAGTACACCAAGTTGTTCTTGAGGTCGAGAGCGGACGGGGCGTCCACGACTTCCCAGTCGCCTGTTGTGAGCATCCTGGGCTTCGGATTATCCAAGGGAGTAAAGTAAGCTAGATGATCATAACCCTCATGAATGACCGTGTCGATATAGCCGTCATCTGGTCGGCCATTCTGTTCATCTTTGGGTACGAAAGTGGTCGTTTCAGAGACCTCAAACCAACCCTTGTCTATGGCGTTGACATCAGTCGTCCGTACAACATGGCCCTTTTGCTTGCTTGCATCCATCAAAACCACCTTGAGCACGTCGCTTTCTCGATTCGTCTCTTTGACGAGGAGCTTGCCTGTATCGCCTCCCCACAAGACTTCTGTTATCAGACGATCGTCGTCCGGGAAGTCATCGTCGGTCTTGACTTCAAATTGCTCACCCTTAGCAATATCGTAGATCAAAAGTGAGACGACAGACATGGGTGCACCAGCCTTGGGGTATTTGATCTCGCTGACGTCTGGATAAGCTTCTTCGCCGGGCGAAGGGTACTCGCCGCTTGGCCTGGAAAAGAAGTACTGCACAGGAAAAGTGGGCACCTTTGTCTCGTTTGTTCGGAGGAAAGCGACGTATTTGCCATCTCCAGACCACCAGGTACCACTGGCACCGTGAAACACTTCCTCCTCATAAACCCAGTCCGGGATGCCATAGAAGTAGTTAGGCCCACCGTCCTTGGTGATTTGAGTGACAGATTTCTCCGTAAGCTTCCTCAAGTAGAGGTTATTGTCGCGGGTGAAGACCACAGCATCGCCCTTGGGTGACCACGAAGCAATCTGAATCCGCCCATTTGGGTCCTTGGGGTCCAGAGGCTCTCCAATCTGGTGCTCGACATTGAAGATCCAGTACTTGGCTGTACTCGAATGTCGCCAGTTCTTTTTGCGATCTGACTGTATGAGAACGTGACGATGGTCCTTGCTGGGCCAGGCTTCACTGGGTGTGATCTGCTCGTTGCCGTACGAGAACGATGCGACCTTCATGAGCGTCTTCCTCTTCTCAGCTGTCAACCCTGGATCCTTCATGTAACGTACATCCTCTACAACCAGGTAGCCCCGTCCGCCTTCTCCACCTCGCTGAAGCAGCAGCCCGTCCTCTCCCTCGGGTCCCTCCGTCCATGAAATCGCGTGATGCCGTGGATACCAGTCACCCTGCAAGACCTGTTGTAACGTGACTTTCTTACCCGTTCCCTTGGTTGCTGTTGCATGCGGATCGTGTGGTCGACTTGACATGGGCTTGTGTGAACCAGTAGAGATGAACAGGCCAAGAGCTGCTACCCAGCCAACAGCTGCCACCGCAGCAACAATCCAAAACCACCTCCTTGCTTTTCTGTCGGCAGGCTTGATCGTCTGCCATGCTGCCTTCTCCTCGATGTCGAACTCGCTTTCCGGTGTCCCTGAGCGAGCTCGCTCTTTGGCGCGTAAGGTGGCCGCATCTGACACCTTATCTAAGATTAATGAGGTAGTTGAGACGGTCGACGTAGATAGTCGCGGTTCAGGCCCTTCTTCTATCCTCGAGTCATCCCGCGACGAGGTCAAAGGCTCTGCCTCTTCGTCCTTGTACTGGCCCATCTTTACCTCGGCGAGGGTGCTAATCTGACGCTGTGAAGTGTGACTTCGCTCAGAAGCCCATGAGCGCGGCCGCGCGATTGTATCAAAGAGCCGGGTTCGTTCCTAGAGTGAAACTTCTCCAACGTAGCTCCGGTAAGAGACTACAATATGCTATGGAAGCTGCATACTCCTCCGAGAAAGATAGGGTGCCATTTGTTGCCAAGATCTACAAACGGTTTACGGGTCCTTTGTTCCGGACTGCTATTGATTCAGGGCTCCATCCGGGGCCGCGATATAGTTACGAAGCTTATTTCCCCTACAACAATTCACTGAGTCTCTGAATCTCCTTTCCAAATCCACGCATGAGCAGAAGACTTGCAATAAGTCTCTGTCATTTTTTTCCGTCGGAAAGGACAGAGAGTCATAGCTAGAGAAGTGTCTGTCATGTCCGCAAATTTACTTCATATTGCAGGTCCCGGACAATTCATGCCCGGATACAGCTGGCCAATGATGCCGAATACAACAGTAGCAACTAGAAATGCCTCGATCGAAATGCCAACGTGTTTACACTCACTACTGGACTCTCTCGTGATACACCGTGTGGATCAAGTCGCCAGGAAGAGCAAGGGCTCATGTCAAATTCGTTCTGCTACTTTCTCGCTGCCTGCATGTTCAAATCCATGGGCATTATGGTCCCTGAGGGTCCCGGTGAAGGGGCGCTTCTGCTTCCCGTGCATCGTCGTTTCCCTCGCGTCGTCGTCAATAGGCTCCACTGCTGCGATAATATAGTCCACATTTGCCAGAAGCAACAGCACGACAAGTCCAGTCCAGAGCGTTGCTGGTCCGGCAGGCTTGTTTGTCTCGTCTTGTCTCCTTGTTTTTTTTTGGTATCTCGTCATATCATGCACTTTCGTCAAAGTAGAAGCATAGCCGTGTCCATCCAGTCTGTTGGACCATGGTCGATCAATTCTCGGGTAATGGACCCAAGTAGTCTTCCCTGATTGTTGCCACCGCAAACATTTGCCCGACCTCGGCTCTCACACCCTTGATCTTGACTCTGACTTGCGTGCCTCGCTCGATGACCTGATCCTCGTTGTCTGTGAATTGAGGAGGTGTAGCATTTCCGTCATACTTGATCTCTGGCGGGATCATCTGGAACGAGTCAGATATGTTCATACAGGTAGGGAATGTTCTGGACTTACCGCTCTTGAGACAAACACTGTCAGAGGTCCTACTTCCGTGAAGAAACCACTGGGAAGGACTTGCGTGACGAGGCCGTCGCAGACCTCGCCCTTGAAAGGCCTCCACACCACGGCATTGTACGCGACAGTGAACTCAGCTAACGAGCTACCTGGCATGACCTTTGGCTCTGAGATATCGGTGATGCTGACGACACATAGGATGTAGTATGTTCCCGTATTCGTTCCCTCCACATCGTGATAGAGCTGGTTCTCGACATATTCATGGGTTTTCTGGTCGAAGTACGAGGGGTGTAGAGTGAGTGTCCTTTCGAGTTCGTGCAGGAAGAACATGATGGCGGAATTGTTGCTTAGTCTCTGCGGGCTGCGTGCTCACCTGGCCGACTTGTTTGCGCGCTCCGTGTGTGCCACGAAACGATGCAATCGGTCGCAAAGAAGATTGTCGCATTCGCCTGATTAGAGTGCAAACAACAGATATCGCGCGAGTCCTAGCAAGTAGCGAGTGTCGCAGAGTCCAATGAGTGATAGAAACGTGTTTGAGCAGTTGCGCTGATGTGCGAAGCGAGGATATCTGGAAGCCTCCTGCGCGGCGCAAGAGGTCGACGAGAGAAGAAGGGATATCGACAGCTGAAGCTTTGAACTCACACGACCAAGAAAAAGTTGGTCTTGGCATTGGATGCCCTCCAGTCAGCCGGAGACATCCACAACCTCCAACCTGTCCCCTCCTTATCCTACCGTCATCTGTTCGAAGCAAGCTTCATCTGATCTTCTCGAACCTCTAGTAAGCTCAAGACGACATCCACCCAATCTCCGCACCTCTGAATACTACATCTGTGAGCTCTGTCGAGCAAGTCCGATATAGCCCGAGAGCCTCGACAGTACTTCTTCACTCGAACCATTGCGATGGCTTTGAACCTAGAGAAGCAGCTTCAATTCGTATGAATAATGCGTCTTGTGCTGCAAGATCCTATTTCTGACTTTGCTTAGTACGGCTCATATCATCACAACCCTGTTCGTGGGCCTTGTGATGGCACAGAAAAAAGCAGCGATTTCTGACACGATCCAGATCAATGTGGCCATTCACATCACATGCGTTCCTATGATCCTGCTGACCGCATTTCTATTCGTATGATGCCTTTCATTTGAGTTTCCTCTGGTCTAACGATCTAAGGGCACAAACACACCATCAATACCTATCCCCGAGTGGCTCGCTGTGCCGAATCTACCGCCAAATGCCGGGACAATAGCATGTGTGATATATGCGTCACTATATCTACTCATGGAACCGGTCGCGGGAGCCATGCTTGCTCCTCTTCTCTTGGGTGGCACAGCTGCCGCCAATTACCTCACAACCAACTATGGCGCCACCGCCAACAACTGGGCTATCGCTCTGCACGTGTTCAGCTGGATCGCTCAGTTCGTTGGTCATGGAATCTTTGAAGGTAGAGCACCTGCCCTGCTCGACAATCTGGTGCAGGCTTTCTTCCTTGCCCCATTCTTCGTCTGGCTCGAGATTCTCTTCTCTTTAGGATACAGACCAGAATTGAAGTCGAGGCTTGACATGGCTGTAGCGAAGAAGGTCAAAGAGTTCCGTGAGTCAAAGGTCAATGGTAATGCTCAGAAGAATGGTCATCCGAAATGAGCATCGTGGTGGTATGCAAAGAACCCCTTCAAGCATTTGTTTATACAAATTACTCTTCTTGTCGATTAGCGAAAAACTCCAATGTACTTATCAGCTTCAGCGGCAGCAAATATTGTCATACATTTGTGCAAGATATTATTTGATAATTGCTGATCCTTGTGTCTGGTGTCAGGTCGACATGGTCGGCTCATTTCGGGAAGATGGGTCTTACATAATAATCTTGGCAAGCTAGTGCCAGAGCTTTCTCTTGCTGTCTCAATCGCAGGAAAAGCGCTCAAGTGTCAATAGACTCCTCTCTCCACTCACTACCTCATACATATACGGGCCGTGGAATCCATTCGGATTTTCATAAAGCCCATCATGTTTCGCACCGCTCTTCGCACGAGCACTCGCGCGGTGGCGGCCGCCTCTGCAACAAGATTCGGAGTGGTACGTGACGAACCTGTCCACACCTACAACACCCACCAATGGACCTTTAAACATCTCGAAAAGGCCTCAATGGCTTTGCTACATCTATAGTGGAGGCTAACAGAGGGATTGAAATAGAACCGAGCTGTACCAGCTGTTGTGAACGCCTCTCGCAGCTATGCCGCCGACGCCAAAGCCTCCCCAACCGAGGTGTCCTCAATCCTCGAGCAGCGCATTCGCGGTGTTCAGGAGGAGGCCTCTCTCGCCGAAACCGGTCGTGTACTCTCAGTCGGGTATGCACGAATCAATCGAGATACAAGATGGAGAATAATTGCGCTAATACTGGGATAGTGACGGCATTGCCCGTGTCCATGGCATGAGCAATGTCCAGGCCGAAGAGCTTGTCGAGTGTGTCAATCTTCATGCTAGGGTAATGGGCAAGGCTAATCAATCGTCAGATTCGCCTCTGGTGTCAAGGGCATGTGCATGAACCTCGAAGCCGGCCAAGTTGGCGTATGTCACAACTCATGATATACTGCGCCAAGGATGAAGGTCTAACACATATCAGGTTGTGCTTTTCGGTTCCGATCGTCTTGTCAGGGAAGGCGAGACTGTCAAGCGTACTGGCCAGATTGTATGTGTCCTGTAGAATCGCGAAAGGGGACTCTTTTAATGCTAGCAGGTCGATGTCCCAGTCGGCGAGGCCATGCTTGGCCGTGTCGTTGACGCTCTCGGCCAGCCCATCGACGGCAAGGGCCCCATCAAGACCACCGAGAAGCGCCGTGCTCAGCTGAAGGCCCCCGGTATTCTTCCCCGCCGTTCCGTCAACCAGCCAGTGCAGACTGGTCTCAAGTCTGTCGACGCAATGGTACCAATTGGCCGTGGCCAGCGTGAGCTGATCATTGGTGACCGTCAAACTGGAAAGACAGCTGTCGCTCTTGACGCCATCCTCAACCAGAAGCGTTTCAACAATTCCAACGACGAGACCAAGAAGCTCTACTGTGTCTACGTTGCTGTTGGTCAGAAGCGTTCCACTGTCGCTCAGTTCGTCAAGACCCTTGAGGAGAACGACGCCATGAAGTACTCCATCGTTGTCGCCGCCACTGCTTCGGAAGCCGCCCCACTCCAGTACATCGCTCCCTTCACCGGTGTAAGTTCACAACTACCACAATTCTCGATCACCAGCCTCTGACCCTTTCTTCAGACTTCGATTGCCGAGTACTTCCGTGACAACGGCAAGCACGCTGTGATTGTCTTTGATGACTTGTCGAAGCAGGCTGTTGCATACCGTCAAATGTCTCTCCTGCTCAGACGTCCGTGAGTAAACTACCAGACCTTGACTATCAGACAGTAGCTAACATCTCCGAACACAGTCCAGGACGTGAGGCCGTAAGTGGATTGCAGATCATCAATACTGAGAATTGAGCTAACTGTGTTCTCAACAGTACCCCGGCGATGTCTTCTACCTCCACTCCCGTCTTTTGGAGCGTGCTGCCAAGATGAACGACAAGCTCGGTGGCGGCTCTCTCACCGCTCTGCCCATCATCGAGACACAGGGTGGTGATGTGTCCGCTTACATTCCAACCAACGTCATTTCCATCACCGACGGCCAGATCTTCTTGGAGTCCGAACTCTTCTACAAAGGTGTCCGTCCCGCCATTAACGTCGGTCTATCTGTCTCCCGTGTCGGCTCCGCCGCTCAGCTCAAGGCCATGAAGCAAGTCGCTGGTTCCCTCAAGCTCTTCTTGGCCCAGTACCGAGAAGTCGCTGCTTTCGCCCAGTTCGGTTCCGATTTGGATGCCGCCACCAAGCAGACGCTAAACCGTGGTGAGAGGTTGACCGAGCTGCTCAAGCAGAAGCAGTACAGCCCCATGGCTGTCAACGAGATGGTTCCTCTCATCTACGCTGGTGTCAATGGCCACCTCGACTCCATCCCAGTCGGCAAGATCCTTCAGTGGGAGTCTGACTTCCTCGCCCAGTAAGTACTATCAAACGCTATCACGCTTCATCACTCACACATTCATAGTCTCAAGAGCGACCAGGGTGACCTCTTATCCCAGATTGAGAAGGAGGGCGCTCTCAGTAAGGACCTTGAGGCCAAGCTCAAGGATGTTGTCACCACTTTCACCAAGAACTTCTCCTAGATCAAAATGGGGAGATCAGACGAGCTGGAGAGGTAAATAGATGAGGTAGTGACAGCTTGTATTGTAAGAAACGCAGGTGATCCACATAATCAGAATCTCTCACAGTACGCGTGTATCATATGTGCCCTTTCTGGATCACAGGATTCGTGGTTCGAAGCGCCTCAGCACTGCCGCTCCGCAAACAACTCAGCCAAGTGATCCACGACGATCATCACATTTCCCAGCGCCTCATTCTAAAATAGCGCGGGAATATCTATGGACATATTCTGTCCTTCAATACCTTTTCTTCTCACAGGTCGCCTAGACTCTGCCGTCATTCGTTAAAGACTCATTGACAACGGGTCTTACTTCGACGCAGCTTCAACAGTCGCCCAGCTCCTACAAAATACTAGGCTTCCAGCCTCGCAATCTCTTTGTACTTCTACTCTTACCAACGTAAACGGCATACTATACACGCCATGACCCTCCGTGACTTGCTCAAGAAGAAGCATGACATTGAAAAGAATGCGCACAGTATCCCCGCAAAGAGCTCGGACGAGAAACCGATACCCTACCAGACAGAGTTCACCTTCCTTCGGACAACCACTTCAGATCAAGAAGTAATTCAACCACCTTTATTTCCAGGAGACCAAGAGAAGAGTCCACCACGCAGGTCTGCAAATCCTTCCGACCCCGATACTACCAGAAAGCGCCGCTCTCTTTTCCACAAGCGTTCCTCCTCCCCTCCCGCCGACCCCTCATCTTCCCCTCCATCCCGGCCGAAGAGCGAACGAAAGCTCTCAGATCGCTTCTCAACGCTCCGCCTCTCTTCCCGACAGTCCTCGCGAGAAAGTGTGATACCAGGCTCTCTCGATCCTCCTCCCTCGCCCATACCCGCACCCCTCAGCCCCGATGTCCTGAGCGCAAAGAAGTCCAACCCTCTCGACGCGGCCACCATCGCACAAGAAGCACAATGGGAAGAGCGCGCGACTCAACTCGCGCTCTCCTCGGCCGTCGCACCTAATGCCATCCGCACACCCTCCCCCAACCCAGCGAGCGCGACGTCCTCCGCCCTCCGCGGCGCAGCATCGCAGCTAGGCAGCGTCGCCGGCTCCAGCGCACCCGGCACAGCAACATCACAACGGACAGTAGAGCAGCAAAAGGCGGACGAAGAGACACTACACCAAGCGATCACGCTACACGAGACAGGGGAACTCGCGCAGAGCACAGAGCTCTTCGGCCGCCTTGCATCACCGTCCGGCGCCAACTCTGCGCTCGCACAGGTGCTCTACGGCCTCGCGCTGCGCCATGGCTGGGGCTGCAACCCTTCGCCCGAAGAAGCAGTGCACTTCCTCTCCCTCGCGGCCAAGAACAGCGCGGGCATAGAAGCCCAAGCGCTGAAAGCAGGGATGCACAAAGGCGGCGCGGCCAAGGGAGAGCTGGTGCTCGCGATGTTCGAGCTCGCGAACTGCTACCGCTATGGCTGGGGGGTAGGCAAGGACGCGAAAGCAGCGAGAGAGTTCTACGAGACAGCCGCGAACCTGGGGGATCTGGATGCTATGGAGGAGGCGGCGTGGTGTTATCTGGAGGGTTTTGGTGGGGGAAAGGACAAGGGCGTTGCGGCACGGTATCTGAGACGGGCTGAGGAGGGGGGCAGGAAGAGGGTGGGTGAGAGCTGGATCTGGAAGGAGAAATATAATCCTAGGTGATGTTTGAGCAATGGCTGTCTCGCGGGTCGAGATGGCAGAGGAGCAAGGGGGACATGGCTCTGGGTTTGGGCTTTAGCGAGGCGTTCTGGTTGGCACATCGTGCTGGGGCACGTTTTGTATCTGCGGTGATATAGCTGAGAATACTAACATCTTTTACTCGAGCAGGCAGTCTAACTCGCGGGACTCGTGTGATGAGCTACTGTTGGTGAGCGTGGACTGTTAAACACTCGTGAGTCCCTGGTTGTGGAGTCGAGAGGGTGTGATCGTATCAGTACAGTTCATAGGAAGCAAGGGAGAGGCATAGATTAGATCCGCGGATCTGATCGTGGTCCCGATGCTGCACGCCCTGCCGATATATCCGACGGTAACTTCGGTAGTTGTGTAGACTCGTTAGGTTGCATGGGAGCAGGGGGCGTGTGGAATACCTATTATGGCAGGACGTATTGAAAACCTTGCCCGCAGCCAATGACGAAGCATAGAGTAGGCACGCTTGTAGGCTTATTTGTCAAGTCGAAGTAGAGCCAGCTGCAACTGTTTGGCAATCGATTCTACTCGGAGATTGCGGTCATGAACATTCCTTGCCCACCCAAGTTCAGCGAATGACCTTAGAGAGGCATTCCAGAGGGCGGCAGGAGGGACGCTGCAGATGCTGGGGGCGTAATACCTCTTTTGGCGTGCTGCCCACAGATGCCGCAATGACCGAAGCACTACAGCGCAAGTAATCGTCGAAGAGACATTGAATGCCATATACCTAGAGTACACTGCGTGAATACCACCATCTATGAAGTAAACTCCCACTCTGGCCCCCTTCGTGATACTATTCGCTACGCACTCGCACTAACAGTAACCTCCATCTCCTTCTCCTTCTCCCCGCTCCTAATTTCCACCGTCTCCTGCTCCCTCTGCTGTCTCTGCTTCTCCCCAATGATGGGCTTCGCCTCATCCCACTTACACTGGCTGGCATCGGCCCAGATCTGGTTCGTCTTGGGGAAGATGGCGATCCACGTAACCAGGTTCTCCTCCTTCAGAGGTGCCTGCTTCTTGCTTAGCCTGAGTCCAGGGCATTGGCGCAGCAACATGGCAGTCAAGTAGCGCATCTTCATCTTCGCCAGATTTGGACCGAGACAGGCGTAAGCTCCAGCGCCAAAGCCAGAGAGGATACTCTTGGCGTCCTTGTGTAGCTTTGCACCAGGGAGGAAACGAGTGGGGTCGAACTTCATCGGGTTCTCCCAGTAGACAGGGTCGCGGTGCATAGAGTACGCTTGCGTGCACACAGTCGTACCGGCTGGGATCTCGTACCCGCCGAGCGTGGCGCCCTCGGGAGGAGCGACGCGCGGCAGCGAAGAGGGCACACCGGCCCAGAGACGGTTGGTTTCGTGCAGGGTCGCTTCGAGGAGTGGGCAACGCTCTTCGAGCATCTTGTCGTCAAAGTCTGCTGGGAGAGCGGCAACTTCTTCCTCGAGTTGGCGCAGCAAATCGGGCATCTCCATGAGTTGCCACCAACAAAAACCGAGTACGGTGGCGGTAGCACCGGCACCGGCAATGAGAAGGGTGAGGGCCTCAATCTTGATCTGGGTGTCGTCCCATTGCGGAACGCCTTTGTCTTTACCGGCGATTTGGTCTTGGATGCAGGAGGCGAGAATGGTCTTATGCTTGTCAGCGGTGGAGGAGCGGGCGTGGTCGACGGCTGGCTGGGCACCGTCGACGATGTAGTCGACGCTGTTGTAGGCTTCCTGGATGACCTTGAATGGGAGAATGGAGCAGACGGTGCGGAGCCAGGGCATCTCAGATGTGAAGCCACCGAAGAGGAGAGCGGTATCGAGGACGCGGATGTGGTTGTTACGCTTCTCGTTCTCGATCATGCCAAAGGTCTCACCGAAGACAGTCTTGCCTAGCACGTCAGAGCAGGCCAGGCGTGCCCAGTCCTAGAGATGTTAGCAATAGAATAATACGTAAGAATCAAGTACATACGAGCAAGTCAGTCTCGCCATCCCGCTTGCAACGAATGACGACCTTCTCGATCGTTCGTGCACAGAGCTCGCGAACCATAGGGTCAAAGTGATGGCGCAGATGGGCGACAGTGAAGTTCTTCGCGAGGGCTTTGCGGCGCTCGCCATGGTCTTTGGGATCCTACGAATGTCAGACGCGTTCTCACTGTTCTCATGATTTAATCCTTACTCTGGCGTGGAAGATGGATGGTCGTGGAAGAAAGTTAACAGCTTCATACCAGGGATCCTTGATGAACTTTGATGATACATGGTGAATCTTCTTGAATGACTCTGCATCCATGAAGTCTGCCTCAGTGGGCGTTGTCCGCACAGTCTGGCCATACCTGACGCGGGGGTAAGCAGTGATCATCGCAGTCTCAATATCAGTACATACTTTTGATGTAAGTGGTCGATGTAAAAATCCCTCTGGCCAATCATGACCTTCCACATCAACACCTTATGGGTGTACTTGGTATACCATGGCCCCGGTAAATGTCTAAGAGGTGAGGTCTGTCCACGGTAGAGCTTTCTGAGCAGGCCGAATAGCACATAAGCGCCGATGGCGAGTAGCACAGCTTTCTTTGGCGTGAGAGACTGAATCTCCTTGGCCACGTCTATACCCGCCATGTTGGGGAGCACTAGTTTGAAATCACCAGTGAAAGGGACAGGGACGTGCTGAGACGACCGAAAAATGCTTCAGAGAATGACCCAGACCATGAACCAACCTACCATCACTCTGGGCGGTGACAGCACACCTTATACGCATTCTGATATCAAACCTACGGGGAAGCATGTTCACCGACTTGGCCGGATCCACGTAGGTCAATCGAGACGATGATTGTAGGGACACAGGGTTTGGGTTCCACCTGTTCGGTCTTCGATGGCTTGTTGTCGAGTAGATCATTTGCATGGAGGATTTGGTGGCCCTATACGCTGGCGTGTAACGAGTGGTAACGTCGTAGCGGAAGTGATCTGTCCGCGGTCCCTATTAGTGCCCGCCCTTCCCGCCTGGTGCGGTTTCTTATTACTCAGCCAAGCTAGATGCCAACGTGGAAGCTGGTGAGACGCTTGTGAGGATCGGGGGCGGCATTGTACATCTCAATCAATTCAGCACAGCCTAAAATGAG
Organism: Elsinoe perseae; assembly: GCA_029448695.1. NCBI lineage: Eukaryota > Fungi > Ascomycota > Dothideomycetes > Myriangiales > Elsinoaceae > Elsinoe > Elsinoe perseae. Next base: position 366,783 of record JARDAA010000113.1, read on the forward strand.
GTCCTTTATCTTGTGGCTTGATGAAATCTGGAAGTGTATCTCCAATGCTGGCCGTATCGATTTTCTTCATAGCTAATCGCAGTTGATGTCTGCCGGTATAGTTTGCATGATCTGTTGCTGTCCGTATAGCGTCGGCGAAGTCGTCCGTACAAAGTGAGGCGTTGATGACAAGCAGTATCGAAGAACGCACAAGCTGCACCAAGGCCCTTGACATTCCTGAATCAGTACCAGTGTTTGTCAGGCCCTGCCAAGCAATCATGACCAGTCCAGGTGGTCATAAGTAATGGTTCTACAATCGCGAGGATAAGAAGTCGTGAAGTCCACGCAATCTAACAAAGCCAGTCAGCCCTCTATTGCGTGGCCGCATACTTTTCTCCTCTCTGTGGATGATTGTAGGGCAGAGTTTAATCTGATGTGGGGTGATGGCCATCTGGAGTATCTCCATGCCAAACATCAGCCATGGTCGATGAGAAGGTCCAATGTCGATAGCCTGTATGTAAACGGTCAAATGGGAAATGGTAAGCAAATTGCCGGACGATGTGTGTAGATCCCGGGGGCGGTAGACTGGACAACCTGAATCGTGTCAAGATGTCATGGAAACATCAGGATTGGCTGCAATACCGGAGTCGAGACGTAATTGGTGCGAGTCTTGTCTTGGTTCAGCAAGCCGAACAGGCGTTCTGAACGCTGGGTTGAAGCCGGCCCGCCTCCGCCCTGGACTTCAACCATCCTGGAATCGATCGTTCATGATTCAATCAATCTACAAGGTGGTCGTGGGGCCAAGCTGGCCAATCCAAGACTTGTCGGCACAGAAGACAGCCTCCATCTATCGTCGAAACACGTGCTGAGTTTGGTCAAATATGACCCCAAACTGCCGTCCAAACGTCACGTATGGTGTAGATTGGATTATCACCGCTAGACCGCTTCAGGTGTATGGAGCTTCGTAACTCGTACCAGACCTGAGAGATAAAATGTAGAGCAAAGGTTGTGGAGTGCGCAATGCAAATACGTCCGCCGCTCCTCCTTGATAGGGTCTAGCTCCGCAGCGTGTGCAGTCTCAGGCCAACATTTGGCCAACAGAGACGGTCAGGCGTCATCCCATGCATATCAGAGCTTGAACATTTCGATCGCGGTCGACTATCTCCGCCGCTGATGCCATCACTCAGAATGAAGGATCAAGTCAATATGTACTCGAACGCGAGGCTGAATTCTCATGCAGCCACAAAAAGCCAAAGACTTGGATGAGGAGATGTTGATCTGGCGGAACATCTCTTCCCTGAACTCTACACGAGTCAGCTTGGCGATTAAACAAAGCTTTGTCAATAACATCTTCTTTGTTGGGAAGGTAAAAGCAACGAGCCAGTCTTGCTTGCCGGTCGTTATTCAGTTGCCCTTGACGAAGAAGACACGATGCCCCGACCTCTGAGCCTGATGAGTTGTTGACCGAGTACTGATGTCGCCCTACTGCACGGCCGTGCATGCGTTCCTTCTCAGCCTATCTTGCCTATCGTGAGACCATGGGACTGACATTGCTTGTTACTTATCCGGGACGGATCGATTCCCTTCCGACAAGGGAGCCGGTCTTGCTAGGGCTAATCCCATGTTTCGATAGGCTGAACAACGCAATGAAGGATCCATGTGTGCAGGCCAAGCATCTTGGTGAGTCTTGACCTTTGTCTTGTGAAGGTATGATCGGACGGCAGGGAGATACCTCGGTCATAGGTGTTGACTGTTGAAAAATGTGCTTGCGTCGACCATTCTTCTCTTGAGCAGCCTCGACAGCCTAAACAAACAAACTGAACGACCTGATTCTCTCGACATCAATACCCTGGCGTAGATACCCATTGCGCGGCGGGGGGCGAGGGGCTGGGCAATGTAATATGCCGCTGTGGTAATGGTGTGGCGGTAGATCTTCCTTGCTGATCAGTGCTGTTCGTGTTGCCAATATCTCGTCTTCATTTATTCCAGTGTACCATCAGGATCTTTGAGTCTTGGAGGATATTAGTGACCTGCTTCCACACTGCCGTTCTCTCTCTGTCTGTAACACCTGCTGCGCGATCCCAAAGTCCCACGTGCCTCGGATCGAGGTGTTCATGTCCCTGGTCTTCGTCCTCATGGTGGGTGCGATCATACCATCAGAAATATGCAATACTCAATTCGCCATTCGTGCAAATGATTCATGCTAGCATTCGGTACCTGACCAGTGAAATGGATGATTCGCTGCTTGCCTGCACGTTTTGTCGGGCTTGGCTTCGATCGACTGCATGGTCATGGTCCCCGGTGGTACGCTACTTCCGCGGCGGGGAGGCTCTTTAATAGTTGTGGTTCTTGTAATGCGCAGTAACATAGTCATCGCCTCGTTGGTAGAAGGGCCTTGCTTCGGCTTGATCATGTTGAACCTTGCCGAGAGGACATCGATGGCGAGCAAATTATCCGTGCTGGAACCCTACAGTGCTGGTGACATCAAGCATGCCACGAGACTCAGCAGAAATGCTTGATGTCTTGTCCACCAGAACGCCCGAACATTATGCGAAGCGACAATGGTCGCATTCGCAGCAGTAGCAGACAATCCAGAGGCCCAGAGTACTCAGAAGAGGCCAGTAGCATTTACACGGCCGTCTCTTATGCTTGTTCGCAGGGCATCCTTCGTGGCAAATGCTCGAAAATAGCATTCATCCTCGACGATATTGTCGGTCGACTCCATAGTCCAGCGATTTCGTATTACTGTCCAGTATGTATGAGGCGTCCAGATTTGACAAGCTATTGCATACGATCTAGAGGCACAACGTGATCCCGCCAAGTCGCCTTGGTCGTATCGAAGCTCCTGGTCGTTGTGCTTTGGATACGTTTCCAGGAGGGCTGACGCGGACAACCAGAGGATGAAGTCCAATGAAGAAGGTGCGATGACATTATCAGAGTTGACGCAGAACGAGTCAGATTAAATTCGGTCCGCGAGAAAGTAGAATCATGAGGCATGGGGAGAAAGAGAAGAGATCATGATTACCGGGGCAAGGCTTAATACTCAGTCCATGTGGCAATGTTGATCCTCAACAAGCCAATTCATATCGTCATATTCATTTGCATCAGACAGTGAGATGTCGCACTTCAATTGTGGTCGACGTGTTCAAAAATAGAAGTGGTGTGGAGGGAAAGGCTTTGATGCCGAGGTGGTGGAGGACGCCGGAATGCTCATATACAATTTATGCAGGAACAAACTCAATAAGTCCTAGACGTCACAGGCCCAAACGGATACCATCAAAATGCTTCGCTTTTATTCGTGTGGCCTACAAAAGGTCTCTATACTTGTACTGAACCGGGGTATCAATGCAAAATTCAGTTGCATGGACCATCATATAGCCGACGTTCTGTGTCATTAATCCTGATGCAGCCTTCTTGGGCTCGCCGCATCAAATCTCCATTCCAGGTAAATTCATTCCAGCCAGCGCATCCTGCGAGGCGGAAGGTCCTGGAGTCTCGGCTTCGTCCGTGCCACCGCCTTGTCCAGGTGGACCGCCGCCGCCACCGAAACCTGTGTGGATGTCCTCAGGCTTCATGGTACCATTCAGCATCGGGCAGAGCCTGTGAAATCACATGTCAGCATCTTGTCATGGATGCTACTAGAAGTGAGGGCGTGACTCGCGGAAGAGTGAGACAGCAGATAAGAGCAAAAGGAAAGGAAGCTATGTGAAGCAAATCGCTTGAGGCTGAGCAGGCTCCATTTTGCGCCGCACACTCTTCTCCACTTGTGATTCAGCTTATCGGAAAAGCTTAACCGCTCGTGGAAGCCTTCTTCCTCTTGTCCTTCTGCCAGCGTGACGCGGGCTTTTCAATACCCTCGAAACCAAACCCTGCACCAGCTCCGCTTTGCTCTTCGTGTTGAAGACACATTGAGCAGAGATATTGACAATCAACGAATCTGGTTTGGGGTGCCTTGCCACTCACATCGATCCCTGAGTCCTCCGCATTGTCACGAGAAAATTGAGAGGATACATACTTCTTGTTGGTCTTGATGTGGCCAATTTGTCCACAATTTGCACATCTTCTGCCAGTGCCTTCTGGATTGACCTTCTTACGTCCACCTCTCTTGCCTGTGCCCGGCGCTGCACCGAGAGGTGTCCCGCCATCAGCAGCGTCATCATCTCCAGCTTGTGAAGCAGATGGCGAATGTGCAATGCCCTTCGCTCGTTCTCGCGCATGTCGCCGATCGACATTGCGGTGAAGACGAGCAAGCTCCTCTTCGGCACTGGAAGCCGAGTCAGCACTTTAGTCTAGCAGGATACAAAACGTTGATCAGTTGGGCTTACGCTTTGAGCTGAATAGCATCGTACTCCTTGTCTCCGGTCATAACGATGTTCGTAGGGCTGTGGTGTGTCAGTGCTTAGTCCACGAAGTGAAGAGACTCACTTACTCGATGTTGACGGTGCGCTCCTTGTATTTGGCCCGTTTGTAAGCAGAGATGACTCTCGGGTTAGTGATTGTGATTGGAACATCGTCGAAGCCGCCGAATTTGTTTGGCTGCTGCCTCGTGATGATCAAAGTCTGGTTTTTCTGATTCGCACTGTTTCTGCTGAATTGACTGACGGATTCGTCTTCACGTCGCGAGAAAGCAGGTGTGCCGATTGATCCGCGTGGTGTGGTCGCGCGATCCACGAAGTCTTCAGGCTCATCATCGATATCGACTTCCGTGTCCGAATGCTCCATTTTAGAGGTCAACGACTCGGTCTGAGCTCGCCAGATGCGTCTGATCGACTCATCGTAAGCCCTTTGCTGCTTGGCAACATTGTAGCTGTGACCATGATTCTCCTTGAGCTTTTTGGCGTCCAATCGTTCTTCAATACTCTCGCCAAGAGCCCGGAAACCACCCTTCATGCTGGTCTTGATGAAACTGAATCCCTCGCCTCTACCAGTTGGGTCGCCCTCACCATGAAGTTGAAGCATGGCCTTTCCTTGACAAGCATTCATAAAATTCTTCGTGGTCGACCACGGGGCAAGCAACAATTCGATGTTCGTGCCTTCCTTTTCGTCCTCATCATCTGCTGCATCTTCGTCCCGCCGTAGACCGAGGTCGCTGAGATGCTGAACGCCCACTTGCATGGAGTCAAGCAGACAAATATCTTCAGGCCGGATCAGTGACCGAAGCTCGTCTGTGTCAGGTGGAATGTCTGTGTCTTTGGGTACCCATATGGATTGGTTCTTGTCATACTTCATGAACTCTCTCATCTTGCCTCGGTTCTGGGCTATATCACTTCCAGGTAGATGGGCGAGGACAACTTGGTTAGTGAGAGGAGGCCCCCTTCGTTGGCTCCATTTCCTCCAAACACGGTAAGAGATGGCCTTGAGTCTACGTTTTGCAGCGTCCGTAACCTTACGAGAGTGCTCGCCAGGAATTTCCGTGGATGGAAACTGCTGTCCAACCACATGAAGGTTTTCGAGATTGCGAAGGTAGAATCTATGATGGGTCTCACTGGTGGTACTGCAGATGACAAGAAAGTCCGTTGGCCGAACTTCGTGCTTGAAGATCGGCGCTCTGTACAGACTGTTATGTATCGCCGGCACCAGCTCGCCTGGATCTACATGCCCAAAGTTGGCAAAAGGACTGCGATCTTGTGGAAGCAGCACTTGTGTCTCTCCTATGTCCTCCTTGGGTCGAGATGTATCTTGATCATCCTTGCGACGATAGTAGTTGACGACACGGTTACCCATTCCAAAGTTAGAAAGCATCATCGGCATCTCTTCTGAGTATTCCAGCAGCAGTCCACTAGAATTATCACCCATGGACAAATCTTCCGATTTCGCAAATATGTCGCGTGTCTCTCTGCCCTTCAGATGCTTCTTCTTGATGACCTTTGACTTGCTAAACCTGTTTTCTCTCCCAGCTTTGATACCAGATAGAGCAGGGCGATGGAAGGATCGAAGTTGTCGAGGCTCCAACTTGACCCTGTAGAACGGGAACTGTAATTTAACGGCGGGCATACTGTGGTCGATGGCCACACTTCCAAGCGTACTGCGGACCTTGTGTTGATGATTCTCCTTAAGCAACTCGTATGCTTCGTCGTTCGAGATGTTGTAACGACGAGTTATATCTCGAGCGGCATCTTTCTGGTCTCCCCTTGTACCAGCGAGTGTTCTGCGCTTTGATTGCGTTCTCGGAACGCTTTCGTCAATCAACAAATCTGCGTCGTTTAGGTCCAAAGCAACCCGCTTCGCCAGTTTTTGGGTGGTCTGCTCAGGGTCATCAAGTGATGGAAGTATTGGCACGACAGCTGCGCTTTCGATGTGACCAGCGTCCCAGACCTTCGCCCTTTTAGGTCCACGGATATCTTGAGAATCCGAGCCATACTCCATGGAGATGCCACTATCTGCTTGAGGAGATTTGCGTCGCTTAACACTTCCGGAAGAACTGACACTCGCCACCTCCCAATCACAGCATGCAAGTTCGATATCTTGCCAAGCCAAGCCTCCCACGAGCTCGTCGTCGTTGATATCATTCACATCCATCTCGTCGCCACTTTCCTGGCTCTCCGCTTGTGGTCGGGTCGCACGGATAAGGTTGGTACTCTCCAATTCAGAACCCTTCCCGGTCTTACCTGTTGCAGCCGCTGCAGTACTTGACAAGCGAAAGGCACGCTCGGTGTCCGGAGCAATCTCCAAGGTCAATTTGGTGGGCTGGAGGGGCTTAGGTGGCTTGGCTGGAACTTTCCAGTTGAAATGTCCGGGTGCAGGAGGGAAAAGCTCGATAAATCTTGCTGTTCTCTCGGGGTCATATGATGGCCATATGGAAAAGAAGAGCTCCATATCAGTCTCTGGGGCATCAGGTGGCTCATGACTCCCACGTCGTCCAGCTCTTGCGAAGAGGGCTCGCTGAAGTGCCACCTGCTCATCAAGCTCTTCCTCGTCCTCTCCATCTTTCACCAAGGGTTCCGGTGTTGCTGAGCCTGTCGGAAGTTGTGGAAGCGTTTGTTCGATCGGTGAGCCACTGTAGGAAGCTGGACTGTCAAAGATAGATCCATTTTGTACTAGACTTTTGTGCGCGAGCGTGCCTGGAAGAGCTATCTGCGGCTTAGGTGGTATGCTCGTATGATTTTGTGCTGGCGGCGCAGGTGCGGCATCTTCAGAATCGCCAAAGACAAATGCATTGTCCTCATCTCCAAACAAATCATCACCAAAATCCATGCCATCGTTCAAGCCTGTATCCTCGTGTAGAGCTCGGCCGTTCTGTATGATATCCCCGTCGCCGCCCGCCGGTCTTGTAGAAGATTCGTCCTCTTCACTTGCAAGGTCGTCGTCTCCGATGTCCTCGAAGTCTTCAGCGTCGTCGGCTTTGTCGCCCACCTCGAGATCTCTGTTCATGAAATCATACTCGACACCACCTCGACCCGAGGTCTCATTGTTGAGAAGCCTGGCGATTTCGTCGTCATCCTGCTGCTGCTGCACGTCATCGCCATTCACCGAGTGAGGCATTGTGAAACGCTCGCGAGCTGTGTCGAAGTCGGATCTCCTGTCGCGAGACTGCTGCCGACCGAGCAGTTGCGACGTAAGAGCTCAAAGAGAGACCTCATTTGCGTGTACAAAGCGATAGGTGGGGAAAGTATGAGTGAGTGGTGCACATTTGCGCGTGAGGCTAATGTTAAAGATCGACAATAGGCGGCCAAAGTCCAGAGGCTCAAGCTCGAGTCATGCGGAACAACCTTGACGATTCGTGTTTTGAATCATACAGGAGCACGTGCATGGTACGCCATACCATTCGTGTTGTCTACCCGTGATGAAGACTCACGCACAAAACTTTTCTGAGGAGATCATGGCTGTATATGTGGAGATTGTGTTTCTGCCGCTGGAAAGACGAGTATGATTGACCAACCTCAACAGTCTTTGCACGGAGCTTGCTCAGACGTCTGTATTAGCTGTGTACTCCATGTGGCAGCAGCACAAATCCTTGAACATTTCTCTCCTGCAGTATAGCTGGCTTGTAATAGCGACATCTATCCTCGCTTCCTATCGCTCCTGTCGCTAATAATCTCCATCAGCTCTATAAGGCTGTTACATCCAGCCCTGATCGATCTATAAGTTAGCGCCAGAGGATTAATCAAGCCAAGAGATGACTTCATTCTCCAACAGCTGCACTATACCACTGGTCTACCACCATCCGTGTCGGCCAAGTGTAATCCAACTGCTGCCCGATGAGTTTGAAATAATGACCTCGCAAGGTCTGTAGTCACCTGATCTACATTGTTCCGAAATACGCTTCCAAGTCGCAGCCACGCAAGTCAGGCCCTCCACGTGTAACCGTACGGATGGGTCTGTCAGCTCGCAATGGGCTGGCGGGCTACGCCATAGAGCTGGCACATCTTGGGACCAACGACCGGTTGGTTATGCACAGCTACAAGCCACTACAGCCCGATGTGTCACCGGTCCTGCCTTGGAGGAAACCAACGATCAGATATGGACATGGGAGCACGGAAGTACGATCATCCATGTTACAGCCGTGACCAGGGCATAACAACTGCCGACAAGCATATGATCAACATATCCATATTAATTCAGATTGCTCAAATGGTAAAATGATGGCAGGGATCATGGATGACAACATGCTTGATTGCCAGCTATTAGGCAATCTATAGTGGAGAGCATCTGGGCATAAATTACTCCGCTTCAACGATCATTATGCCTACTTAGAAGGTGTCACTTTCGAGGCGTCAGACGAATGAGCGGGCGTTCCCATGCTTGCCTGATCATCAGACTGCATGATCGAGTAGTCGTCGACCTACAAGTAGTGTTCTAGAGGGCCTAGGATCAATGCATGTACAAGGGATATTGATGGTTCCACGACAGCTGACAACCTCCATTCCGAGTGTTACCCTCAGCCTTCTATTGGACAGAAGTCTACCGATGCTCTTGGAGATTAGCGTTTTGTGCTACCAGTCTTTCATTTGGACACGGCACTTGTCATGGTCTATCAAAGAAGATTTCAATGTACTGGATTCGAGGGTTTCAGAACGATCGGCCTCGCCGAAGCAATGCACGCGCCTTCCCACTCTGGGAATTCGTAACGAAGGGGAGCCTAAAAAGATTCCACGACCCAAAGAGGCATTTTCACTATGGACCTCCCCTAATTGATTGGTGAACGCTTGTCTTCGAAACGCGCGCCTCTCCGCCCCGCGAAACATTAATCACCATGTACCCGTACGACCGGCTCCGGAAATTATAGCGATAGTAATCACAGACGAAGCTTGCGACCGAGCTGCGCCGTGGTCTGGAGAAGCATCACCTGAACAGTGTCACCACCTGGACAGAAACAAGGTTAGGGCAGAAACTTTTTGCTTCTGACTCGCGGTGTGATACGTGTGCCACGATGCGTTTTACGAATGCATCTTACGTGCCGGCACACGAATGAAAATGCAGCGACACGAACATGGCTGGGTACAAACATTGCGGCGCAGTCGGTAGCTTCTGCAACCTTGCCTGGCATCTTTGCTTCCTGCTCGGCTCGGCTGGCGCCTCCTATACTCTACTATAGACGTGCCACCTTGCCTGACGTATTATTACTCTCGGAAGAACGGGATTTGCTGGATCCACGGCACTAAACCTACCAAGTGCCAGATCGGGTTACATCCTGCTGACTGGTCCAAACGAATGAGGCCCACAACCGGTGTGAACAATGTTCTGCATGTATGGATTGTACCAGAGCACGCCGCATCGCATACATGCTTGCATGCGTGTACGTATTTCTGCTCCATCGTCCACAGGGCCGAAAGAAGGCCCGCGGCGCAGGAGGCGTAATTGGATCAACAATGCTTGTTATTTGCCTCCAAGCTAAGCACGAATGGGATTATAGAGGCCTTGGACTCGTCCCTCATTGGTCAATTTCCACCATGTATCTGACTTCTCCTCCTCCCTTATCCTTCCACGGGACCTTCATCGCTGTTTCGACGGTTACGCCGGACACCTGTCAAGGAATAAACCCCCTTGCCTTGTCTACGTGGGTCGCAAGGTCTCGTCTGGCGATGCATGTCTGTGACAGTACGCGCCACATGCCACCATGATCATCCATCGGCTTCTCATCTTACAGCTTTTCCGGTTAACACGTACCACTGTTGCCATCCAACAACTGACGCCGCAACATGGAGCCCTACGCAGAAGCCGTACACCCACACCGGCTGACGGACCTTTGTCTTTCCTTTGAGCGGTCCCTGCATTCTCATCCCACTCCTGAACTAGCAACTCGCATTTTTAGAGCCCACACCGGCCTTTCGACCTTGGCCGTATGCCACTGTCCCACTTCCCGCTGATTTAGGGCATTCCAGCGGTTTTGACTTTGTCAAGCCGATTGACCAGATGCCTGATTCACTAGTTACTTTTACCTTCACTATTACCTACTATCAGCTTTGCCATGTTTCGCTTCTAATTTAGACTTTTTTCGAGATCTCATGGAATTTCATCTCGTGTCTCACATTTACATGCCAATCGCTCTCTTTTATGTAACGTTGCCGAGGCTTTCTGATATATACACCCTCATCTCTTAATCTTCCACACCCTACCTTTTCTCCGGACCCTAATCGATTATACACTTACATCATATTCCGTCCCACCGATCTGGTCCAATGGTTTTCACGTACTTCTGGCCATGACTACAGTAAATCAGGACTATCCACCTCACGGAAGGTCGAGGAGAAGTCATTCACCACATTTACCTCCCATGCAGGATGCTCAGTCACAACAGGCAACGATCAATGACCAGTGGACTCATGCGTGGCGGGAACTACAGCAGCAGGTCCACCATTGTACTATCTCGTTGGAGGCTCAACGATCACATATCTCGGAACTACACGATGCTATGAGAGCACTGCATGGAGAGGTCGGGTCTATCTGGAAGCATCTGGACAGCGTGAGAGACGAGGTTCAATCTAGGCTTGATGTTGTAAGACCAGAGAAGCAGGACGTGGACATCCTGACCCAGCATCTGCAAACAGTGGATCGGAAGGCAGGTGAAATCGATGGCTTGAAGGTCCAGCTGGAAATCATGACCCAGCGTTTACGGCGGCTAGAAGAGCAACAGCAGACCGCGGGACCTCCAATCCCGCTGAACTCGTATCATCAGCAAGGACCACCACACCAATATCCAGCGCATCAACCACACGGAACCCCTTCTAGCGAGTACCGTGCTCCTCAACCAGCACCGGCAGCAGATCGATCACGTCCTCCGCAACCACAGCACCCTGCTGAACCTCGTCGAGACGACTATGAGGAAAGGAGCGTGCCCGGGCCCCGAGCGCTGGACTCTTCAACCGGTGTAACCTCTTGGCGTGCAGCTTCAGCTCTTGCAACCGGTCAGCACCCCGCCGTGCCACATGAAGCTGCGCCTACCCCTCACCACGAGCCGACACAATCATCTGGCTGGGCGGCTGTCAATGCCGGTCATGGCAAGCGTCCAGCCTCCATTGACGCCGGAGCGCCGCACGACACTTCAGCGCCGGGGTCCCCGAAACGGCAAAAACTTGCCACGTTAATGCCACGCTCCAGCGTTGGCGAAACCGCTGCCTACCCACACTCCGAAGCTCCACAGCCTGGAAGGACTGCGTCGGGCGACTCTCAGGCCCACTACGCCGCCGGCCCAGCACCAGGTCAACCCATCAAATTCGTCCCCTTCCCACCCAACGTGGAAGCAGCAGAGGCACAGCAAGAAGCCTGGCGCGCTGAGCACGCCGCTGCCGAAGCGGCACGTGGTCGCGGTCGAGGTGGTCGATCCCGCGGGCGGGGACGCAAATCTGGCAGCCAAGGAGACCGAGACGAGGCCGAGATGCGAGCAGAGTACGTAAGATCCGAATGGGGCGGATCTCAAGACGGCCATTACCGCAGCCACCACGCCTATGCCGTGTCGCCACAAGAGGGACAACGAGGCTGTGAATTACAGCCCGCCTACGCGCCCTCCGAGGGCCAGTACGGCCCCGGCGGGCCTGAGACGCCTTCTCCTGCCTTCCAGGACTCTGGCAAGAAAAGCCGCACCAAACCCACACGTAACGCCAATGGTATCTTGATCCGCAAAGACGGCCGACCGGACATGCGCAGCATCAGTTCGGCGCAAAACCTGCGCAAGGTGCACGCGAAGAAGGAAGCAGAACGCAACGGGGAGATGATGGATCCCGCCAGCGCGACCAGCAGCCATCCGAACAGCGCGAGTAACGATGACAAGAGCTCGGTTGTGGATGGCAGTGCCACAGAGAGTCCTGTTACCCCGACAGCAGAGAGCCAGGGGAAGAGGAACCAGATCGTGCATAGAGGGTTCGCGGCGGTGAACGAGACACAGACGCAGAGCCAGCAAAGAGATGAGAGATCGAGGAGTGTCAGTGGTCCGCGGGAGTATAAGCAGGAGCAGAGTGAACGGGATACCCAGATGACGGACTCGGCCCCGATGGATCGGGCAGAGGCACAGATCAGGGAAAGACAGGAGATGGCTAGCGAGATGCCGCAGAGAGTAGAGCCGGCGGCGCTCACCGCGTGATGATGTACATATTGCATTTGGCATGGTGTCTGGGCTTAGCATGGACGACAAATGGGTAGCGGTGTACGGGCGAGCTTGACTCGCTGCCACGGCTGAATAAAGAAGCAATGACCACAAGGTTTTTAATGATTGTGACTATGCTGTGCATTCGTAATTGCTACAGAGCCGTGGTGATACTAGTGCTGTGTCACTCGTCATCGTCGTCTTCCATGTTGAAGGCTTTCTTCTTCATTGCAAGCTCGTCCTCAAGGTTCTTGAGAGTCATCCTCACACGCTGCTTGAGGAGTTGGTTGGTCTGCCTGTCGAGTTCCTGTCTCTTGTTGGCAATCTCCTTCTCCAGATCAGCAATTTCTTCCTGGTTAGCACGTAGCTCATTGCTTTCTGCAACGGCGTCCTCGTCCACAGCGTCAATGCTGGCGTCGTCGTCGTCCTCGTCTGAGCTCGACTCCTCTTGCGCTCGCGGGGCTTCACTCTCGTATGGAGTCTCTGCTGCGGCCGGCGTTTCTGCTGCGCTGGACCCTTGAGCAGCTGCACTACTGCTTCGTGTGGCACCCAGTAGGTCTGCCGTGTTGAGCGTCGCATCTGCTGCCTCATCCTCATCCATGTTCTCCAGACCAGCAAGCAGATCCGCATCGTCCTCTTCTTCGTGGTATTGACTCGGTGTTTGTGCCATGCCCATCCCATATGCATCTTCCGTCGTGTCCACATATTCTCCCTCTGCATCTTCCATGCCCGCATCTTCTATCTGTGATGCGTCACCGTCATACACCCTCCAGTCCACTGTGCCGCCCCTTTTCGTGCACTCCCGATCCTCATTCAGTAACCGCTCCACCTCCTCGTCCACGTTCTCAATATCCCTGTAGCTGACTCTCTCTCTGAACCGCCTCTTCCTCACCCAATGCATTGGCGGCGTCAAACCATGCGCATATCTGAACTCCGAATCCACCTCTTTAGGCAACTTGAACGCCTTCGCCTCCTCGTCCACCGCACCAAGTCCCCCTCCTAGCCCCACCGGCCCAAGAACGAGCATCATCTGACTGATGTCCGCCACCTTCCACCAACCGCCCTTTCGATCCCAACTCTTCATGCTCTCCACCAAACACGGTAGATCCACCAGTACCGCGGCGTACTTGTTCCCTCGTATCGTCACCAAAGCCCGTCTCAGATCCCTCGTCAAAAACCGAAAACTCATGTCCGGCCCACCTTCCGTCGCACTCAGTCCCAGCGTCCGGTTCTCCACCGCCGACCGCACATACGCCGCGTCCCCCTCCACCATCGTCCGCACGCGCTCGTTCGCCCGAAATTGGTCCGGCGCCGGCATCCGCATGACGAATTGCTGCTCAATCGCAGGATCGGTTTCGGCGTCGCTGGCCTCCGAGTCATATCCTACACCAACAGGTCGAGGCGGCGGTTTGCCTTTTACCAGAATCGAGACGTTCTTTGGACCAGAGGACTTACGGCGGCTCTTGAGTGTGAGCCGAGTCGCGGAGGTCGGCGTCTCTGTTAAAGCGGCCGAAGGAGGTCCGTTGTCTGTGTTGACGTGGGGAAGCGAGTCGCGCTTGCTGAATGTGACGCTGAGCTTGCGGGCGCCATCTTGCGCGGGCCGCTTGGGTGCGGGGGAGATGTCGCTGTCTGCTGCGCGCTTCGAGGGCTTGGGAGAGGAGACCTTCTTGTTGTACGGTCGCTTGGTCTTGGGAGGTGGGGGTGCGAGGGGCTCAGCGGAGGGTGGAAGCTCAGAGGCAGGTGTTGGAGGTGCGGAGGATTTGAGCTTGAGTTTGGGCTTTGAGGTTGACGGCGTAGGGGTCGCGTTCGTCGTTGAGCCGGCCTGACTGCCAGCCTGTAGTTTCAGCTTCAAGGGCATGTTCGTTCAGAAGTCCCCGAAAGGGCGGAGAGCTGAGGATGAAGATGGGACTTGAAGGTAGTGGATCAGGTAGTGATTGCGCTTGTCTAGATAGAGGTCACCGTATTTCTTGCTTCACTTGTCATTGTTCGCATTGGAACAATGAGTTCGCTCTGTTGCTCGCACTTCTCACAATAATGCTTCGGACTCGATGGTTCCAATAGCAGGTATCATTGATGCTGGCTGAGAGACATCGACAAAATGACTACACCTCATGACCTCCATGCAGCTGCTCTGCGCGTCCCAATACTCCATATCCTCAGAGCAGCTGGCTTCCATAGCACCAAGCCGACTGTGCTCGAGACTTTGGTGAACTTGACCGAACGCTACATCCTCCTGTTGGCCTCAAGTACTGCCGAGCATGCGCTCGCGAATCACAATTCTCTCACGCCAGACGTGACGGATGTACGAATGGCCCTTACAGAAGCTGGGGTACTCTTGCCAGTCCACAGCAGCGCAGAGGAAGAATGGACAGAGAAGCTACGCAAACCACTCGAAGAATATGACAACGTGGTCTATGGAGGCATGCGGCGGGACAAGGAGATCACCAAGCGTGACGAGGAAGACATTGCAGATGTCAAGCAGTTCAAGGATTGGGTGATGGGCGACAAATACCGGGAGATCAGGAGGATCGCAGGGATGCTCCCAGATGCAAGCACTTCTGTCGCTGGAGCGGGTAGGGTCGCGGGCGAGGGCGGCGGTGTGCAGGAGGACTTTTTAACGGCGTTGAAGCGGAAGAACAAGGCTGTTGTGGATGAGGAGAGATGGTCAGGTACTGTGCTCGGGACCGATCCCGAAGACCGAGACCTTGTGATAGAAGGGGGTAGCGTGGGAAGCATCAATGAATGGAGTTCTAGGATGATTGAGAAGACGGATAAGGAGAAGAGAATCAATGGAGACGTCGATGTGGAAATGGTCACAGCGCCTGGATGAAGCAGAGACGTTGACCCTGCATCCACTACTTCTCAACGCCTCACGATTGGCGTCCAGCTCTGGCTCGACTCGAACTTCATGTCACATGTCGTGAAGCTTGCAGCGCTTTGTCGAGATTCATCCAACCAGGATCCGGTGCTCTCTTCGTTGATGGTCGCATGATCGGACGGAGACGACAATGCTGTTAAACAGAGGAGGGCTCTTGAAGCGGTATATAGGATTGCCAAGTCCTCCAGAGTCGAGCTGGCAAAGTTTGTTGTTGGGTCGATGGGCGTTACCGGTCGAGTGACAACTGGTGCAGGCTATCGACTCGAGCACAAGCACGATCTACCATACCAAGATTCCCAATGTTGGCAGCTCTGTATCGATCCAGATAGTGCTCCCACGTCAGTCTGTGCAAGACGAGATGCATTTGGTCGACCCGAGCTGAGTTGAACGCAAACGCTTCCACGTTCACAAGTACTGCTTCCCGTAATGGTCCCTCCTGGCTCTCGCGAAGCACGCTGCCTAACACCTCTGGCGGGTCATCCTCTTGCCCTTTCTCCCTTGTGTCCCAGTCTGACCCACCGAAGAAAGGAAGAGCTCGCTGTAGTGCCCGTGGCTCTTCTCCAAGAAATCCAGGCTGAGGGTCTTGCTCGCATTCCTCCATGAAAGACGGCCAATTCTATCACCATATTCGAAGATGTCCGGCATTCTAAGCAGCGCCTGGAATTGACGATGATGAAGTTATGTGCGTATGTCCTCCGGAACGAGGAACATGCCGTCGCCCGCATTCCAGTAATGTACTGTGGTATCGGGAGACGATTTCACCACAGGGTTGCCCGAGACGTTGTTCCATTTAGACCCGGGCGGCACAAATCCAATGTCATCCCTGGCTAGGTCATTGCTCCAGAACATGCTCATCTTGATGTCGTGCAGCTCAGCGACTACAGGATGGAGCCCACATGTGGCGTGTGATACGACGTATTCGAAGCAATGAAGCTGAATTGGAGAACTCGTCGAGTGATCGCCCAGCCAGGCATTTGACCACAAGCTCTGCCGGACCAGATGATCGAGGTCTTCGTGCAGCTTCGCTGTGTCAATGACAGTTCCAATGCGATTCAAGCGTATACATGCAACCGCAGAGATGGGCCCTTTCACAGCCGTGATCTTGAAAGCCTCGCCCTGCTCGTCGACGGGGTTTAGGATCTTGGATGCGCTAAGCTTCTCCCCAGATGTGACCTACAGCGATCAATCAGACAAGAGTTTTCATTTTGTGCATGTCAGAACTTGCCTCTTTGCAGCGAGTGATCACCATCATCGCTAGGACTCCAATCACGAGATCCAGTCCGCCGGTGAAGGCTGGCGACGAATCCATGCTGCTGAACGAGAATGGTAGACCGAATGTGTGCATTCACCAAAAGTGTCTCGTGAATGTACAGCTCGGAAAACAGAAACGATGACGTGTAAGAGAAGATTCTCCTTGTATGTGAAAACCGAGGGCATGCCGTTCGTTTTAGTCTACTGTGGGAATTTGGACCAACCTCATGTCTAGATCTATAACCTACGCCAAAAAACACCGAGCCCAAATGAAATCACACAAGCGTTTCACCTCCGCTGTCTTTGTTGGCTCCAGCTCTAGGCATGCCCGTTCCCATTTGCGCTTCCATTAGAGCCGCCATTCGCCACGCCATTGACCTTGTCCAGGACCACGACCCTCTCAATGGCTCGGAGAACGTCCTTGACAAGGTCGTCGCCGTCTTCGACGCCGCAGCTGATTCTGACGAGATCGTCGAAGACACCAGCCGCCTCTCTCTGCTCCTTCGGAATACCAGCGTGCGTCATACTGCCTGGTACCTCGACCAAGCTCTCCACGCCACCTAAGCTCTCCGCAAGCGTGAAGATCTGAGTCGCTTGGCAGAACCGTTCCGCAGCTTGCTGACCTCCTTTGATGCGGAAGGACAACATACCGCCGCCCATGCCATCACGGTGCTGCTTGAGAGCAATCTTGCGGTGGGGATGGCTTGCCAACCCGGGGTAATTGACTGAGACGACGTATGGTGATTGTTGAAGAGCCTGCGCCACGAGAGCACCATTTCGGCTTGCTTCACGCACTCGCAAGTGTAGAGTCTTGACACCACGGTGAGCGAGCCAGCTGTCGAACGCTGAGGGGACAGCGCCAATGGCGTTCTGGAGGAACGCAAGTCGCTCGTAGATCTCAGGGGAGTTGAGCGCTGCGACACCCATTAGCACATCGGAGTGGCCGTTTATGTATTTTGTGACTGAGTGGACTACAATGTCGGCGCCGTGGTCGAGCGGATTCTGAATGTATGGGGAAAGGAAGGTGTTGTCTACCACGACTTGGATGCCATGGCGGTGAGCAATGTCGGCCACTGCTCGGATATCGACGAGTGAAAGGGTGGGGTTTGAAGGCGATTCGATCCAGATAAGCTTGGTCTCGTTCGGTCGGATGAGACTTTCTATGTCCAGTTCGATCGAAGGCGAGAATGTAACGTGTACCCCGTGAGCTGACGCAACCTTCGTGAAGTATCTGTGAGTGCCGCCATAGACATCTGATACCGAGACTACGTGTGAGCCGGCTGCCAGCGACTGGAGGATGACTGCAGTAGTAGCAGAGCCGGATGCAAAGGCAAGTGCGTACTTAGCGTGCTCAAGAGCAGCTATGGATGCCTCGAAGTTTGCTCGGTTGGGGTTTGCTGATCGTGTGTATTCGTACTCGCCGACAGGCTTTCCCACCGCGGACTGAGCAAATGTGGTTGATAGGGAGATCTTCGTAGGTCAGCCTGTGCCTACCGTGAAGACTTGTATACTCACCGGCTCGATCACAGCACCCGTCACCGGATCGATGGGTGACCCAGCGTGGACCGCAAGAGTGCCAAACTTGTGTACTGGCGAGGGTGCCCTCGGTGGCGTTTCGATAGGTTGATTTGCGACAGTCATGGTAACGATGATCGGGAGTTTTTAGGATGTATAAAGACCAGATCAAGAGGGTGTTGTATTATACTATATCCGATGTACTCAGATAAGCAATACGTCTCGAAAGTTCTCAAGGCGGTGTCCTTATGCTCGGAGTCGGCGACCTCGACTGAGTACGAGAATCTTGAGGCGGCTCAACTACACGAATGCAGGATGATGACAAAGCTGTGATGATGGTCCCTCGGATCAGGAAAGGACATTCAGGTACATGTTTATCAATGGCTCCCTACTTGCTGGGAGAAAACAACCACCGCTTACCTACGGGCGACTCGTCTCAAGGAGTGGATCGCGCAATCGCCAAAGTCATGACGTGATTGGACGAAACGTTTGGGGCTTGCTTTGAAATGCTCGAGGCCCAAAAGCTTCCATGACAGATGAGAAGGTGCTTGACGAAGTCTTTATGTAAAACTTTGTTCGCTGCCGTAGGATTGAAGTTATGGTGGGCCTACTTGTTGTATCAATAGTCATGTGATGCGTTCCAAGGACTAGAGCCATGAAAGTGGATGACTACTCATGCTATGCTACAGTGAACGCAGATGCTGCTAAGGAATGCCGCTAAAACAGTCAAATATCCAGCCCCTGAGGCAACGCATTTCTCATGATTCGCGATATTCGTCATTTTTGTCGACAAGTCTATTCTCGACGCAACACGTGGTCAAAACACCTTCTTCTTTTTTGCGGCGGCAGCGGACAGTGCTTGGAGCTTCCGCTTGCGTTCGAGCTTCTGCCTCTTGAGCTCTTCTTCTTCCCTCAGTGCCTCTTCATCTTCCTTTCTTGCCACTCTGGTACTCATCAATTCCTCTTCGTCGATCTCATTCATACCAGCTTCCATATCAGAAGAGGCTGAGTCGTAGTCCTCCTCCTCCTCCTCATCTTCCTCTTCATCAGAGTAGTCCTCCGCATATTTGTGTCGAGAAGATTCGCCAGGCCGAGGCTTCGGTGCTGGAGCGGCAGGTTTAGCATTTCCACCTGGTCGTATAGTGCCTTTATAGGCTGGTGTAGCGGCGGCGGCAGGTCGCATGGTCCCTTTATAGCCAGTTTCAACCTTCTTCTTGGGATCTGAGGCTTTACCAGGTACAGTTACGGGCGTGCCATCTCTGCTACGACCTGCTGGTTGAAGCTTCTCTTTCAGCTTAGGGTCCTTCTGCGCTGCCTTGGCCTCAGCAGCCAGTCGTTCCTTCTCTCGTCGTGACAGATGCTTCTTTTCCACCTTGATGTGCTTGATTTCACCGACACCTTTACCTTTATTCGCCTCTTGTGCCATTCGGGCTCGTTCTAGAGTTGCCAGGTAGCCTTTCTTGGCGGGGGGTTGAGCGCTTGTAGCTGAGATTGGAGTATTTGATGCAGCTGGCTTGACCGCTGTTTTGGCTACCGCTTTGGTAACCGATTTGACCTGCGCTCCATTTGTCTGCACAGTTGGTCTGACAGTCCCTTTATATTGCTCAGGCGGCTTCGGTAGACCGCTGCCAGGTCTTATGGCTGGAGATGTAGTGTTGCTGCGCGACGGTGTCCCTACCGACGAAGGCCCTCCTGTCGTCTTCGGCACTTTCAAGGATAATGCTCCGTTTTCCAGCTCAGCTTTGCGCTTCAGATTGCCTTGAACTGCAGGCTTATCAGACCTATTGTCGCTTGCAGTAGTCGTCGATGTTTGCTGTGAAGGCCTTGATTTGACGAGCGGCGCAGCTGTGCGAGATGTTTGCCCCGATCCATCTTTGTTGATGGTGGACAGAACTGAATTTAGGAACTGATCATAAGTCAGCAATGTCCGGCAAAAAGTGACGCAGGTTAACTCACACTCATCTTGAGGGTCTCGCTGTCTCGTTGTGCCGCCCTCAGAGTGACTGCTACCGGTAGATATTACGGATGTGCATGCTGCTATGGCTGAAGTGCTGAGTTGCAGCTCAATCTTTGGGAAAGAGTGATGGTCGACGAATGGAAGCACAAATATAAACGATGAAAGGAAAAGGGGTTTGCGGACGGAATGATTATTGTCTTTGTTAGGTCTGTGTTCAAGCAACCCCGAACCTATAGCATGACGTTGCAGCGAATCCGGCGCTTTCGATTCGCCAAGAGTTCTGCGGGATGATCCGCGATTTGGCGCTCCCACACGGTGGATTTTTGATGGCTTTGTGGGCTTTGATTCCACGAAATCTTGAACGACCACACGATACCGAACTTGAAGACCAGTCTCCGCCCAACTCGCGGTTAAATCGATTGTTTCTCTAGTTCAAAATATACACACCAAGTACGATTACCAGCAACGAATCGCAACCTCCTTCTGACCTCAACAGCACATCAAAATGAAGCATCTGGCGGCCTACCTACTCCTCCAGCTTGGAGGCAACACCTCCCCCTCTGCTGGCGACATCAAGGAGGTCCTCTCCTCTGTCGGTATTGAGGCTGATGGCGATCGTCTCGACAAGCTCATCTCTGAGCTCGAGGGCAAGGATATCTCTGAGGTATGATAGACCGGCGAATGTGCGGGGGAAATAATTTTAACACTCGTGCAGTTGATCAAGGAGGGATCCGGCAAGCTCGCCTCTGTACCATCCGGCGGTGCTGGCGGCGGTGCTCCTGCTGCTGGTGGCGCCGCCGCTGCTGGTGGTGACGCTGCCCCAGCCGCCGAGGAGAAGAAGGAAGAGGAGAAAGAAGAGTCGGACGAGGACATGGGCTTCGGTCTCTTCGACTAAGCATCTCGTCTGGCGAAGAGTGATTAGGATCATCGGGGCAATGTCAACGAACCATGCAGCAAACAGGTGCCCCAGTGGATCAAGCTGCAGAGCAATATCGTGGAATACAGATACCCATCAAATACATCTGAGCATGCCTGCAAGCCTACATCCAGTCTCCTCATCCTTCGCGCAAGTCACAATGTCCCGTCTCCATAGTCAATTTGCTGTTCTTTACTGCGCATCTGCCGCGCTACGCAAACCATCGTGAGGGTTGACCGCAGAGACGCCAGAAACGGGGGAGGTTCCTTTGCGGGACTAAAGACCAAATGAGAATCTGTTTGCTATATCTCTTCTATTGTACAATGCGCTTTTCGTATCATTATATGTATGGTACGGAGCATTCGATGTCCCAAAAGGTTTTGCCGAAGTGGGACCGCTAAGCGATATCCCGCTTCCAGCACACTTTCTGCAATCAGCTTTGCTTTAACAATTCTTATCCGACATCCATAATCGCACAATATGGCTGACGACACCTACGTGAGTCTCGCAATTGTCATTGCGGTCAAAATCTTGCTGACTTGATGTAGAACGCCGAGGAGGCTGCCGGTACGCGAACACTGCCCGATCTTTGATGCGCGAAAACTCCCCACGGCCGATTCCACAGAGGGGACATTGATGGACGAAACCCTGTGGATAGGCCACAAAGGGGAGTCGGATGAAGGATAGCAGCTGACATGGATACCGTACAGAGCTCAAGAAGAAGAGAGCCTTCCGAAAGTTCTCATACCGTGGCATTGACCTCGACCAGTCAGTCAACCGCATCTTCACATATTTTCACTATGTCTAATATTCATAGACTCCTCGACCTCTCTTCGGAACAACTTCGTGATGTCGTCCACGCCCGCGCTCGTCGCCGATTCAACCGCGGGCTCAAGCGCAAGCCCATGGGTCTGATCAAGAAGCTCCGCAAGGCCAAGCAGGAGGCGAAGCCCAACGAGAAGCCCGACCTTGTCAAGACTCACCTTCGTGATATGATCATCGTCCCGGAGATGATCGGCTCCGTCGTTGGTGTCTACTCCGGCAAGGAATTCAACCAGGTTGAAGTCAAGCCCGAGATGGTCGGCCACTACCTCGCAGAATTCTCTATCTCATAGTACGATCCGACCTTGCAAGCTGCAATATTAGATCAATGCTGACGAATACACAGCAAGCCTGTCAAGCACGGTCGTCCCGGTATCGGTGCTACGCACTCTTCCCGTTTCATTCCCCTCAAGTAAAAAGTGGCGGTCATGGAGTATGGCTTTTACGATCTCGGATGGGTTTTGCGGCACTGGCACTCGTAAGGAGATCGAGTGTAGCATGCATGTAGGATTGGTAGTTTACAGAGAATGACATTGCCCTTCCGACAATCTTTCAGGATCACCATCCTTATGCCACTTTCATGCCTTTTATCTCTGCTCGCGAATATCATGACCTCCAAAGACGTTGCAAACAGCGATGGAGTACATGATTCCAGTGTGGAGGCATATCCCCTGCTTGGCCTGCATGCGCGCCGCTGACAAGGCTGATCCGCTCCTGATCTTCATCGACTAATGTGTTCTGAGATAAATTGTGCCTTTTGACATACATCCATTTCAAGATGTGTCCCAAGAGCAAAGTTGCTTTACTCGCCTGAGACATGATCGCAATCTTGAGCGGCATGGCGGTCGAATGGTGCCCACCCACTCTACGCGTAGCTCGGCGCGCGCTCACCATGTCCCACCTAGGTTTTGCGATCGATCGACCTCGCGACTCTGTGGATTCTACAAGAGATAGCCTGGACGCTTCAGGCGAACGCCGACGTGGTCAAAGTGACAACGATATCCTAGACGAGGAGAAAGAAGTCGAGAAACTCCTCAGCGGACCACAAAGCAGGTCTGGCAAACTACAACGATTCTTTGGTGTCGGTGCAATAGACGATGATACGGTAGATATCAGTAAGAAAGAGCGCAGGAAATATAGGCGTGAGGCAAGGCAAGGCGCCAGAATGTCGCGAAGGAGGATGGGGAGGGACGAAAGCATCGAGCTTATGCACGATATGGAAGATGGCGCGAATCGCTCGAGCACAGAGTCGCCAGATGCATCGTCTGATGCTGACAGAGCTGAGCTTCTGAGGACAACGCCATCAAGAAGTGTATGTCCTCTCCTAGCACTTTGGATAACAGCATCTGACGTCTCTCAGATCAAGAAGTCCCGCCTCTCGCGCCTCACAGGCATCCATCTCATAATCCTCATCGCTTTCGGTGCCCTTCTTTTCGGTGCGTATACCGCTTCTCGTACCACTCGCCACCGACCATACGTCGCGCAGACCATCTCGAACGGCACATCTCTGTTTGCGCCGACCACTCTACTTATCTCACTGGACGGATTTCGCGCCGACTTCCTCAACCGTGGGCTCACGCCCAACCTTAATGCCTTGGTCAAGTCTGGCGTCTCTCCTCCGTACATGCTTCCATGCTTCCCCTCCGTCACCTTCCCCAACCACTTCACAATGGTCACAGGCCTCTACCCCGAGTCTCACTCTGTTGTGGGCAACTCCTTCTGGGATCCTTCTTTGCAGGAAGAGTTCTGGTATACGGATCCCGAAAGATCGATGCATCCACGCTTCTGGCTGGGCGAGCCACTCTGGACGTTGGCAGAGAAAAGCGATGTGCCGGCGGCGATCCATATGTGGCCAGGCAGTGAGGCGCATATCGGTGTCAAGGAGCCAACGTATGTCGACGGCTTCAACGCGCACGAGCCGTTGGAGAACAAGGTGAAACGCATGATGGAGCTGCTTGATCTGCCCGGACCTGACGACACCGGCGCGAAAGCCGCCGAGCCGCGGCCGAATCTGCTAGCGATGTACGTGCCGAATGTGGATGCTGACGGGCATCTATACGGACCAAACAGCACGGAGATTCGGGGCACGATCAAGGAGGTCGACGGCATGATCGGCGACATTGTCAAGGGCCTGAAGCAGAGAAATCTAACCCATGTAGTGAATCTGGTGGTGGTCAGTGATCATGGGATGGCGACGACTAGTACCGAGCGGCTGGTTCAGCTGGATGACATTATCGATATGGATCAAATCGAGCATACAGATGGTTGGCCACTGTATGGTCTCAGACCAAAGGCGGGAGTGGACATCCAGGCGCTGTACCGGAGGCTGAAAGAGGAAGCCAGAGGGTCACAAGGGTTCGAAGTGTATCTCAAGGATCAGGATATGCCGGAAAGATATCACTTTAGCAATAACCTCAGGATTGCACCACTTTGGATTGTACCAACTACTGGATGGGCCATAGTCACGCGGAAGACTTTTGATATCGAGCAAGCGAAGAAGAACGGGACAGTGTATCATCCGAAAGGTGTACATGGCTACGATCACGAGCATCCGCTCATGCGCGCCATCTTCATTGCGCATGGGCCGGCATTCCCTCATGAAGGAGGCAGCAGAGTGAAGCCGTTTCAGAACGTGGAAGTCTACGGATTAGTCTGTGATAGTCTCGGCTTGGAGCGGGGTCCGAACAATGGCACCCTCCGGCTTCCATTCTCAATCGATGGCAAGCACAAGAATGTGGGCGAAGGCCCAGAAGAGGATGATCTGCCTGCCGATGCGCCCGCCACAGCAGCAGGTAAGAATCCACCAGACCTCGAGGACATGCCTACAGTCGGTGGAAATGCAGACGAGGGAAAGACAGGCTGGGAACACCTCGGCGAGATGCCCAAGACTGGCAAGGCCGGTTTAGAACCAACCCAGGTTGGCGATCTGGAGACGATGCCCATCTTCGGCGGCGACGAGAACGATACTGATGATGTGCCTGAAGACATGGAGACGATGCCTGGCGCGACAGAAGACAACAAGACGGTTCCCGCGCAGGACGAGGAGGGTATCGAGCGGAAGAAGTCGTGGTGGAAATGGCTGAAAGACAAGGTCGAGCAGGTCAAAGGCTGGGCGAACGAGAAGCTCGGTGGCAACAATGCGACAGACACGGAAGAGAAGGCGCCGGATCGGCCTGTCATCGTGAAGCCTACAGACGTTGTGGACAACACTGGTAGCTGAAGGCACCACCTTTGATGTACCCTCTCGATGAGAATGAATTAACGACTTGAACGATCCGTCTCACCCGCTTTGTCCTGTCACGATCTCGGAAGTATTCGACATCAGTCCGGGCTCTGCTTCCAACCACAGTTACGGCTGACATATCTGTGGGCGTCGTTGATGATGTCCACCTCCCTTTGTACATTCCTCAATGTTAAGCCGCGTGCATTGCGCGCCTTGATTGAAAGCCGCGAGCTCAGCCTCGGCAGCTGTCATGGCAGCCTTCCACTGGACCGTCAAGATTTCAGAGGTGTTGTCGTGGAGCGGAATGCTTATGTCACTTCGGCAAACACTGTGTACGAGTATCAGCTAAAGAACATCGATATGGACAGCACTCTCGAAATCAATTCCCTCGACTCCAATGTACTGGCGCCCCATTTTCAGGAAGTCATTTGGTCTGGCCGGACCCAGCTCGAGGCGCACCGCTGAATAGAAATCTTTGTTGTAGTCGGCGTCGATGCGAAATGCTACCCACTTGCCGAAACATTGGGGAAAGGCTGGGATCTCTTCACGGACTCCCATTTCTCCTCGTCGATAAAATCAAAGATCATCTGCGCACTCAGCTCCATCTTCTCTGACGAGAGGCCATGTCCGGACCGCTTCATGATCGACGCTTGCAGCGCCGCCTGCACTGCACAGAAGAAGCGATGAGTATTCAGGGAATGCCCGCCGTATTTGGGATCCTCGAGGTACTCTACCGGCCGCACACTCACCTCCCCCGTTCTCGAAATGAAGTCGACGTTGAAGTTCCCGACTTGACCCATTTTGGTGTATTCGTATTGGGGCCTCGAAATCTCTATATGGTCCGGCACCTCGCTGCTGAAGAGCTTAATGTCCTTCGGTCTGAGGTGGCAACGAGTCTGTAACGTCACTTTCTGTACCGGCCCAACTTCCAATGTCTGAGAAACCAGCTCGTACAGCGTCTTCATAATCGGCATGACTTCGTAGCGGAAGCGATGGTCCGAATAGCATGCGAGCGTTCTTCGCCGGACCTGCTTGTTGACATACAGCATGGCGGTCATCTTCCAGCGGCTCGAACGGGATGTCTTTTGTTTGTCTCCAAACTCGACGTCTGTGAAGTCAAAGAGGCGGTAGACCCGGTAGCGGATCTTGATAGGTAGCGACAAGAGATGAGGGCAGCCATAGGCGGCATGTGAAATTTGTGTGCCAATGGAACGACGAGACATGGACGGTGTCGAAATGTTGAACCCGGATTTGGCTCAGTCATCTGCAATCGTCAAAGTGATGGAGTGGTGGAATCGTGAACGGGGAGATTTTGTTCGGATTATAAGGCAAGGCGTAAACATGGAGTCAGGCAGCAAGATTACATGGACTATTGCTGTGAAGTTAAGACAGAGCAAAGAAGAGACAGTCTGCCGCACGACATTCCTGGAGGCCGTTCGAACTGGTCCAGAGCGGGACCGGAGATTATGAGGCATTGAGAAGTCGAATAATGCTCCAGAAGACATAATGATGTCTGATCTGAATTGCGATTTCGTGACAGTCTCGATAAGCCTTGTACAGAGAACGAGGCAAGTGGAAGGATGGTACAAGACGTCAAAGCCACGAAGATTTTGGAGTGTGAATGGCGCATGCGCGGAAGAGGGCGTTCACATCTGACCATGACGCAGAAACAGGCGCCGATTCTAAAGCTCCAGTCTCTAATGTCACTTATCTCAGAGCAAGGTCGTAAGCTCAGCATGTGCTAGACTAGAGCAAGGCTGTAAGCTCAGCATGTGCTGGGTGGCATGTGGTGCATGTGAATCATTAAGGAAAGAAGCCAGAGCCAAAAAAAACTTCGCTACCCTTTTGGGGGATCCTTGACTACGTGCACCTGGGTTAGTCGTACACGGCGGCTCGTCCGCCCGCCTACAAAGTATGTATATCGACGCGTGAAGTGGAGTATAGCGCCGCCTCAACTACAGGGAGCCCGGGATAAATCCAGAAAGAGGTATGGAAGAGGATTCTGCATCGTCGACAGGAATCGACTGGACGGCTTCGCACGTTTACAGTCCTGACAGACTTAGGACGAATAGAGGGTGGACAACTCCGAACTAACCATTAGGCCGTTTGATAAGCAGCGCTGCTTCAGATTGTCCCGATCTGAACACTGGTAGTATGAGATGATGAGAAATCACGTGTACCTTGTCATGAGACGTCACTGCCTCCGATCTGGTCGGCGACCACATTTACACATCAAGCTCTCCATCACTAAGACTGCAAAGAGATGGGAGACTAATCTTTTCCACACACCAATGCTGACCGGAGTTCTGCAAGTGGTGGCAGGCGCAGTCCCTTTCAGAGACGCCCTTTAGTACGAGAAGAATCCTGACTATCGGAGATCTGCGTTGCGTAGCTCTGTTGACGGTAGTCCTGATATCCAGCTCGGAGTTGAGTTGATTGGAATCCAGGATGCATAGCGGATCTCAATGCGGAGGAACAATGCAATTGATGGTGCTTACGTAAGCCATCACTGCTGCCCACACTCCCGCACTTGCTCGAGCAAACTGTTTACTTTGTTTCGTTCATTACCGAGCAGAATAAGAGTGAATTTATCTTCTACTGGCAGGGCCTCGCTACCTTGTCATCGCCAGATTCCACTAGGACTCAAAATCTTTCAGGTCGACCTCCTCCATCTCTCCATACTTTACATCCACCGACGTTCTGAACTCCAGCGCCCTACATTTCTTGGTGTTCTCTTCCCACAGCAATTGCCTCAATCTCTTGTTGTCCTCGTCACGGTAGACATTATCTGCAATCTCTCCGACAACCAGATCATCAAGCACATTGGCGACCTTGTCCGCAGCCGTGACATCGACCTCGTCCTGATCTGCATCTGGAGCCGACATATTGATCACTCCGGAGTGTAGGGAACATTGCTTGTGATTCGCAGCAGTTTCAGATTCCCAGTGATGCTTGTTGTACTGTCGATATCTGTGTGCCAATTGATCCATGTCCTGGACGAGACCGTAGATTGAGCCAATTACGAGCTCCACCTCTTTCAGTGAGATCCCGTTTCCTCCTCTCTTCTCAATAGATTCTTTGATGTCCTTGCTCAGGACGCTCCTGAAACGGTCCTGCATCTTGACAAACTCGGTAACACCGAAAACGTGACGATAACAGTCCAGGCCGGGCTTCCATTTCTGTCGCCTCGCGACGTTCTTGACCGTCACTTCAACTTCGCGGTCAAGGATGAGCTCGAGATTGACTTGAATATTGAGCGGAGTCACGCCGATGCTATCGACGTCGAGACTGCCAACCTCAATGACCTGGCCGGTGTATGTGGGTTCGGCAGTCCATGCGTGATTGCTTCCTAGCACACGGCTCAGTTTGGGTGGCCTGATGAACCAGGAGATATCGATGCTAGTAGTATTCATGATTTCCATTGATGCTACTGATTTAAGATGTGGAAGGATGTTGCGAGTTGTGATAAGGATTGGAAGAGGAGGCCACCGTCTTTTCAGCATGTCTGCTGTCAGACGCCTCAAGCAAGCATGCTAAGTACTGCGTCATCTGCCATGTGAAAGCTTGGACTACCACGTTGAGTTTCACCAATTACCATAGTATCACCGGAACATATCAAGCTCAGTACTGCTGCTCTCGCGCACTGTCTAGTAGTATTCCACGACTACCCTTATCGAGCCATACTGATAGATATCAGCGCTCGAGATCACAAGCTCTAGAGTACTACAGTGCTCCAATCACAAGGGCCCGACTACTAGCAAACGATGTCAGACCATCTGGCCTACACTCCCTCCGGCGGCGTAAAATGCAGGCATAGCGAATTCGGCCTACCGGTCATGAACGACACATCCCTCGTCAAGCAGAACATCTCATTCTTCGACATACCTTTGGATATCCGTCAAGCTATCTACGAGTTGACCGAATTCACTCCCCTTTCTACTCGTAAGATCACGCGCTCCGATCAGCTTTACATCGACCTTGACCTTTACGATCCAAGCTCTCTCACTCGCAGCTGCGTTCCTGTCGCAACTGAAGTCTTCGAACGCTTCTTCTCACGTTACCGCGGCCGGGCCGTCGATGTGGCTTTCCACAGTGACTGCTACATCGATCTCAAGAAACTGATGTTGGAGACGACCGGCGTACGAGCCCAGACCGGCGTCACCGATAATGTCAAGCGACTGCTCGCCACACCAGCGGGACAAGTCTTCCAGTCCCGCAGCGTCAATGTCAGATTGTGAGACAGATGCTACTACCTCTCGGTCCTGAAGAAAAGGGAAACTCTTTCCGCACGACATGGGTCCTCGGAATAAGAGTCCCATAAAGCGTGTGATGACCAAGGAAGATCGTGAAGTCCTCTTCGGAAAGCCGAAAAAGGTAATAGCAGTTTCCATGAAGCCGGCAGCAGCAACAGGGTTGTCCATGATAGAGATCATGATCCTGGTCGAGGAGACGATGGCGGCCATGACTGTAGCAGAGGAACGAGAGAGAAAGAAGGAAGACGAGCACGCGACATGGTCGCAGAAGCTCTACGATGAGGCGCTAGAGAAGGTTAGGAGGGGGTTGGAGGGTCACTTGATGTCGAACCAAACTACCAGACTGCATTAGGGAGCTTCATGATGCGGCATGCGAGAGATGTGAGCTGTAGTAAGGAGTACTCAATGTCGAGGGGACTACCAGATTTGGATCAAACAACAAGCAGCCCGAAGGAGGAAAGACAATGGTTCTGTGTTCGACATACCAACAATGAAATGTGAATTATTCATTGGGGTATTGTCCATGCCACATGACCGACGACAGTTCCTGTAATGTACAACCCAAGGGTATCTCCCCTTGTAACAACGCCTTGCCATGCATCTATGCCTCTAATCATCAACTATATCATCGTCACTAAGCACCAACCCCTTGACGTCCTCCTCCATCCCAGTGCCCAAGAACGCAGCATCCCCATTGGTCTTGCCTGTCCTCGTCCTTCTCTCCCTCTTCAATCCCAGTGCATCATCATCCTTGTCTTCCTCCTCCCCACCACTAGCGCCAGGCAGACCCTGCATGCCCAGCGTCTCAAATCTAGTCACCCTCCGTACCCTATCCATTAATGTCCCAATCGTCTTCCTCCCCTCCTGCACCAACTTCAAATACGGCGCCAACTCGAGCACCAAATCCTCTTTCGTCCCTGCACTGGGCATGACGAACCGCTCTGCTCCCTCTTTCCCCTCCCCGTCATCTACGTTTCCTCCCTTCCCCTCAGATCCTTTTTTTAAAAGCGCAGTATACTCCTCCCCCACAACCTCCACCATCTCCTCCACCTCCTCCCTCCCTCTCCACAATCTCAAACTTCGCGGCCAAGCCATCACATTCCCTCTTCTCTTCTCCGCCTGATCATTCTGTCTCTTGACAGGATAAGGCAACCAGAACACGCTCCCGCGTACCGCAGTATGAAAGACGATTTCCTCCTGCCGCAATCCCTCGGCCGCAGTGCTGTACCCGCTACCCGAGGCGAAGCGGTCTATGCTTAGCGTGTCTGCGCATGATAGGATGGAGAGACACTCGTCTATACTCTCTAGTGTTGCGTCTGTAGAGCTCGCAGCGCACGACGGGAGGATGTTTTCGTGGATCGCTGCGACGAAGGTGGTGATGTCTGTGCCGAGTTCGAGGAGGAGGGTGTTGGGTTCGTTTTCGGGGACTTTGGGGTGGTGGAGGTGGGAAAGGTGAGGAGGTGGGTCGGGGTTCGCGGGACCGTGCAGAGCGGGAATGAGGGTTGAGAGATGGGAGCCGCCGTTGCTGAGATGTGGAGTGGTGCCGTTTGAGGTGGAGTGTTGCGAAGGAGCCTTGGTCTTGGGCGGGTCGATGCGCTTGTTGTACACTACTTTCCCGACGGCGTGCCAGAGACCTAGCGCACCTTCTCTACCGCCGATGAGCTTCAGTGCTTCTTTCTCTCGCTCGGTCAGAGAGTCGTCGCCCACCGCGCCTTTAGCGGAGCCTTTGGCTTTGATAAATGTGACCTTGGCGCCCCAGTCGCCGTCTGTATCGCCCTTCAGACAGAGGAATTCAAGGGCGGATACTGCTGATCGGATGTCGCCCATTTCAGCGAGGCGGGAGAGCACTGCTGGGCCTGGCGTTCTTCGCCGACCAGACACGCGGGATTCTTTGGTTGCAATGAGGCTCAGTGCTTTGGTCAGCAGAGTGGGGGCGATTGGGTTGAATCCAACAACAGCTGTCAGTGGATGGGAAAGGAGTGTTGGACCGAGTAGCCGATGTGGAGTAAGAGTATCTGGTGATGATGTCGACGACGAGAGGAGTGTCTCTGACAAGATGAGAACCAATGGAGCAGGAGGCGACTTGGAATCACTTGGTAGCGAGAGGTATGATTGTATGGTAGTGCGAAGAGATTGGAGGATTGGCGATGATCGCGTGAGAGACACAGGAAACTCTTCGACCAGGAGAAGGTGCTGCTGGTTGGGGGATATAGTGTCCGGTGATCCATTTGCAGCAGTGGCGGTCACAGAGACGTCTGAAGTCAGCTCCAAGCCAGAGAACTTGCTACTGCGGAGAACAAAGTCCTCGAATTGTGCTGATGTCGAGATGAACGACTCCGAGCCAATATCGACGCCGTTCGGATTCCGCCACTCTTTCAGAGCTAAACTCATGGTCTGTGCCAGTAGCTGAATAGTCGTAGTCTTTCCAGTCCCAGCTGGGCCTTTCAGCACGATCAGACGAGGGCGCGCACGGCTTGATAGTGAATCCTCGAGCAGGCCTCTAACATCCTTCACCTTTTTGTTATGCACCGCAAGCTCCTCCAGATTCGATGGTCCGAATCTCTCCATCCATGGTCTCCGATCAACCTCCTTCTCCATTGTGCCAGCCTTAGTCCCCGCCGAAGTCTTGATGAACTTTTGCGACCCACCAGCTGATCCATAGGCTTTGGGGTCAAACAAGTGGGCAGTATCATCTTGCTTTCTCTTTCGTACTGCAAGGGCTGTCCGGGAGCCTTGCACTAAGGTGACGTCTCCATCTCCGTCTTCAATCGCGTCCAGATCATCCGGCTTGCTCTGACTTGGCTTCGGTGGGGTACTTGGCTGCGAGGAGCTCTGCTGCCGCTGTGTAGCAGCATTGAAGAAAGAGAAGAGCGTGCCTTTGCTCTTTGCTAGTTCGGGTCCCGGAGCATTCTTCTTCGCTTTCTGCGGTGATCTTTTGACGGGCCTTCCCTTCTTGCCATTTTTGTTGGTGTCCCTGAGCGCTTTCAGGGGCGAGTCAGGTTGCGCTTCACTTGTCAGATCATCATCGCTCAGTATGTCTTCCGTGTCTTCGTCGTCCGAGATGACGACAGTCTTTCGACTGCCGCGAGCCGGCGCCATACTTTGCAAGTGTACTGGCGATCATTTGTGTCTCGTTGGAGTAACCGAGTTGAAGCACGTATGCGTAGCTGTGGAAAATATGGCAGGGGAGAGGTCAAGCTTGAAGTTCAAGCACACTTCCTAATTAGGAAATCCCGCCATCTCAATCCATATGGCCGCATGCTCTGCGCCTGGCAACCATGCAACTTGAGATGCAATGCGATGAGCGAATAGCCAAGCTCAAGACCTCACTCCCAAAATCTACTGTGATTGAGCTGCGTCGATACATATCACCATCACAGATCTCGTGACTCTGACAAGTCCTACTTGGTCAAACTCCTCACAGCACTCTCCATCCACAACTTCGTGTACCATCTGTGCGCAATCTCAATGTGCAGCGGCACAGGCTTATCCTTACTCGCGGTCTCAGCGTTGAAGAAGATACTCTTCAATTGAAACTCCACCTCTCCCCTCTCCTTGTCGGGTATTGCCACCATCTCGAACAGACCATCGCTTGCACGCGGTTGTTGTACGCGTGGGCTGTCGCCACAGCGAACGATGACTGACTCGTTTGTCTTACTAAGGACTTCGAAATGGTCTGTAATGTACGTGCCGACGTCGTATGAGTTGGACGCGAGGTCTTTCACGTCCCATAGCTGGTTCGGCGTTTGATCTCGATATTTGCGCTCTAGATAGCGGCGTTGGACAGCGAAGCCTGCAGGGAGTCAGTACAATGGCTGCAGCATGAACGGCTTTTGTTTGAATGTATGTGGCGATTTGATGTAGAGATCACATACCCCACGTGCTCCAAATACCCGCACAGAACTTCTCTGCAAGCTTGCCTTCCGGCTCAAGATACTCAGGCTTGATGCTTGATATGGGAACTTTGCGAATGCATGTATCTTGCATGGTCTGATTGGTGTGGACATTGAGTCGTGAATACAAGGTTGTGCTTTGCAGGTAGTCACTTGTTGGTAAGGGCATGATCTTCGATTTCCGAGTGTAGAAAGCCAGCGAGCCAGCGCCGGCGAGCGTGCCCCATCCTGTCAATGCGAAGACTTGCTTAATGATGCCCATTGTGTATGCTGGTGTTGTGCTTGTGTTATAGAATAAACCAACCATGTGGGTGTGAAGAAGCGCTTGGTCGGCAATTGAGTTCTGGTATCATGTTGGATGAAAAGCCGGGGATCTGACAGCTCCGGTGGGGTTTAGCTTGGGGGCCATTTTGGGACAGCAGCACTTGGTCTGTCACTTTGAGTGTGAATGGAGAAGAAGTTTAGGGATGTGATTAGCATTGATATTTCTACATTCTACTGGGTCAACGTTAGACTTGATGGTATCCTTGGTATGTAATGTACAAGTAGATGTACATCTATAATCGATAAAGGCGTGAGCGTGTCCAACTCTTGCTGACTCCAGGAACAACGTAACACCCATCCCAGTGCTCTTATACGCCAGAAAGACGATCATCAACAATGAAAACTTGCGCAGGTCTGGACTGTGTGACCAATGCTTGCTATGGCAAGCTGTGACGGAAAGGAAACTGTGGATTCAGGTCGTTCAAAGAAATCGTTATTATGCAATAGAAGGAGAATCGTCCAGCGTTTCGGGGCAGACTCGTCAAAAGTGATGGTGGAATATGAGGTACGGTGAACTGGTGTCGATCGATGATTGTATGGGACAGAACATGGTACAAGCGGCCATGGTCTGGTGTAAGGCAGTATCCAGGAGGTATTCGTTCTGTAGTGGATTGGCTTGTGCTTCTTCTGGAGCTATTGAACAACCTTATGCCGCCTCCCCTAGCCTTTCGATAGGTTGGTCGACCTTGATGACAGGGAGAGACAGAGATCTGCTAGGTGGTGCAAAGGACAGGCAGTACTCTGCTTCGGCGTTAAGCTTAAGCGGTGTGCTAGTGAACCAGTTAGGATGGTCGAAGAGAGCACCAACGCCTTCGAGGACGGTGCTACTATTGGAGCGGAAGGGATGTCCAGGACTATTGCTGGACTGTCTGGACGAGGTGAAGCTGATATACATGGAGCTCTCCATACTGCTCAGCGGACTGCGCGAGCTGGCTTCAGCGATCATCGATCCACGTCTCAGTGGTTCATCAAACAAACCGTCGTGGTTGTACTGGGAACCAGAGGATACGAAAGATGCTTCCATACTGGGCGGTTGGCTTTGCTGGCGAAGATGCTCGACATCAAGGATGAATTGCATGATATCTATCCATGCTGCCTCGTCTCGGATGACGTTGGATCGTCCTGTGTGGGCATGTCGAAGCAAGGGTCGCAGATGTCGTGCTTGGGTCTCAAGAGCTTGCAGACCTGGTGTGGGTACTCGGTCAGGCTGATTGATATCCTCCGGTCCCTCGGAGACGACAGAGCTGCTGTCGCTATCGACGAGAGTGTAATCATTATCGAGCTCGAGCTCGAGCTCTGGCTGCTCTCCGCGGCAAGCGCATGGGCATGTGCAGGCAAAGCAGCGGCACGAATTCCGACCTGGCTGACCAGGGCTGTCGTCAGAGCCTTGCCTGCTGTGGCGAGACATGGTGTGAAGGGTGTATCTATCTTGTTGAGGATGTGATCCTTGTGCGCGTTTCCAGAAGGTAAAGCGAGCCACGGATGTTGTTCGCTGCGGCCCGTGGCAATGATGAGTGGCAGTAAGGAATAGAAGGCAAAGTTGAGTTCATACAGACAAAAGAATCGAGAACGTCTTCTGAGACTTGCTTGATTGCATTCAATTGCAGTAAGAGCGACGAGAGGAAGAAAGAGAGTGTTACAAACGAATGGACTTGACCTGCTGATATACAAATATCGACAGCACCCAACATTGCACGCAATCTCTCTGCACTCCACGAAGGCCGCCGAGGAGGGTGTGGGTCATCGCAGCAGCCCGAGCTGCAGACAGCTTCGACATGGCGTTTGTGAAAGGGGGAACCATGCCGGTATCGCGTGTAACCGCACGCGTGACCTGGAGTAGGCTTGGGGAAGCTGTCCGAAACAACATGACAACCAGGCAAACGAAAGGGAAAAAAGTAAGGAAGCTGCAAAATGACGGAGGAGGGGTTGGCCTGATGAAGCTTCTCAGACCATTGACCAGTGGAAATTGGTGCTTTGGACGGGAGAAGCATTCCCGCTTGTTCTAGCGTTCGATCCTGATCTTCCAGGAAACGCTCCTCTGTTCACATGCTTGCCCGACATGGTTGGAAACATGGTCGGAAGGGTTCCTCGTCCAGAAGCTGATGGCCCGGCAGACAGGACAAGTAGCATGATGAAAGGCCTGAGACGAATGAGATGAATTGACGACACCCCTTCATCCGTGCGGTATAGGATTCAAGGGTCTTTGCCTGAATGCTTTGACAACGCCTAAATATTGACACTGCCCATCATCGCCATGTCTGGACAAAGGGTGTCTGATTTGCGATCCATGGGAGTGTCAACAACCCTTCCTCGTCAGAGATGCATCTAGCTCGGCCATGAAGAAGGCGGACATCGCCTTCAACTGCTGTT
This sequence comes from Elsinoe perseae, assembly GCA_029448695.1. NCBI lineage: Eukaryota > Fungi > Ascomycota > Dothideomycetes > Myriangiales > Elsinoaceae > Elsinoe > Elsinoe perseae. The sequence goes on from JARDAA010000113.1 coordinate 402,684, forward strand.
AGGGTCGAAATGCGGATGCTTTTTGTCACTTCGTTATCATCAGTGACAAAACCGGTCCGCGGCACCAGTAAGAGTTCGGCGCAGATGCAGGTGGCTGGCTATCCGGCTGCTGTCTTCATAGCCTTGCGGTACCTTTATCATCCTTGTGACCCGAAAGAGTGGTCCCGTCAACAGAGGAGCGAGAAGACAGTTGGAGAGCGGGCAGCCTCGGCTTTGTCGATTGTGCTTGGGCCTGTCATGTAGGTGGCGACCCGCTCCAGCTCTGTCTTTAGTTGCAAATAATCGAGCAGAAAAGGTCAATTGCTAGTTTGGCTCCTTACTACAAAGTCGACATGAAACTCTTCCAGGAATAGAAATTGTTATCGTTGCACAAGCTAAATACGTTGAACTAACAACAGTGATTCGGAGCACGGCGAAAGGAGCACGAGTACATGCACATCTGGAAGGATGCTTCAAGCCGCGATTAGCCTCTGTGCACCCAAGATGTCACTTTGGCGGTTGACGCCACTGATTCACTACGCGAGGTTTGAGAACGCGACTGGAAAGGTTCCGTTCGATCTCAGGCATCCGGCTTGTGCATCTGCCGCGACACACATGCCGCTCACGGCACGTACAAGCATTTGTTGCATGTGACTTCCAATCGAAGAATGTGTAAAAGTACATTTCTACATGAAGCTGCCATCATGTGTCAAGCGCTAGACACGTGCACTATTATCAAGCCAGCATCGTCTATGATCATCGTTGCCTCGGGCATTGAGCTGACCCCCATAAGCTCAATCAATGAATTTGCCGTAGAAGGGTATGCCGCAGGCATTAAGCAGCATGCGTGCATCCCGGTCGTTGCGGGCTGTGGTGTGTAACGTAACGTGACATCCAGGTATCATTCTTGGAGGGTATCTGCAACCATGTTAGCAAGTATCTGGTTACCTTCAGATAAGCAACTCACGAATCATAGTTCACTTCAATCTCAGGAAACAATGCCACTTGTTCTGGCGTAAAACCGAACGAGATGTTGCCGCTGCTGTCACCGGAGCTGCCCTTGACGCCCCTCCAATCCTTGATCTTTGGCATGACCACGTCTACACATTTTGCGACAAAGTCGTACATGTGCTCACCCTTCAGATCTGCGGTCAGAGAGACATAGGCGCCAGCCTTCAGTCCCCACTGGTTGACCGAGTGCCGTGCTTTGTGAGCCTCTGCTTTGACACCTGTGATGGCTTGCAGTGCCATGCCTGCTACGTGCAGGTACGAACTGTTCTCCATGGCCTGGCTGACCATGCTGTGAATTGTCACCCGCTCCAACTTGGGAACGTTCCTGAACGTCATTGGCTTCTTGAGCGGCCGCAGTACACTGTCCCCTCGAGGACCTCGCAGTGGTCTGTTCTTAAAATATGGCGACTCCCCTTCCCACTTTCGTAACCGTGCAGACTTTTGTGGTGCTTCATATCCGGGCGGATAATGCGTGTAAGAAAGGGTCATGAGATCTGCGGCGATGGTCGAATTGTAGGTCTCCTCTAATCGAGGTTGTGAAAATGGACCCGGAATGAACTCTCTTGAAGCTGGATCGGAGGGAGGAGGTGGCTGATGAGGATGGAGGGGACCGCGGTAGTATTTTGGAGGGCGGAATTGGTATCTATTAGGGTCAATATTGCTGCCATGGAGAGCATGAGAGATATCCGAACCTGCTCGGAGGTAGCTGTCCCTTCCGTCGCTTTGCCTGTCCCAGAGGATCGAAACCTTCCGCTGTAATATTCTCGTTGCCAGTAGCTATTGATGAAGCGGACTCCAGCTCCTGCTCTACCTCCGTTGATACGGCCCTTCGGGGGTTGAGACACGCTTGTCTGTTTGACGTCTGAAGTTGCGGTCTTATGAGTCGCCAAAGCGGTCGCATTGTTCGTTCCGCCATGATGCTTGATGACCCGTCTGTGGTTTTCTTGATGAAGCTCTCTATCGAAGTCGGAGTTTTTCTGGAAAGCCAGCAGTATACGCGAACCAGTAAGAATACGCGATTTGCGGCATCTGGAGATTCCCAACGGCGTCAGGACGAGCTGCACGGGAAGTAGCTTCTTCCGGCATGGATCGGAAGTGTGATGTGTGCGGCTGGAAACGACAGATTGATCATCGTCCAAGGCATCGAGAAGCAATTCTTTAGCGAGTTTGGCCAGTGTAACAGGCTGCACGTTGTTATCTGTCAAGCTTTTGATTCGCGCCATGCGTTCATCGTGACTCTGCTCGAATGGTCAGGCTATAGCTCTCTGGTCTTCCGGCAAGGCCACATGTGCGTCAGGGTCGTCCTCGTCTGATCTCTGTCAAACCTTCGGACCCTTTTAGATTTCCCCGCGCCCGACCAATTTCCTTCATCACAACACCAGAGAATACATGGGGCGATAATCTGCTGCCTTCCGCCGGCTGACCAAGATCAAGGCGACGATATTTCTCCTTGTCCAATCATCCGCTCACCTCCGCGACACCATTCATAAAAACATCTTTCTCCGACAAAGCTTCCGCGAGTACGGGGCAAACTCCGCCGCGCCCAGAGTTCTCGACCGTCCTCCGCAGAAATCCAAGACACCCCTCGAGTAGACCTATTGCCAACCCCGAAACAATACGAATTCGAACGGCTGAGGCACTTGCTTCAGCATCCCATCGCCTTCACTCATACATGGACTCGCAACTTTTGAGGCGGTAGCAATATGAGCGGAGTCCACAGACTCCTCACGAGAAAGGACAAGAAGAGTAGCAAGGTTGGTCTCTGCTGACATTTGCAACGTCTCAGAAAGGATCGCTGAACTTGGACAGTCCCCGCCAGTGGCTGTGGAATATGGCGAGCTCGGCAGCGTCTTCTGTGCCGAACCGCAACCAGCAAAGAAGAAGGTCGACAAGGAAGAGGAGAGGAAGGTTGGTTCACGAGCACATCCCGCACGAGAGCGACTCGACTGATACGTGTCGCGCAGATCAAATTGATACAGAACAAGTTGCAGCAGTACGGCATCACGAAAATCACGACCTCCAATATAGAATATGCTCTTCGACAGCCATCCGTGGGCGGTAGCGCCGATGAAGCATTCCGGCTATGCTTATTACTCGAAGACACGTACGAAGGCCTGCTCAAGGCCTATAGTCCCTCGACAAAGCTGTTGGGTGCGGTGAACCGGGAGGGCGTCACCTGCTATCTAGATGCATTATTATTCGCCATGTTCGCACGATTGGACGGTTTCGAGGCTATGCTGTACAACTCTCTGGAGGACACTTCACGGAAGAAGCTCGCAGGTCTACTACGCTTATGGGTCAATATGCTTCGCACAGGGCGACTGATTACAACGGACGTGGTAAGCACCATCCAGAAAGCTCTGCATGCCACTCAAGCACTGACACACCACAGACACAGCACGTCCAGGCTGCTTTGGCAGAATGCGGATGGTCCGCTGCTAATAGACTGGAGCAACAGGACACTTCGGAAGCCTTTACATTCATAACAGAACAGCTGCAACTTCCTCTACTAACCCTGAAGATGGACTTGTACCATACGGGAAAGGAGGATCCGGATGATGATCACAAATTCGTAAATGAGCGGTTGTTGGAGGTGGCTATACTCGACGAGCCTCGAGACGGCAAACCAGCCGTGACGTTAGAGGACTGCTTGGAACACTATTTCAACAACAGAGTCGAGGTGAAGCGACATCTGGAACGGCAGAGGCGAGAGAGTCTGAAGCAAAACGACGGACTTGAACGGCAAACGACGAATAACACACTCGAGCGACAAGACACAGAAGATGAAAAATTACCAGACTTACATATTGAGGCGATCGAGGTAGCAGATCATGCAGACTCGCCCGCAACACCGTCGACTCCAGCTTTCGAGGTTCCTAAGAAAGGTCCCGTGGAGCAGCTTCGGCCGACAATGGGGCGGAGTAGGGCGGACAGCATCTTTAGCCAGAGAAAGGTCAAGGTCACCGAGCCCGAGAAGCCAGCGGACGATGCCGAATCGGTGAATAGTGGACACACCCGTAAGACCAGGGCCTCAACGCGCACAGAAGTGTTGATGCCGGCCTGGCAGTTCTTCAAGCTCCTTCGTAAGTTACATATCAGCCTTGTGCGGAGACCATTCCTAATGACCTGCAGCCTGGTACACGGACAATGTTCCCACATCGGATGCACAAGTCGCCGCACATTTCGCGACCAAACGACCAATTCTAGGCATCTGCCTGAAACGATACATGGTCGACAACTTCGGCGAATGTTCCCGCCTAGATACCTATGTGGACATACCCTTGGAAATCGCAGTGCCAGATTTTGTCTCAGACGACAGTATGGAAGAGGGAAGTCCCTTAGTTGGCAACTTCAAGCTCGTTCTGCAGTCCGTTGTGTGCCATCGCGGCAGGTCACTTCACTCTGGACACTACATTTCGCTTGTGCGCGGTCATGCATCAAACGCTGTCAACGGTGGCTCATCACCGTCCGAACGTCCATCTACTTCAGCAAGCAACTCTGAAGACGAGGACTCATGGATGCTATTCGACGATCTTGCCCGCGAACGTGTTCGATACGTCAACATCGCCAAAGCACTCAAAGACGAGTGTCCCTACCTCCTCTTCTACCAAGTCCAGCCCATCGACGAAGACGAGCCGCTCATGTCTGGCCCTCCTTCCTACGACGAAGCCATCTCTCGCACCAACTCGGAGCACATGGAGCTCATGGACGAGAAGATCGCGCTACCGGAGTACTCCGACTCAGACGTCGTTCTCGTCGAGAAACAGCCTCCAGCAGCGCCCAACGGCACTGCTTTCGAAAGCGACGCCCGCGAATATCACGCCGCCACCGAGCCATCCAGTAGGACTTCCATGGATATCGAGCTGCGCTCGCGCCTCTCCATGTCCTCCGAACGACGCCGCAGCATGGCGCTCGACGGCGACCGTGCCAGCACAGTCTTCACCCTGTCAGGTCCGCCCACGCCCAGCGAAGAAGGTCGACTCGGCTTCCTCAACCTCCCTAGCAGACGGGGTAGCAGGCAGAGCAGCAAGAAAAGCAAGAGCCGCCCCACTAGTATTGGCGCTGAAGGCACAAACCGCTTCAGCCTCAACATGTCACGTCTCACGACCCGCATGAGCAAGTCCGAGCTTCCGCCCGTTCTGAGCGCGACAGGGACGCCGACGGTGCAAGTGGGCGATCAGATGGATGCGCAGGGTGAGAAGCGGACTAGTGATGATGGAGAGGAGACGAAGATAGAGACCGGGGATGAAAGGGCTAATGCGATGGTCGCGAGCACGGAGTTGCCGAATCCAAAGAAGAAGGGCAAGGAGAAGCTCGAGGACGGCGAGAAGGAGAAGAAGAAAAAGAAGAAGGGTGAGGTGCCGGATCGGGATTGTAAGGTTATGTGATGAATGATACCCCCTGCTTGACCGTTCCCTTGGGTGGGATAGGAAGTGCATAGCGAGACGAAAATGAAATTGGATATGTCCGATGCCATTCTGTTCTTCTCTCGTGCTATCCACTGAAGTCGAGCTCTGTACAGCGAGGAAGACCCCGTCACGCTGAGCCTGTCAGCCTGAGCCTTTTCAACGATTTTGCATCGGCATAGCTCACCGGCCACTGCGGTTCGCCCTCCATTCTAGATGTGGCCTTTAAGACGGCACCTCTGCTTTCTTGCCTCCGCGAAGTCAAAAACCAAGTCGGGCCTGTCATAGCTTTTCCCAACTTCCTCGTGTCGTCTACCAAACGCCCAAAAAAATCTTCCCAAGCACGGCCATGCTACTACATTGCCTGCTTTGCCTAAGGAATCATCTCGTCTGCTCGACATCTTTACATTCAGCGGACGCCAGGGAGAGCATAGCACGCGGTTTGCATATCTTCTGGCTGATATGTATTCGTGAAAATTCGAAGTTGGAGAGACTGGGGGAACTGTACACGGATTCCTAAAGCTTGCACACTTTGATGGCACTGATCATGTCGGACAGCGGGGTCTGCATAAAGATAAGCTCGAGCAGGTCCAGATTGTTGAGAACCTCGTTGCGAGCGTAGTGGACTTCGCCCGTAGCGCTGACTGTCATTATTGACAGACGACTTTACGGCCAGCAGCCGGCGGAAGGATACTTACCGGTGTCATTTGGGCTCAGCGAGGCCATCTTGGTGGCCGGAGTGGCAGGGCGTGAGCCCATGGTGATAGTCATGGTCTCTTAACAGAGATCTAGGCAAGGTGAACGGGCTTGTGAGATCGCTATTGAAGCTGGTGAGGTTTAGTCTTCACACTGAATTTCAACGTTATAGCTGACTCAGTGATGGTAAAGAGAAGGAACAGATGACGTGCTGGTGATTGTTTTGACATGTGGCAATGCAAGTGATAATGGGGTAGAAAGTGTTGCTGACGCTCCCTTGTGAGGCTGTTCACAGCTGACATTATGCATTTCAGTGGATAGGAAAGATGTCGAGTCTTGCATGCTCTGCTTGTCTCCGAATACTATGCCCTGCTCCTACTTCCCTAATTTGACTGCATTCGCAAACTTGTCCAATACATCCTTAATTAGATTATCGGCCCTGAGCTTCGCGAGATCAGCCAACTTCTTCGCCTGAGCCATAATGATGCTAACAGGATCAGTCGGGTTGGGATTGGGCGTGGCGATCCCAGCAAAGCCGATGAAAGCGCACTGCCTCACAATACCACCTGTGACTGCACCGACGATCTGCGATCTGTTGCTGGTGAGTGCAGCGATGCCTGCTTTCAGGCTAGCGACAGCAAAGATTTTGGTGAGGTTGCGATTCTGAGCGTCCGTCACTACGCATCCAACAGGATAGAATGCACCGACAGGTCCAACGGGGTCGGGGAAGAAGAATGCGTCCGGCGTGGTGCTGGAGCCGTCCAGGTCGCCATAGCCGAGGATGGTCTGGAAGGCTCCGTCAGGGATAGTATCGACTGACGCCATGCGGACGCGAGAGACTTTGAAAGCAGCGAGTGTCGCTGGAAAGACGAAGAACGCTCGATCGCGATCGTCCGTGACCAGTGCTCGACTGGAGGCGTACGCTGCCTTGCTTGCATTGTCGACCCATAATGAGCTGGCGTCTTTCGCGAGCTGGAAATATGTCGCACCGCTCGCTGCCTTCTGCAAATACAGGTTGCCGTCCGGAGCGCTCACCAGTGCAAGCTTGCCAGACACATCTCGCAATGTCACGCCATAATTCTTTCCGGATACACCGACCACTATCCCACTTGTCGAAGCAGTGTTGGTATAGTTACGATCCTCAAAGTCCTTGGGCCGGGGTGCAACCTTGGTCGTGGATGTGCTACTCGCAGCCAGGCTCGCAAGGGCGCTGAACTTCTTGCTGGAGCTAGAATCGCCGCCGATAGGATAGCACTGCTGTAGAAAGGGGGGAGGATTGTAGCTAGCAATCGGATACTTGTACAAGTCGAACATATTGAGCACAAGGTTGTCGCTGAAGCTCAATGCCCATGAAAAGCCATTTGGACAATACCCAGGATCGCCCTTCTTGAGTGGAGATCCGTCGCCAAGCGAGACGGACGCTTTGAAGGCAGTCTGAGCCTTCAAGGCTGGTGTATTGACAATTTTGACCTGCTTGTCGAATTTGACAGGAGGCACCACGATCCCAACCCCGAGACTGAATGGGAGACCGATTGTGGCAGATGCTCCTATCTCACCATCTGCAGCAAAATACTTCTTGATGTCTAGATTGTTGAAGCCTTTTGCATACGAATTTGACGTGTCGACCAGGTCGAATCTGGCAGAGAAATTTGGAATTGACAACGATGCTCCAGCAAGAATTCGTCCGTAAGCGTGGATCTCTGCGTCGAGAGTGACAGCAAGGGAAAACACCGGGCCGGCGATAAAGATTCCGGGAATCTCGAAGTAGGGTATACCTTTTGGCGGAATCAGATTGAACTTCTGTTGCGGCATATCATACTTGGCAGATGCATCGATGCCGACGTTGATGCCAAAGTCGAGAGCGCCGTCGAGCCCGAATTCCATTTTCGTTACACCATCTTGTATGCTGAACTTGGCTGATCCGTAGTACTTCGCAGTGGCGTGAACACCGCAGTCTACACAATAAGCAGTGACCTTCTTGGTAAGCTGGCGGCGTTCGAGATCCTCGCTGCGACGGCGTTTATTGGACGGATATCGGTACAGGACGTATGCATCGCCCCAAGGCGACTTCTCAAGCTTGGTAGGGGCCAGATTAACATTCATCGTTCCAGAAGCCGAAGGCTCCCAATTGTCAATGAGGTCATCAATTTCCTCGATGGTATTGACAGCCACTTCGTCTTTGATGGCTTTGACAATCTCGTTACTGATGCCTTCAAGCTCGCTTTTGACCTCTTCAGCGACCCCGACCAGCTTATCCGCAACTTGATTGGCGATGTTTTCCACAGAATTGACGGCGTCGGTGACTTTGCTGGCGACTTCACTGGCAGCCTTGGTTGCAGAATCCCCGACTTCCATCGCAGCGCTTGTCAGGGCGCTTGTAATGACATCCGCCACACTGACGATACCGTCGCCTGCTTCTTCGAAAGCATTACCGACATCATTGAGAAAGCCTCCGAGATCACGACGATCTAGGTGATCCCCGTCAACGTTGCGCTTCGGGGTTACGGTCTTGTTGGCAGCGAACTGGACCACTATGTTGGGATGCGCAAAGGCGTTGAATAAGAGCGATTTGCTATCAGTCTGTCGTTTCACTGATGGATGATAATTACAGCCAATACTCTCATCCAGCGCCTCGTCGAAGCTCGCTTTGCAGGGGTTGATCGCGGCAACACCCGATCTTATGGCGTCTGCGCTGAATTTTTTGCCACACAACGATGTGTTGTTGAGACCTTTGGGCTTCACCCTAGTAGAGTTGGTCATGCCGTATGTGCCTGTACAGTGGTTGTTAGGCTGCTCAGTCTGACTGTGAAGTCGACATACCCCATACTAGGCTTGCATCTGCAATACCTTGCTGAAGAAGGATCTCATCTCCGACAAATTTGATATAGCCAAGATTGCTGGAGTCTACCCATTTGATGGTGTCCGCATACCCAAGCCAGTATGACCTGGTGCTGTTCTTAGTCTTCTCACAGTCGTCGCCATTGAAGACGATGACAAGGCTCTTCACATTTGTCCAAGAGTTCTTGACAATCCTGAATGCTTCCCGGGATGTGACCGAGAACTCTAAAGAGCCGGTCAGATTGTCGGCTTTCATCACTGTCGAGCACTCCAAATTGGTGAGAAACTTCGAATTCTCTATCAGGACGGTCGGGTATGTAAAATTGACTTGCACTGCCGCTATGTCAGTATTGGCCAGTGGTAAGTGTGTACTAAGCTTACTTTCTGCGAAGAGTTTCACCAGGTATGGGTCTGTCCGTGTTAGCCAGACTGCAGGCTTTCTCGCAGGCAAGATGGTCTTACTGGTGAGGTAGGATCTTTCCGCATAGTAAAGGGCGCTGCTATCCTGCGGCACGAGGTTCTTGAGATCCGATGCATTGTTGTTGATGTTCAGCACAGGAATTAAAGTAGCAGTTGGTGCGGGATTTAGCTTCTTGGTTGACGTTGTTCGACTCGTCGGTGTCCTGCCCCTTTCCGAGCTAGACTTTGGCTTCGGAGATGCTTTAGGAGTAGATGTCCGTCCTGGGCCTGTTGTTCTCGGTGGAAATGCACTCTTCGATCCGGAGATCGTCGTTCTGGCATCCGTTGGTTTGTTCAAGCCTTTGAAGAAATTTGTGCAAGCGGCTGATAACGCCGAGTCTAGCTTGGATGCCGCCTGCTTCGAAGTTGTGCATTTCTGGAACAGGAAAGGCGGGTATGCTGTGTGGACCTGCTTTTGGGTGAACTTGGTACAGAATTTGTAGGCTTTCAGTGGTGCAGCGGACAGAGCCTGACGGTATCGTGGTCTATTGCAGAGCGGTAGCGCTGTGCTGGTTGCATACACGAGAAGAACAAGCTGGGTCAAGATCAGGAGAATGAAGGAATAACGCATGACGGGCGATCCGAAGTCATTGATGCCTGTAAGAACTGGTGACAAACAATGCAAGCCTCATATATCTCCCCCGGCTAGCTACACCTACATGTTCCCCAGGTCAACCAGAACTTCAACAGATGAGACAGATCTGTTGTAGGCGCATGCTGTTCGCCAAGGTTAGATCTCGCCCAAAGCAAGACACTACCGCTCTTCAGATAACGAGATTGAGCTGAAGGTATCCTGTGCTGAACAGCAGTATGGCATTCTTCAGCATTGTAACGGTGTTGTCACAACGGCCGAACGGTCGCGTATGGGCATTGGCAATCCTCTCCAGCAGACATAACAGATGCCTTAGCGTTCGGACAGGCATTGCGTGGAAGACGATGATGATAGCCAGCGTGATTGGAATGACTGCGCGATGGTGTAGGAGAGACTATGATCGGGAGAATTGGCCGGGTTTGAGACGAAGCACTTATGTAATCAAAAGTCACGTGCATAACGTGGTCGGCAAGCTCGTTAGTCATGTAACCTCGGTAGTCAAAACACGTCAAAACGCGGTCTCCTTTCTCTGAACGCGTCTTATTCCACAACTTTGTATTACAATGACGTTCCAAAATGAAGGCAGAGTGCTTCT